>CM067219.1:110403066-110903685 GCA_034190945.1 Octodonta nipae | reverse complement strand
AATAGAAGAAGAGCTCATTTTGAACCTAGTCCGTAATGATTTTTTATGAACTCTGTTTAGATTTCTTAGAAGAAAATACATGATACATAGTTGAAGATGAAATTGTAAACGAGAGATGTTTGAGAAGTAGATAAACACGGCTGTGGACTTAGCTCTGACTTCATCTGATGGAGTTCTTTTTATGAGCTACGAAATATATCTACTACTGTTGGTGGACAGAAATAATACTTCTGTGTTTTGCTATTCATTTCGTATTTAGATGTGGCTAGTTTAGTCGCCTAAATGTAAATATATTTTATCAAAATGTCCAAAACAAAACATTAATATATTGATCTAGTAGTTTAACTATTATTAAGTAGGTACAGATTAAATTTTAACAAATTCAAAATACATAAATAAACGTGATACTCGCTATACGGTTTTTAAATTCCATTGATAATATCTAATTAGCTGTTCAATATCACTGTCTTAATTTACCATAATTATTTTTCAGATTTTACTAGTATTATACTCGAACGGAACAAGCAAAGTGCTTTTCAAAAAAAAAGTTACTAGAGCATTTATTATTTGTAACTAATTTAATAAATCTCAAAAAGAATGACTGGAGAAATAGAGGATGTGATAACTTTCGTAATATTATAAAAATTATTTAAACATTTAAATCGAGCTCGAAGTCATTATTTCCTGGACTATTACTTTTATAAACATTTTTCGATGCTGAAGACAAACACAAACTTAAAACTGAAAAAAATGTTAATGACATTGTACTAATTCATTTATTAATTACTATGTTCCTTTCAGATTATTTAAAAAATATTTGTCATAAAACTGGCTTTGAAAACATTACGTAAAATCAAATGTTCTTAAAAAAAATTGCAAAGAAAACATCAAAAGCATGTGTGCTTTGTACTAATTAATTAATTTTATATATCAACTTCTCATTTCGTAGATTTTAAACCAGTATAAAACATTATTACTTTGGTACTAATTTATTTCATTGTTTTGCTGAAAAATCACAAAAACTGTCAAACTTGAAACACCCTGTATAATTTAGAAATAAAAATTTATTAACACCACTTTTATGTGTTACGCAATATTTTCTTCAAGAAAGACCAGGCAACCGTCCGTAGATGTTTTAGCAAAAATATACTTAAGTATGTCAAGTTCCCTACTATAAATGAGAAATGAACAACTCAAATACAATATATAAAAAACACAAAATATGCAGAAAGGGATTTTCGCATACTTAAAAGTGGAATTAATGACCAGCCATTGCCACCCAAAACAGTACCTGATGTTTTCCTTGATGTTGTATTGTTGTTAAAACCAAAAACACACGTATGGAATTTATTAATGATAGTGCTTAAATCGTAGAAAGATTAAATTAAAATTGTTGAGTAATACTCAATCCTCAATCAATTTGAGTCCAAAAACGACCCAGCTAAATATTAAGTTAAAAATAGATTCTGCTCCGAGGTCAAAATAAAATTGGTTAATTTACTAACCCAAACACTCATTAAGAAATTGGATTGAACAAAGATGAACATAAAAAGTGAAAATAAAAATAAATTGTATAGGCTTAATATTGTTGTACGTTACTAAGAAATTATTTTTTATCCTGTGATAGAAAACTGTATGTGAATTGCTGTTAGCTTTCACTTTTCCGTAAATCGCTGAAAACCTTCAGAAATTGCTAAAACCTCGAACTAGAATTTTTAATTTAAAAAGGGGGTGACGGAACAAAATGACTATGAATTTACGAGTTCAGGAGGGCAAAAATACATCGAAAAACATATGTAACATGTAGGGTCACATCTATTTTTTATTTAGGATTGATCGTTTGTTTTTACGCGTGCTTGTTTTGTGTGTAAACAAATTGAAAACAGCACCGACTTTGTTTAATTTATTTGATAAAAAATATGCCTCGACAACTGCTTAGAAGTGTTGCTGCTAGAGCTGTGTTTTGAATGTTCACTGAACTAATTGAGGAATTGTAATTGTTTGAGTATCTTGTATCTTCTTGTATAGGCTTTCCACATGTGTACGTTACTAAAGAAATTATTTTTATCCTGTGATAGAACTGTATGTGAATTTCTGTTAGCTTTCACTTTTCCGTAAATCGCTGAAAACCTTCAGAAAATTGCTAAAAGCCTTCAGAACATTATTGAATTTTAATAACTGAGGGGTGACGGAACAAAACTGACTATGAATTTACGAGTTCAGGAGGCAAAAATACATCGAAAACCATATGTCACATGTAGGGTTCACATCTATTTTTATATTGGCTGGTGTTATTAATCTTCAGTTGTACAAGATAAGGTAATACTAATTATACCTGTATCTTTTTAAAGACATGTCATAAAATCTTGAATCTTTATACACCTGTAGAGTCAGTTTAACATATATTTTGAACATCACATAAGAAGAACTTTTTTTAACTGCCACAGATATATGTTTCTTTCTTTCTTAATCTCTTTGTACGATATCGATTTTTAGTTTTTCAGTAAATTCTGAATTGATTCGGCCGATGGTGGAAATTCATTATAATAATTAAATGACACTACAATCGCACTTTTCACAATTTACGTTTTTAATAAACAGTCCGACGCGTTTCAACTAATGTCTTGACAAAGACATTATTCAAAACGCGTCGGACAGTTTTTGTAGTGTTATCAGTTAATTATTTTTAATAAATTCTCATTTGTACACGTTCAGTATAATTTTAGATGATCATACGAGCACGAGAAAAAAAATACTGAATACAGTAATATAATACTCAGTACAAATCTACATTTCAGGGAGCATACTTCTCTAAAAATAGCCCTTGTGACTTAAGAACTTAATATCGAGTTTGTCAATTATAAGGAATATTTCAAATTATTCAACTGCCTGGCGCCATCAAATATATGTTAGCCTCAAAACGTTGCGCATTGTTGGGATCTGGGAACGCTTGAATAAAGTCAGTGTTCTAAAAACATGTAAAACTCGCTCAACTGTTAAATTGCTATCGAAAAGTAAAGTCCTATCAATCTCTTTTTTCATACGTATGCCCAAAAATTGATTTTTTGAGTATTCTGGGTGTAATTCAGTTTATACCAAGTGAGGATTTTCCTGAGACAATACCGACAATTTTGACGATTTGTTTCACCATTTAAACAAAAAGTAGCGTCATCGGAAAAAACGAAGTCATTTAAAATTTGATTTAATAATTGGGGATCCTCGTCACATTGCCACATAAAACTTTCACAAAATTGTAATCCTCGATCAGGATCATCTCCTGTTAGATCATAAATGAGGTGCACCATTTAGGGATGAAATTTACCTTTCTTTAAATAAACGAGTGGCTTGCATTTTTTTATTTTGAATGTTCATTTGGGATTTTCACTCCCAACAATGGTTTCTGAAAAATACAAATCAAGGTGTAGTATCTAGGAGCAGTTTGTGAAAACTGCCCGGAACACTAGTTGCCTTCATATAGACTTTATGCATTTTTTTCTTGATCAATTTTCGTTGTTTTTGGGTTCGGGTTTTTTCTACCGTTGATGAAGCCTTTAATTTGGTAACATCGTTCATTTTAGGTTTGTAATATCTAGGTAAATCTTCGACACCTCCCGTATCCCGATATCTTGCGACAACTCTACTTATAGTATTTATACAAATGAAAGCTCTTTCATCATAATCGAAAATAGAGGCAAAAAAGCTGTATGTTAGGACAAGAAAATTGTAATTACAAACTTAATATCACTTAATTCTTATTAGAGTTATTAGGTCAATAAATTGATAAATAACAAGTTCTTGAAATAAATAAAATAGGCGATTTATAAGGTGCCTACGGAAAAGACTTGTCTTTAAATCTATTATGTAATCCACTGATTCTAGTATGTTGTAATTTGCAGGAAAATGTCGTGTATCTAATAGCACAAAGGGAATTATTAGCACAGAGCAAGATCCAAAATGCGCCATATACTGTCATTAATCGGCGAACCCACTGCCACTTTTATACATTTCCGCAAATAACGCAACGAACAAAAATGTGAATGAATTTCACTGAATCGACCACCAGAGGTTTATAAAGTTATTGTTCTGCATTGGTCTGCAAAAACTGTTTAGGACAAGTGAAACATTAATCATTTTTACATTCAAATGAGTATAAAGTAATTATACTCACAGACAAAGAAATCGCAACACCCAGAAGGAGATGTTTATATTTAATATTGATTTGGTAAAACATAGATGCTATAGTAGGGAGTAAGTGATTAAAATTTGCTAAGGTTTCTCACATATACTTTTTATTATCAATTAATATTGAAGTCGTTTTATGCATTTTTAAATTTACCAAACATCAAACCGTTTGATAAGATACAGAATCGATGTTAAGTAATTTTAAAATGTCTAAAGTATGTAAGTGATGTAAGTGAGTTTGAAAGAGGCTGAATTACCTGCCTTACGGGTGGCGGATTTTCATTTCGAGAACAGAAATCCAACCACTCTTATGAGATGTGGTCAGGGCACTTTAATTACTCCCAAAATCGAAGAAGAGTAAGCACCAGAAGTCGAAGCGGCACAAATGAAGTTCAATAGCGACGTCTAAGGCTCATGGCCTTTCGACAAATCGAAATTTGGCGGATGAGTGGTTCGGAAAAAATTAGGTCATCTTGTAAGTGCCCGAATGGTTTACCGCCGTATAAGGTCTTTTAGACTCCAGCATAATCGACCTCATCTTGTGCTACCTCTGACCGCTGAGCATCAACGGCAATGACAGCAGTTGTGCACAGAACAACATTGAAATGTGGAATGGCATCAGATCGTCTTCCCTGATGAATCTGGATTCTGCTTGGGTGAACATAATGGTCGAGGAAGTGTTATTCGACGTCGAGGAGAAAGACGTCAACCTTAATTGGATGTTGATCTACATGTACACCAAACAGTAAGCGTTATGGTATAGGGTTCTATTGAACATGGAACTAGGTTACCTTTAGTCTTTGTTTGAGGCAACATGACAGCTGAACGTTATCTTCAAGAAATAATTAAGCCGTATGTACTCCCTTACCTTAATCGGCTCATGGATCCCAAATTTCAAGAAGATAATGCTGGGCCTAATATCGCTCAGGTAAGTTTAAACGTTTTTGAAGAGAACCATGTGAATCTGTTGCCATGGCCGCCAAGTTCTCCCGATCTTTCGCCCACAGAACATGTTTGGGATATGAGAAGACTCGGAAATTTACACCAGCCCCCACGGACTTTGGAGGTTCTAAGACATGAACATGAAATACAGGTAGCTTGGGATAGTATTCCTCAAGAACAAATAGACCAGCATATTGAATCAATGTCAAGACCTGTTGGGAAGTGTATAGATAACCGCAGTTGAAAAAAATATTTTTAACAAACTTATTAAAAAAAAATTAACTCCTCGGTATTTTTTATTCAAATTTTAATCATTTACTCCTTACCATAGGATCTATGTTTTACAAAAACAATATTAAATTTAAACATCTCCTTATGGGTGTTGCCATATCTTTGTCAGTTATATTACGATATGTGTGAACACCTTAATATATGTTTTAAATAATTTTAAAGTTGTATTTTATGAATTGTATTTAGCGGAATACTCTTGTAGTTGAATTTTGTCCTATAAAAAAAGAAAGAGAAGTGAATATTATTAAGAATTATTAAGTGTTCAGTTTGCATAAGAATATATATTAATTACATAACAACATTTCTTTCATGTATGGAAGATAAATAAAATTTAATCCGGTGAGTTTGTTATTTCTTCAAACGTTACATTGTATAGAAAGGCGCAAAAGTACTGCGTAGGTATATTTTTTGTTCATTAATGAAAAATACCAAAAAATTAATTTGTAATTTTATTAAAATATAATACACTAAAAGATACAAAGAATGAAATCTATTTATTAGCGTTGTCTTGATCTTATCTGTGGTTGTAAACAGGATGTAAGTATGTATTATATAATGAACAAAATCAATCACATGTTCAGGAAATATGGTAAGTTCTTAATTGCTGCTTTAACATTTCCACGTGGATTTTAACTCCAGCCACAGTAGAAGTCTCTTCAGTTTTTTTATTTGAAATTTCTGATTTTTCTAAAAAATTGTGGCACAGCCAACAAAATTTTTTTATGTTGACTGTCAATAATAGTTTTTTAAGATTACTTAAAAACAGCAAACACTTGATTACTTTTATGTTTTTTTGGGCAATAACACCACAATAGAAATAAAACGACGTATATTGCAGGAATACCAAACGTTTCAAAGTCTATTCTGACTTCGTTGTCAATGGCTTTATATTTATTGATGTAGATTGCAAATGAAAATTTGATTTATGACATTTAAAATTGACATTTTCCTGCAATATACGTCGTTTTATTTCTATTGTGGTGTTATTGCCCAAAAAAACATAAAAGTAATCAAGAATATGCCACAAACAACGTTTAGAAGACAAGCAAACACTTGTTTAAAATTTCTATTTTCTGTTTTTAAGTAATCATTAAAGTAAATTTTCATTAAGTAAATACTGAAACAATCATCAATTTTTAAATTCTGGAAATCTTTTATCTGATAGCAATAAACCTCCATCTTCTAGCGAATCCATCAAAAGCTATTTGAAGAGTACTTTTTTAAACTTGTAATTAAATGCAAAAAATAATTTATCAAACAACTTTTTTGGACCCAAACTACTGCACTAGTGTCAATTCACTCAGAATATATTCACCTTAATTCATGAATTAACTCGATAACTATAAAACTGTTCGACCTATTTATATTCCCTACTTTCTACTTTCTAGAATACACTCAATGCATTGAGTTCCACTCTATCTTGTTGATTTGAACCCTTCTATGATATTTGTGATCTTTCTGTTTTAGTGGCGTGTGTAGAAAGGTTGACATCAAAACGAATAAATGAAAATAATGTAGTTACTATGGATAAAATTTTAAAGTAAGAATTTTATTTTTAATATAACGTAATTTTTTAGTTGACGTTGACAGACTCAGTTGTTAGAAAGAGAATATAGAGGGTAGAAAACAATTTCAAATGTAAATAACAAAACTATATTAATACTCAATATACAGGGTTTTGTAGAAGGTTTGCCAAACATGGGGGGCGGATAGGTGGGCTCATGTGCGATATAACATCTAGATAGCCTACGGTTTTTTGTTTTTTTTTTCTTAATTCTCAGATTTTTACAAATAAACTTTTTGTAACTTTATTATTTTTCACTGTATCTTCACCAATGTTTGTTTGCTCTTCTGCATTCGACATTTGACACAAACTTCGAATGCTTACAAAAACTTCTCTACTTCAACCCCTTTCCAACGATATATCACACGTATTGGAAAGTAATCACTGTCATAATAAAATTTGAGATTGTAACTTTGGACTACAAAAATAAAACATACTTGAAGTTACAATAATTTGTTATAAATATTGTTCAAACTGGCTTCCACCGCTACGGATGCAATCGCAACACCTTTTTCTGACTGCTACAGTCTCATCCTACATTGTTTCAAAAGCAACATTTGTTCTTTCTGTTAACTGCTCCATGGTTTCTATTTCTCTCTTATAAACGAGTTGATTGGCACAAAAAAATCAAAGGGAGTCAGGTCTCGAGAACTTGGAGGCCAGAGTATAGGGCCAGCTCTCTCCATCAACGCGTTTGGGAATGAATTGTCCAGGAGCTGTCTCACAGTTTGTCTATAACGTGCTGGAAAACTTTTTTGAATATTATTGGTGTGTCTTCAAATGGGATTTCATCGATTAAGATCGATAAATCGGTCATTAAAAATTCAAGTCGTTTACGAGATAGAAATAGAAACCAAGGAGCAGTTAACGGAAAGAATCAGTTGAGTTCCAAAAAATGTGGGATCTTATTAGATGAAATCCCATTGGAAGACCCATCAATAATATTCAAAAGAGATGGCTATCCAGTACATTATAGACGAACTGTCAGAGAGCTCCTGGACAATTCATTTTCAAACGCGTGGATTGAGAGGGCTGGCCCTACACACTGGCCTCCAAGGTTCCCAGATTTTTTGTATGCTGACGGGCCAAGAACTCGTTTATGAGAGAGAACTAAAAAGAAGGAGCAGTTAAGAGAAATAATAAATGTTGCTTTTGAAATAAGGTGGGATGAGATGCAAATACAGACTATCACTGTAGCAGTCAGAAAAATGTGTCGCAATTGCATCCGTAGCGGTAGAAGCTGGTTTGAACATAATTTATAACAAATTATTGGAACTTGATCAATGCTTTATTTTTTTATTTCTAACCTTGTAAATTAGAATCTCAAATTTTATGATGATATTAATTACTTTCCAATACGTGTGATATATCGCTGGAAAGCGGTTGAAGTAGAGAAGTTTTTGTAAGCATTCGAAATTTTAAAGTTTATTTGGTGAAGATACAGTGAAAAAAAAGTTTATATGAAAAAAATTCCGGGAACTAAGAAAAAAATTAAATTAAAAAAAAACATAAACTATCTAGATTATATATGGGCTACATAATATGGCACATGAGCCTACCTATCCGCCCTCCAAGTTTAGCGAACCTTCTACAAAACACTCTGTATAAAGCGGTAAAATATATTTTGTTTGATTATCTTGTGTAATTTTCAAGCATAAGAATTGATAGATTGATTTTTTTCTTTCAAGGGATAATCATGCTTCGTCATTTTGCAGAAATTCTTTCATTGGATTGGGAACAATTTGTTTTCTAAAGTTTTTAGAAAAAATTCACTATATCGGTAACAGAAAATAAACAGGCGTGAAAATTTGGTATGTATCCTATGCGCCTCAAATAAATAGAAACAAATTTTGCGAAAGTTCAAAAATCTGATTAAAGTCAGGTGGGGAACTGTTTCTATAAATGAATACAAATGTGGTTGGACGTTTTACGAAAATACAATTACTCAATGGTGGACAATAGTTTTTAGGCAATAGTTTATGGATCTGGAACAGGTATTTGTAACAGGTACGAGTTTGCAACTGGAATTGGTTGTACCTGTTATGGAATAATGCTGGTTCTTCTCACAACTAATGTAACTAAAATGGCTTTGTAGTTGGAGAAGATGTAATTCTCCCTTTCTTGTGTATTGACGATACATAAGCTACTCTCCAACTGTACTTTTTTGATATATCTATTGAAAATTGTTGTCACTAAATCGAATAATTTCTTTGTCCCATTCTTAATAGATTCTACATATATTCCTCCTGATCCAGAGAATCTACCATTTTTTATTTTGTTATATTTGTATGATAGATAATAACTAACTAGCACCAAATATAAATTTTGGAAGCTCAAATTTTTTTATAAAATAGTGTCATTTAATTTTTTATTAATAAACAGTAATCGATTAACTAAATCTACTTAGAATTTTGTGTAGAATTCGAATAAATCTCTGGTAGAACTAGCAATTTTGTACTTTGATGTTTTTTAAAGATACACGACGAACTATTGTTGCTCCAAAACAAATTTAAAAAAGTTTTCTTTTTTAGTTCTTTAGAATTTTTAAGGTCGACACTCAACTTAAATCATCCTTTATACCCTTACCGAATATGTGTATGTATGTGTTCTTAAGACCTTTAAAAAAAAATCTATTTCGTTTTTTTCAACAATTGTAATTTTACAGATAAATATTCTTTTCGACAATCTTTTATATTTTTAAGACTAAAGAATGTTAAGTAACACAACTAGACAAATTAAACCTTAACATATTATTAATTCTTATTGAAAGGGCTGTTGGAATTCTGTGATTGTTCACCCTGTAATTGAAAAGGATGACCATCGGAAATGGTGGGTATTCATTTGGTTTCTAGTTTCGATCACAACGGTTTCGAGGTTGGTCAAAAGTACCGGCTCGTTTGGAATTTAGTGGTGATTAGATTGAATCCCACATATTTTTACACAGTCATCGAGGCCCTTCTGAATGAAAACGAGGAATAATTCGCTACATAGGACTTCCATTTGAACAGGTATCATTCTTGCTATACAATAAGATTTTTAATTTATTGTTTTCCTTTTGAAAAAGGGCGCTGGAGGTGTTTATAAATTTCTAAGAAGAGAGAGCGACAAGAAGCTTTTAAATTGTTTGCGTTATGTAATGGAAATGGGAATGAAAGTTCAGTTTTAATGTAATTCTTTGTTATTAATATTGAAATAATATGAAGATTTCGAATACTTATAAATTAACACATATTATGAAAAGCTTTTATTTATTTTGATTGCCTCTATGTCTTATCAAATCTTACAAAATCTACCAGTTTTAAATAAAAAAGTATCAAAAAATGTCAAAATGAAAAATGGTTTTGACATCTAATTTTATATAACGAGTCTTCATCAAATACTCTCTGCTACGTTTTGTTTCTTCAGTGCATTTTTTCCTTGCATCTCAGGAACGAAAACCCGGAAATGACACATTGACTCTTGTGTCCGTTCTTCTGTGCCAGCCCAGTTTCCGCCAATCAACTGAACCAAAGAATGTTGAAATTTGGTTCACATAAAGAGTTTGATGACCTAGAGTACAGAGCGTGGACGAATGAATTCTGAACCAAAAACCACTCAAAGTTTAATCAAAAACTTAGTGAAAATCTTAATGTTGATATTGGGGATCATGTAATGCATCAAATATATTTTTTTTGTAATTTTAGAATAACTTGTTTCTAATATATTAAGGAAAACATAAAAAAAATCGAACCAATCCCTCCTCACTATGTTCCAGACTAGTGAATCGAAAATTTACAGCAAAAGTCATATAATTTACCAAAAGAAAACAAATATTGATTTTATGGATCTCTAAAATAAATTTTTTAAATAAATTAAGGAAAATACACAAAAATCAACACATTCCGTTCCCCCAACACAAGATCAAATGATGATTACGTTAATAACCATAAATGATACATAGCATCAACCAACCTTTTTATAATCTTGATATGTACCTATTTATTCAAATGAAGGTTTATAAAATTCAATGCTCTCTAAAAGTTAACATTTATAGGTCTGAAACAGAAAAAAACGGCCAAAATGTTTCTATTTGCTCTGAGTCAACCTAAGATAACATGTGAATTATTGGGTGGATTGCTCAGAAAACCGTTTTGTTCGATTCAGCGAGTATTCCACTCATTGCTAGTTTGAGGACGGATCACACAAAACGGAGTTGTGACCAATGTATGAATGAATTTTGTCGTTTTAACCATATTTTGGGCCTTTGTTTACTCTACTAACTGCCCATTGTGGATTATTTATTTATTTATTTATTTATTTATTTATTGCCCAACAGAAATAAATCCAATTACAGGACAAATATTAACTTATAAAGTAATGAAACACACTAGTAAAGTATGGTATCTTAAATATTAGAAAATGATAATAGTAGAAAATGATAATAACAACAAGAAATAAAAGAACAGAGAATATTACAAATATCATAACATAAATTTTACAAACAGTTTATTAAAAGAAGAAATAAAATAACAAATGACAAATATATTACCTCATAAATTCTACCCACATATTTTAAAAGAAACGAAATAACAGTTGACAAAAGGCTTTCACTAGTAACTGAGCCATGGTTGATCTGACATTTGTTGAATATATGCTTCAGCTATTGAATCAAAATTGTCATAGTTAATATCACAGACTCTAGATATACTGTTATAAGCTCTACACATGATAAATAATGGTGACTTTATAAGAACATTTGTATTTGCAAACAGATAAAAATAGGTGTTATTTCTTGATCCAAGCCTTGGCGAATGTATCGGGATCATTATAGGTCATATGAGATGTAACCTTGCAAATATTGGTACCAGTCGTAACGTTAACATGTCTTCGCTTTTTTGTTAAGATCGATGCCACTTGAAGGAATATTATTGAAAACGAAATTAGTTATCATATTTAACGCCCACGTTTATTGCCAAGTAAAATATACTGAGAATGTTTCTAAATGAAATATTTAAATTAGTTATTAAATTTCACTATCAATACAAGTTTTAAATCAATATGAAATTAATACACAAGAGATAAACCAAAAGGGACATCCGTTAATGTCAATAATTTGACATCATCATTTAAACATATAATATACGACTATATGAAATGTGATTACAGTTAGATAAGGCACCAGACCACTTTAGCGGAAATCTGAAATTGTTATGAAAATGAAATCATTTCATTGATAGTGAATATAAATATGTAGGCAGGTGTCAGTTCGAAAATAGAATCATATTTAGGGTTCAACACATGTATACCCTATAACTCCTTCATATTTTGATCTATTTGACTTTTCTCATGAGATTAATTACTGAGTACCACAGGCATGCATGTAGCCACGGTGGGGAGGGTGAGTAGCCTCAATCAATACTCAATTGAACAAACATTTAAATTTTAAAGGATAATAAAATTTTAGTTCTAGGAATATCGTGGCATATGTTTTCTTGAAAAAAGGATAAAGCAGGTTTTAAAGTTTTTTTGCCCCTTTCGGATTTTTATTGCCCCACTGTAAATCTAAATCTGGCTACGCCCATGAGTTTGAACTAATGGTTCCACAATGTTGAAAGCTGAAACGAAAACCTTTAGAGTATTACACGAGCCCAGAAAAAATTCTACAAGCGACACACAATTTCAGATGTATTTTTTCCTTCTGATCATGAACCCGGTACCATACTTTGGCTTATACGTCACACTTGTTTTAATTTCGCGGAATATCACAAAAATTTCATTTCACTCTCTGTCAAAAAGTGGTAACATGTATTCCAAATTATTACACTCGATATTCGTGATGAAGAGGCATCAAGAGTACAGCAAACTTTTTCTTTTTTGTGTGCTGATGTAATTAACAAAAAATTGAGATAACATATCTGTTAAAATTATGACCATATTTTTCTACATGCATACATTCAATATCTTGATAATATTCACATCGTTTTTCAGAAATTTATTGTTTGTAGTATAGAAGAGCAGGCTACTAGCACCCTAAGACCCTCCATATTTAATCATTCGCTTCTGGCCTTCTTATTTGTAAGACTATTCAATATCTAGTTTTAGGAATTGTTCGTCATTATATTACGTAATACTATTATAATTTGCTATGATATGACATTTATCGTTTTCCCAAAAATCGGGGTAAACCGTTACCATAAGAATGCATTTATCTGAATCGTCAATGATTTATTACATAATCTCTACAGAGGTAATCGGAGTTACCTGTTCGTGGTCTTGGTATAATACCTAAAACTAATAATATATAAACCTATCCTATCGAAAATATATACTTAACATAAAGAAAAATATTTAAAAATACATAAAATAAAAAAGAACATGAAAGAAGAAATAAATAAATACTCGTAAAACATCATTTTTCAGAAGTTTCAATAACAATGGTGACTTTTTTGTCAATTGCCTATCTGATTCTGTTATTATCTTTATTAATTATTCACTTTTTTAACTTATTTTTTATTGCACATTACTTAACGCTTTTAGTTCATTTAGAAGAGTGTTGTGTACATTTATGGCTCTTATAAAACTGCGTTTCTTACTGACTGTTTTAGATCTATGTGGGAGAAGAATGCTCTTGTTCCTCGTCGTACTCTTTGAGTTCAGGAATTTTTCTTTCAGTGTAATGTAGTGATATTTTAAAGATTCAAGTGAGAAGAGCTCCTCCAAATTTAAAGGATTGTTATGTAAGTTCGTTTTATTCTTGTTTACGATTTTTAATAGTTTCTTCTGGTGGCTTTGCAGACGTTTTGTAGCGTTGGAGTAAGCTCCTCCCCAGGCAATGATTCCATAGTTGTTCATACTGTGGAAAAATGCGTAATACAACTTCATCAATGTGTCCGTTTTCATAATCTTAAAGAGATTATAGAATACAAATCCTAAATACTTTGTTTTTCTAAGAATGTATTCTACATGTTTATCCCACTTCATTCTGTAATCAAAGATGATTCCCAAATATTTACATGATTCCACCCTATTCAGGTTTTTTCCGTTGACTGAAATGTTTAGGTTTACCGGACACTAATGTTGTAATTTCCAAATGTCATGTAAACAGTTTTGTCCAAATTTAAAGATAGTTTATTTAAAGCTAGCCAGTTACGTATAGCTTTAATGTAGTTATTCATACTCTCTTCTAGGTGTCATTCCTTTGTACGCAAGACAATATATATTATATATAATACATATTGTTTCTGGTCAGGGAACCTTCATCAGTTGCGCTTCTCACAATTGAATGTCCTCTCGAACACTTCTTTATGTAATTGATACATTTCGTTAAATTTGAAGACGCGAGATGTAAGACCGACATCTAGGATTTTCGAGAGAATTAGCACACAGAGGTTCCGAAATTTTCAGATTACTTCACCTGTCAGAAATATTTCAATATCTCTAACAGGTGAAGTAAGCTGAAAATTTTATCGTGACATTCTGTCCTAGGAGTTAAGGGAGAACAGCAATTACACGGAACGGCTCCAGATTCGGAACCTCTGTGTGCTAATTCTCTCGAAAATCCTAGATGTCGGTCTTACATCTCGCGTCTTCAAATAATTATTCATCTTGATCTCTACTTCAGCCCAACTTTCTCCTATAGATATAACCGCTATGTCATCCGCAAATGATATTATTACGTCATCAGGCATAGTAGTTAGTAAGTCATTAACGAACAGAATGGATAACAATGGCCCCAGTACTGTTACTTGCGGAACACCTGTTCGAACTTCACAATATTCACTTACAAACTCATTTACTTTAACACGTTGTTTTCTGTCTTGCAAATAAGAAGTCATGAGCTTATAAGCTTTGCCTCTTTTTCCATAACAGTATAATTTTTCTAATAATCTCTTGTGATTGACAGTATCAAATGCTTTCGCTAAGTCTAGAAATGTAGCTGCAATTGGGGTACTCTTATCAAGCTTTACATAAATTACATTTGTTAGAAAATTTAAGGAATCCTTTGTACCTATTTTCTTCTTGAAGCCATACTGTTTTTTTATATTATTTTATGCTTGTTCACAAGTTCTAAAATTCTATTGTAAATAATTTTTTCCAAGATTTTAGCTACGTTAGATATCAATGAGATGGGTCTGTAATTTGACATGATATGTTTTTTTTGCTTTTGTGAATTGGTTTTATATCAGCTCGATTAAGTGCATCAGGCCAAATTAATCTTTCTAAACACAAATTAATTATATGTGCGAGAGGTAATGCAATAAAGTTGGCTAATACGAATACAGTTTTGGTGTTAATTTCATCGACACCACTACTTTTAATTTTCATATTTTTAATAATGCCTAATATTTCTAATTCATTTGTTGGTGTTAGAAATATAGTATTCGGGTTGCGGGTGGAAGTTTTATTTCAAGATTATTCGGCTGAGTAATTTTATTGCCAAGTTCATAATCAATATTATTAAAATATGTATTCAGGCAATTGGATATTTCAGTAGGTTCCTGCACTTTAATTTTATTGTCATCGTGAATGTATTTAATTTGCTCACTTTTCTTTGCATTTCGGCCAAGTTTGGAATTTATGAATGCCCAAAGATGTTTGGAATTATTAATATTAAAGTCAACTCACTGTTTATCATACATGTATTTGGCTTGCTTTATTACCTTGTCCAGAATCTTGGCATAAGTTTTGTACTCAGTCTTAAGCTGTATATTGTATAGCTCCATTTTCCATAATGCATAGAGGGATTCTTTTTTATTACAAGATGTTATAATGCCTTTCGTTATCCAAGGACTACGTGGAATAGATTTTGATTGTTTTTAGGGTTCCATATATACAGTATACGGATACCCTTATAATATCACTCAGGATTTCTGCCTCTATCACATCACAGCAATTTTCTCCTAAACAACTGGACGGAAGAGGTTGAAATTTGGTATCAATGTATAGTTTGGTGACCCGATCAGAAGTACATATCGTAAACGAAAAAAGTTTGATTTTAGGGGTACTTCTGGGGGGAGAAACTAAAAAAATCGACCGTTCCCCCCTCTGATCTCCGAAACTACTGAGCCTAAAATTTTGAAAAAAATAGGAAATATAGAGCGTTGCCCGAACTTTACAGGAAAATTAAGGAGAAACCATTAATGTTAATTTTGGGGGGCAAATTATTGAATTAAATAAAAATTTAAAAATATTTTTTTTTTCAAACGCATCATATAATATATCAAATGAAAGGTCTCATTCTGAGGAACACAAACATATTTTTTCATATTAAAAAAATATATTTAAAAAGATATTAACGAAAATATACCAAAATGTACCAATTCCCCCCCCCCTTTATCCCCGAAACTATAAAACGGAAAGTTTTGAAAAAAAATAGATTTATAGGTTCTGACCTGAAGTTTACTGGAAAAATAAGGAGAAACATCTACTTTTAATTTTGGAGCGCCAATTACAGAATTAAATGGAAAATATAAAATTAAAATTGTTTCTAACCCATCATGTTATATATCAAATGAAAGGGCTCATTACGACGAAAACAAATATATTTTTTTCATATTTTTAAAATAAATTAATTTAAAGATATTAACAAAAATATAAAAAAATTTACCCATTCCCCCCCTTATCTCCGAAACCATAAGCTAGAAACTTTTGAAAAAAAATGGAGGTATTGCTCCTCACCTGAACTTTACTGAAAAATTAAGGAGAAACCCCTAATATTTATTTTGTTGGGGGGGGGCAAATTATAGAATTAAATGGAAAATTAAAATTGTTTCTAACCCATCATGTGATATATCAAATTAAAGGGCTCATTATGACGAAAACAAATATATTTTTTTCATATTTTTAAAATAAATTAATTGAAAGATATTAACAAAAATATAAAAAATTTTACCCATCACCCCCCTATCTCCGAAACCATAAGCTGGAAAATTTTGAAAAAACAATGGAGGTATAGCCCCTTACCTGATCTTTACTGGAAAAATAAGGAAAAACCCCTACTATTTTTTTTGGGGGCAAATTATAGAATTAAATGGAAAATATAAAATTAAAATCGTTTCTAACCCAGCATGTTATATATCAAATAAAAGGGCTCATGATGAAGAAAACAAATATATTTTTTCCATATTTATAAAATAAATTAATTAAAAGATGTTAACAAAAATATAAAAAATTTTACCCATTCCCCCCCTTATGTCCGAAACCATAAGCTGAAAAATTTTGAAAAACTGGAAGTATAGCCCCTCACCTGAACTTTACTGGAAAAATAAGAAGAAACCCCTAATATACATTTTGGGGGACAAATTATACAATTAAATGGAAAATAAAAAAATATAATTGTTTCTAACGGGTCATGTAGTATATCAAATCCCAGGGCTCATTATGACGAATAGGTACAAATGTATTTTTTAATTTTTTTTAAATGAATATTTTAAAATATATTAAAAAAATATTTAAAAAAAATTACCCATTCTCCCCGTTATTCCCCAAACTCTAAGACCTCATTTTTTTTGTTTATAGGAAAAATATCAAAAAAATTAAACGGAAAATAAATTACTAGAAAACCCCCATAGCAATTTTAGGGACAAATTATACAATTAAATGGAAAATAAAGATTCAATTTTCAAACGCATCATGTAATATATCAGATAAAAGGCTCATTATGTGAATTACAAATATATCATATTTTTAAATCATTTGTATAAAAGATATTAAAAAAATTAAACATCGACTTAATTCCCAGTTTAGAAACTACACTATTTAAAATTTGCAAAATATATTTTATTTATATTTTTAAATAATCTGAATAACAGATTTAAGAGTTTATAATTTAAACTTTGACCTATTTTGCCGTTTTTCTTCCAATCTACAGAGCCTCAAAACTCAAACAGTAGATTATAAAAGGCATTTCTGAAAGTTTATTAGTAAAATAAAACTCTAATGTTACTTTTTGGGGGCCAAATTAGAAAATTAAATACATATGTATTGTGATAAAAATCAAGCGAATCCTAAAGCAGATAAAATAAAAAGTCTATGTGTGGAAAATCAAAGAGTATATATTTTTTATAAATTTAAAACGCTTCCTTTAAAAGATATAAGGGTAAGCATAAGAAAATGCACTCATTCACTGCTTGCCTGAAACTTTAATATTCGAATCTTGAAGGTGGTACGGAACCCTAAGTATGCGAGTCCAACTCGCACTTGACCAAATTATTTAATATTTACCTTTATACTGTCAGATATTAGTTTAATAAGTGAATCAGTGGCTCCATTCGGGTCTTGTAATGATAATATCGACTTCCAGTCTTCTTATCTAGCTATTTCCACTAATTTCTTATAATTTACTGGTTTGACAAATTTAGTGATCTCTTTGTTTATACATTTATTAATTGAAATAAAAAGAGGATAGTGGTCATTGAACCAATTTGATGGTTTAATAGCTTTAGCTTCTATAGTGTTCGTTTTGATGAACATGTTATCAATACATGTACCCGTTGAACTATTTAAATAATGATTTATTTAATTTGAATATTTTAAATTATATTCCATTAAGTTAGATTCAAAGGTGATTCTCTAAATATAAATAATATCAAGATTTCATTTGGCTCAGCTGAGGTTGTTTCTTTTTTAAAAATCAATTATAAAATGTAGTTTGTAACCTATTAAAAGTTTACTAAAATTACGAATATATCGATTCTAAAAATTTAGATATATCAGTTTTCGGATAACATCGTTTTTTTTAGTCGAAAACCTTCTATATAATTGCATTTTTGGTTTTGTTGTTGATTTGTAACACAACTTGTGGCCCCCAAAAATAAAGTTACTCATACATTTTTTCGATTGAAAACAGGGCGACACATAGTAGGACGTCTTTCGTGTTATGTCATGTTTTTCATGTCAGAAAGTCTGATAAAAGTGCATAATAGATTTAATATTAAAACAACATTCAAAACACAAAATACAGAGAAATAAATTATATCAAAAACTAAATAAATAAAAAAAATAACATTACAAAACTCAAAAATTGTATTTATAAAATTACTTGTGAATGTAACAAATTTTATATTGGATAAACCTCAAGACCTATAAATGTTCGAATAACTGAACACAAAAATAAAATATAAAAAATAATTCGAAAAGTAAAAAAATTGAGAACATGCCTGGAACTTTGTTCATAAGATACATTTTCAAAAATCAACCATATTAGTTAACACAAAACGAAAGCTGAAAGAGTCTGCTTTAATTTTATCAAATGAAAGCGACTGTATTGCTAGTACCTCTGTAGAATTCAGCCGTTTCTGGTTACCAATAATCAAGGATGCTTTGCCTATTTTTGATATTTTTAATTGAATTGGTGGTAAGAGCTTTACTGTTGTTGGCAAGGGGATGAGTGGGGGGTTTATATAATTGTAATAAATCTGCTTACGTAATACTTGAACGGCCCCTAATGTCCTGTTGAACAACCCTATCGGGATAGGTTTTTCCGAGGTTTCAGAATTTCTGTGATCTCACTTTTGACGAAATGCTGAAGATAACTCTATTTTTTTTGTTCAGTTGCGTTAGTTTTTATTACCATTAAAAACGGGTCTGATTTAGACCCAAAAACGTTTGGAATCTGTGAAATATACCAACTCTTCAGCAATTGTAGTGTTATTCCCAAAAAATCAGAAAAATACAAACCAGAGACGCAACAACTATCTGTGAAAAATGTTATAAATGTGAAGAATGTAAAAATGGTCAAAAATGTTTAAAATGTTCATAAAAAATGTCAAAAATAGCAAAAACTCGAGAAAATGGCTATAACAAATTCTTCTATAATTGCAGTGACACCACATGTAACAAAACCTTAACAACAGAGCAAATCCAGAATATGAAATGTAAAAAATCTCAAGCACATCGCGTCAAATCTGTCTGGCAAGGGATATTCACAAAACAGCGATGCAACGAATCCATTCGATTTTTACATGAAATACATTCGAGTGATTCGATGTTTTTTGACAGAGACCTTTTCCATTCGATGCCTTAGATCATTTACCATCTAGATATAGCCTGTCAAGCATAAAATCGTGGCAATGCTACAATAGAGACAGTAAGAGGCTATTTCACTTAGTGGGTGGAAGCAGCTCTGAGTGAAATAGCATCTTGCCCTCTCTATTGTCCTTACTCTTACCACGACATTTGTGCACTGCAGGCTATCTCTAGAAAGTAAATGCTCTAAGTTCGATGCATTGATGTTTCTTGCAACAAACATTGAATCAATGAAAAAACTATCTCGCTGGCAAATAATGAGAACAATAAAAATATAGTATAATATTAGTTTATTATTCAAGATTAAATTATTATTAAAGCGAAAGCTTCTTAACGGAGGCCCATACTTACACATATGAAATAGATGACATGCTTAGCTTGAAATGGCATTTGTTTCGACATCACAGACAGACACCGACACCATAGAACAACAACACACACTACTTTGGTCGAGGAATGCCCATACAAAACAGCTCTCTGTCTAACAAACAGTGAAAATGTAATAAACTAAGTAAATAAGCAATTAACACCCAATTAATATAATGCCTGCACACAATGTGCTTTTCGTTCTAATAAACATTCCAATTAACAAACGACACAAGCTAAAACACCACAAAAAAGGACAGCATTACCGGTTGTGGTTACCAGTTACCAACTTAGAGCATGTACCTATACTTCTGGAGCCTGAAACACACAATTACCATTGTAAAACTAGGAAGAGAGGGCAATAAAGAGAGCTTCATGTTATCCTCCAATAGTGTGAAATAGTCTGTTACTGTCTCTAAAGCCTTCTATTTAGATATTTTTCAATTTGTAAGGTGCTTAGTTACCCATTATTATATTTTAGTATACGAGCACGACACACGGAAAGGTGACCATCATGGTGTAATAAAGGTAGTCACTAAGAAGTAACAAACAAAATAAATTGAAACAGCTTTACCACCAGACCAGAATGTTTCCAAGAAAAATACATAGTCCCACAAGAGTGATAATCAATTGTACAGAGTTTAGATTAGAGTTTAGATGTTCCATCAAATTTGGATAGCAAAAGTTGTTGATAAGAATTACACCTTCGAAAATGAGATTTCGCCAAAAACACCATTGAAGGTTGTTTGCTGGTTCTATAAAGTAGCTGTGATATAAAGAAAATGTTCAAACGAATAAAGTTAAATTCACATTTATCAGGAACTCCGCATCTTATATACGTTTAAAAATTGGATTATTGTGATAAAGTAAGCAAAACTATAGAGAAATGAGAGATGATGTATTTAAGTGCACCTGACCCTTTTGAGTATACTCAAATATTTGAAAAAATCGACTTAAATAATGCTTCTATAATTTAATATTTTATAATTACATAACTGAAGTAGGTTTGGAAATTTGAATTGTTATAATTCAACATACTTTATATTTTCATTAAAAAATAATTTACACGTCATATGTTTATTTCCAATTATATTTAAATTAAGAACTAAATTACACATTAGGATTAATACTTGAGTCGTACCTAATGAAATAGTAAGAATTATTTTGATTTTACAAAAATGACACAAAGAGACAGACACAGAGACAGGGAGATATCGAGAAACGGGAAGTATATTATTCCGTAAGAAGCTTTTGCGTCCATCGTTTTTTTTTAAATAATTGTAATTAACACTGGGTGAGATCTGTGAGCAATGAGCAACTAAAGGTACCAAAAGTATAACTATTCTGGTCAGCCATTTTGGGTCCGGCTCCACTGCTTCTCCATGTTCACAATGCTATTTAGGCCTCAGTATCAAATTTATATAGATAAATATTTTGTGAAAAAAAAACGTGAGAAATTGTTAAATAAATTTGTTCTGAGTATTTTCTTCAATAAAATAGTTTGGAAAAACAGGTTAAAGTAAATTTTACCCTAGGAAACAGGTTGTTTTTGAAGCAGTAAAAGTATGTTTAGGTTATCATATAAAATGTCAGTAAAACTACATTTTTCCTGAAAAAAATAGTGTTTTTATAATGAACGTCATGCCCGTAGCCAGCGAAGGGGGATCGAGGATTCGATGTTGGGTTCAGATGTTTTACTCCGAATAAATACATGGATATTTTTTCTTACTATGTCTGGCTCTTTATACTAAATCCCAAAATAATGACTTTTTGGAAGTGGTTGTTGTTATATAAATTTCACTCATGGATGATGATGGCCGCGTAGTGAGGATTACAAAAGAAAAAAAATAAAATATGTACATCAAATACGCAAGCCATAAGCTGGTCAGTCTACTAATTCGACAGCGTCCACCTTTAGCAAATATCATGAACTATCATCTCGGGAAAGGTCTGTGCTCCAAATTTGTTAGTTATAAAGTTTTGCAAAAATGGTAAATTTTAGCGGTTTTTCTACACTTTTTTTGGCAGAAAATCCTTTAACAAGAATCATTCTGAGCTTTTCAATTCTCTTTGGAAGTATTGCTATATAGTGAATAGCTCAATAGTTTTCATGGAAAACCAAAAAATGCATGTTTTTATAAATAATGGATTTTATTTATCACCTACGGCCCAATCTTCAAAAGATGGCATTGGTGGCATGCTTTAATTTCAGTTCCCAAAATAACTTTTCTTTTTCGCTAATGAATGGCTTAATAGCATTTATTTTGAATGTACTTCTGACTTATGTGAGACAATCTGGGAATAATGTCAAAATAACAAACTGTTGTGAACATATATTTTTATTACTTCTCAGAGAAACTGTTACCTACATGAGCAGATAAAATGCTTGCAGTTATTTCACTTCAAAACGTGGAAATCGATTTTCTTTTCCGAACACATGCTACAAAATATGTTGCGTATCAACTAGAAAAAAATCCAAGTTCCACCCTGTACGAAACACATATACAGATAACATAAAAGGACCTTCGAGAAAGCCATTTAAAAACCTGTCCCTTGTATAATATCCTCGTACGAGAACACTTCGGCGGAACCAAAAAACTTTTGATTAATAGTTTTTCACAATGTAATCGATAAATTGCTATTCTCTTATAAAAAGATTTGTCATGTTTACTTAAAATAAATGAACTTACAGAATTATTGAGAGGAATTTTATTTTACTTAATTTACTGCTATTGTATGTTCTTCTTGTCTCTTATTCTTTTGTTAGTACGCTCTGAAGAAGAATTTCGCGATAAATCATAAAAAGCAGTAATAAATAACTTTTTTTAGGTAAAGCCTTTCTTGAACGACTTACAGCTCAATGCCGGTAGAAAGGACCGGCGTAAAAGTGATGCGATTTATGCACATAATGTTCACGACACTGATGTAGAAAAAGTTTATAAAAGGCATACTTTACATTATCACATGATTGATTCTTTCTTTGTTACCCCATTTACTTTTTTGTTAGTCGAAAAAATATGTAGCCAAGCACGCTTTATTCTTTCAGTTATATGTCATATGGTATATATTTCATCAGAGAACTTCAGTGATTCTGGCTAACCCAATATGCTTTTACTACGGGCGGGTTAAACCAATTTAACACTTTAGCTCCCATGTTAATCATATTTGGACACATTGAAGTTTTCTTAAAACCCATATGGTCATATTTGGCCACAAAACTTCGACTCGTTTCAATCGTTATGTATCACCGAGAATCGCAGATATACGCGAATTATATTGTAAGCAGTAAGGTACAGGTTCCAGTAAATATTACCTATCTATAAGCCGGGGATTCCTAGACATCATAAGGACTAATAATGGGTCGCAGCGGAACGCTCAGTAGTAAATGTTTTAAGTGACATGTTGCTGTCAGCGCGTTGTTCATTTTTAGTAGAGAAGTTTGTACGGACCAATGAGCAATCGTGGGTTAAAAACAATTTAAGTGAGGATGAAATTAGACAAATTATTGATGACAGCGAGAGTGAGTGTGATGATTCTATTGAAGATCGTAACTATGATGAATCAAGTGAATGAGAAAGTGATAATAAATTGTCTGATTCATGCCACAGAAAAAAGGCAACTAGGTCTGATGACATTCTACAAAAAAAAACTATACAATCAAGATAGCCGCAAATGCACATTGTACATCTACTGGGGGCACAAAACAAATATCTATAAACGATTAAAGTGATTTTTATAGTGAAAATCAAACTGATTTAGATGAATTACAGAATACTGAAGAACTTCCATCAGAGTTGCGAAATCCTATAGGCATTTGGTAGGATACTGATTCTTCTACAAAGAATAAGTTTGATTTTGATGATGATGCTATGGGTTTTCAAAATATTGATGATATGCTACACAAATTGCCTATTGATTTTTATTTGTTATTTTTAGTGTCAGTTATAGATCTGCTTGTTGAAGAGATTAACCGATATTATGAACAACGAAACAATAATCAAAAACAGTAAGATAGCTAAATGGTTTCTTACTTCAAGAGACGAAATAAAAGTTTTAATCACAAATGATTCAAACTCCCATCCAAAGATGGGTTTAGATAAAAATATATAAGAATGACATTTCTACTTCCTGTGGAATGAGTCGCAACAGATTTGAGTCACTCTGGCACTTTTGCCATGTGGCAAATAATAAAAATGATAAGCTTTACAAAATAAATCGAGTCGTTCATCTCCTGAATGCAAAATTTCAAGAACTGTGCAACTGTAATATCATGTTTGTAATTGTTTTCTGAATATCTCCCTTTCAAATTCTTCCAATTTGAAAGGAACTTTATGATTATATGATCTTTAGAAATTTCTGTGCTACCCTGTATATTACAAATAAAATTCTCTTAGTTACGTCAAAAATCAAATAATAAACATTGTCAAATATTTAAATTTACATCTTGGAATTGTACCTTTTTAATCCGTAGTTTCTTAGCCATTGACAACGGGGTCTGATCTAAACCCCGAAACGTTTGGAATATACAGCAATTTCCTTTAAAGTGTGGTGTTATTTCCCAATAAACACTTAGACATGTTTCTAATGTGCATCATTTTTGGTACACGCGGGTTTTTATGGCTTTACGAGGAAGTATTTGGGTTTAACCCGCGTGTACCAAAAAATGTCACACTTGGTATAAAGAAATAATTTGGTCAAGTGCGAGTTGGACTCGCATACTTAGGGTTCCGTACCACCTTCAAGATTCGAATATTCCAGTTTCAGACAAGCAGGGAATGAGTTCATTTTCTTATATTTACCCTTATATCTTTTAAAGGAAGCGTTTTAAATTTATACAAAAATGTATACTTTGATTTTCCACACATAGACTTTTTATTTTATCTGCTTTAGGATTCGCTTGTTTTTTATCAGAATACAAATGTATTTGATTTTCTAATTTGGCCCCCAAAAAGTAACATTAGTTTTATTTTACTAATAAGCTTTCAGAGATGCCTTTTATAATCTACTGTCTGAGTTTTGAGGCTCTGTAGATTGGAAGAAAAAGGGCAAAATAGGTCAAAGTTTAAATTATAAATTATTAAATCTGTTATTCAAATTATTTAAAAACATAAATAAAATATATTATTCAAAATTTAAATAGTGTAGTTTCTAAAGTAGGAATTAAGTCGATGTTTAATATTTTTGTTAATATCTTTTATACAAATGATTTAAAAATATGGTATATTTATAATTCACATAATGAGCCTTTTATCTGATATATTACATGATGCGTTTGAAAATTGAATCTTTATTTTCCATTTAATTGTATAATTTGTCCCTAAAATTACTATGGGGGTTTTCTAATAATTTTTTTCCGTTTAATTCTATTATTTGAGAGCCAAATAATAGAATTAGGGATTTTTTTCATATTTTTCCTATAAACAAAAAAAAATGAAAAAAATGAGCCCTGTGATTTGATATATTACATGACTCGTTAGAAACAATTATATTTTTTTATTTTCCATTTAATTCTATAATTTGCCCACCAAAATGAATATTAGGGGTTTCTCCTTATTTTTCCAGTTAAGTTCAGGTGAGGGGCTATACTTCCATTTTTTCAAAATTTTTCAGCTTATGGTTTCGGAGATAAGGGGGGGAATGGGAAAAATTTTTTATATTTTTGTTAATATCTTTTAATTTATTTATTTTATAAATATAATAAAACAAATATTTGTTTTCTTCATCATGAGCCCTTTTATTTGATATATAACATACTGGGTTAGAAATAATTTTAATTTTATATTTTCCATTTAATTCTATAATTTGCCCCCCAAAAAAATATTAGGGGTTTTTCTTTATTTTTTCCAGTAAAGCTCAGGTGAGGGGCTATACCTCCATTGTTTTTTCAAAATTTTCCAGCTTATGGTTTCGGAGATAGAGGGAAGGGATGGGTAAAATTTTTTATATTTTTGTAAATATCTTTTAATTAATTTATTTTAAAAATTTCAAAAAAATATATTTGTTTTCGTCATAATGAGCCCTTTAATTTGATATATAACATGATGGGTTAGAAACAATTTTCATTTTAATTTTCCATTTAATTCTATAATTTGCCCCCCAAAATAAATATTAGGGGTTTCTCCTTATTTATCCAGTAAAGTTCAGGTGAGGGGCTATACCTCCATTTTTGTTCCTCAGAATGAGACTTTTTATTCGATATATTACATGATGCGTTTGAAATTTTTTTTTATTTTTAAAGTTTAATTTAATTCTATAATTTGCCCCCCCCCCAAAAAAAATTAATATTAATGGTTTCTCCTTATTTTTCCTGTAAAGTTCGGGCAACGTTCTATATTTCCTATTTTTTCCAAAATTTTAGGCTTAGTAGTTTCGGAGATCAGGGAGGGGGAACGGTCGATTTTTTTAGTTTTTCCCCCCAGAAGTACCCCTAAAATCAAATTTTTTTCTTTTACGATATATATACTCCTGATCGGGTCACCAAACTATACATTGATACCAAATTTCAACCTCTTCCGTCCAGTAGTTTAGGAGAAAATGGCTGTGATGTGACAGAGGCAGAAATCCGGAGTGATATTATAAGGGTATCCGTATATTGTATATACGGAACCCTAAAAACAAAGTATTTAATTAAAAATTTGATAATACAAATGTATATAAGTCAATTTATGTTTTATACAAAAACAGCCGTGGGTTCCTGGAATATTTTGTGAATTATACCCTGGGAGCTGAAGTGTTAAGCGATCCATAATTTTGGTGAGTTACACACCAGAAGCAAAATGGTGTCATTTGCCTTTTTGCAAGCTTTTAAGACCCGTTTTCATGGCGTACCGAGGGGGTGCAGGGGGGAGGCAGCTGCCCCCCACTTGACCTGAAAAACCTGCCATGAGCCATTAAAGCTTCCCATAAAATATCTGACTTGGCCTCCCCCATGGATTAAAAAATTTCTAATTTGTCCCTTCCTCTAGGAGATTTTTTGTTCGATTTTTGCCCCCTATGGGACATAGCTGGGTACGCCCTTGCCCGTGTTGCGCAAATATCTAGTGCAAATTCTAATATGCTTTATATATTGTACCTACTTATTTTTAATGTAGACAAACTTCTTGAATACTTCTTGTAGATTACCTTGGCTTGTCCGCTTTAATATCGTTATTATTGTTATATCCGCACTCTGATTAGCCATAGGATGCTTGGCCATTCTGAAATCCTAGGAAACCCCGACGAGTTCTGATCGGTATATATTTTTTATTTGTCGACATGATAAAGTTCTGTGCTTCTACTTTTAAACAATTTTTTAAGGCATTTGATATTTTATTGCTCATCATCGCCCGGTACCTAAGACTCACATTATAACTATCGCAGATAGGGTAAGTAAGTAAGTGATTCAATAGCATGCAAGTGGAAACGTGATGGGAACCAATAGAGCTAGACGATCTCTCTCTTTGACTCAAGATAACGCATCGGGATACTACCACTACTAACAATAAAATATCATACATATAATTGATCGCTGGCGCACAGTCAGTTCAGCAGTTACTTTCTATCGGTTTTCTTTAGCTTTCTGAAACAGTTGTACTTTAGATTGCATCCTCTGCTCTATTATAATATCTTTATGA
Source organism: Octodonta nipae (assembly GCA_034190945.1). Taxonomy (NCBI): domain Eukaryota; kingdom Metazoa; phylum Arthropoda; class Insecta; order Coleoptera; family Chrysomelidae; genus Octodonta; species Octodonta nipae. The sequence continues at coordinate 110,875,722 of CM067219.1, read as the reverse complement.
TTTAAGCCTTCATCGAATAGCGACTAGGGTTCTCCAATTCATGTCTTTACTCCAGAAAAACGTAACTAATTGGCCCTTTTTAGAGTTCCGGATTTCTTTCCGAGTCCGATCTCAGCTTCTGTGGAGAAAGAGCTTTGAAATGGGCAGCAGTTTTTCAGTATTCAGAGAGTGAATCGGGAAGAAAAATCCTCAACCCTGACACGGCGCATCACATAGGGCTGATGAGGAAAGCTCCTGTACATATGCAGGACAGGTGTGAATAAGGTCTAACAGAATAATCACCTGAGGATCAACTGAATAGGTAGCATAGGGCAGCAGCTCCGCTGAGGAAGAAACTTGTTGAAATCTTCATCAGGCTGCAAGATAATCACAGACAGCCACCACTAAGGAAACTATAGCACTATATCTTCCGAACAAAGTCCACGATGAATACACTCAAAATAATTCTGTTCATAATATTAATAAACTTCATTTATTGACATAAAATTCATTGTCTCAATTAAATTTTTATTAATATTATGAAAATTGTTTTCTGCTTTTTGGATCCATTTATGAACATAGTTATTAGTATTATAAATCCCATTTATTAAAAAATAATGTAAGAATTCATTCTTACAACAAAATATTTAACAAAAAATTCAGAATAATAATGAATCTATTCATTGGGAAAATGAGTAAAATTAATAAAGAAAATTCATAATATGAATGTAGAAATTCATTAGGGAATAAACAGGTAAATTACCAGAATTTAGCAAATGTTATTTTGATGATAGCATTTGTCGTGCCAATATATGTATACGTTGCCAGAATAAACGTTTCATAGCCGACCTAAGTCGATATACCCCGCGTGGCTTCCTTCGGGGTGTTTTTTTGGCTCTAGCGCCTTGCGGGTTTATCAGGTGGTTGAAGATAGCCAAGCAAGTGGGTTGTAAATTCTTTATTTTTAATTTTAATTGAATATTACATCAGATTTGGTGTCTTACTACGAAAGGGTGTTTTTGATTTGTGAATTTGGTAAGTATTATAACAGTATACTTATTATCTACTTATGCTAATTATACATATAGTAATTTATTGTAGGAACCTACACAATTATCTGAAATGTTTTGAGCTATAGCTCAGGCCTTTGAAGAAAAAGGTATTCAAATGATTTTAGCCACCAGTTATCGCATAGAAAAATAAATTTTGGAAAGATTCCCGACTGAAAAATTGGTATATCATCAAAATTATCACATGTCGTATTCTTATTATTATTCGTATTTTTTCTAATTTTGCTTCCAGGAATTTTATAGAACCAGCAAAAGATGGAAATTGTACAACAAATGCTGCAACCGTAAATCTATATTCAAAACTGCAGTGGTCCAACATTTGCAGTAAAAAACTAATGATGTTGACCAAACTATAAACCAAAAAAGAAAATATTGGCAGAATAAATACCCATGTAAGTTTTTATTACTTCTTTGATAAAAAGTATACAAGTTATGCAAGTATTTATATCACAATAGTCAATAGTTACAGTAGCTGATCTACTGAATAAGCATAAATACATTCTCATATCACTAATTTATATACAGTGTGTCTCAAATTGGGCTTTACATGCACGGGTATCTTGGAAACTGTAAGATATAGGGTAACGGTTAAATAGGTAAAAGTTTAGGCAATTTCTCTTCATTTCCTTTTAAAAATCCATTTTCCCCCGCCCTAATACATTGAGTTGAAATGAAAATTAGCAAAATAATATAATTTTTTGAACAAATGTGATGCATCATTGGTTTTGGAATAATAATAATAAAATCTAACTACATAGGCGTTTTATAAGAAAAAAGTTGCTCAAAGAAAATTTATAAGAAATAAGAAACTTATCATAAATAAGAAACAAGCGGTCTTTTTGAAACAAACATTGTTTCATTTTTTTCTAAATATCTGAAAACAGAAACTTTTAAAATCGTACAGTAAGCACCATTCAATTACTAACTAAATTGCCCAAAACTTTCTCTATTTAAGTGTTGCCCTATCTCTTGTACAATTTTCAAGATACCCATAAATGCAAATCCAATTTTAGGCATATTGTATTTATGCTTTTTAATTTAGTGCCTAAAGAAGACGCTGAAGATATTTATAGATCTCTAAAATTTGACAACCTTTCGTCAGAAGTGTTTGACAGCGCCTGGAAAGCTTGCAAACAGTATCGTTTTAATGACCTTAAAACCTTAAAATCTACGACCGATATTTTAGAAAAATGGCCGTTTTATAAATACCCATCAGGTTTTCGTTTGGTATGATCTAATTGCAAATGCAAATATACGAATGTAATTGACATTTTATTTTGTAGATAAACATGGATTTCACCACAGCCTTTGAGAATTCTGATGGCCTGTTGAAGAATTGGCCCACATTTCGTGACACAATTGTTTCATTTCTTAACGATGAAAATCATGTTAAAGAAAAGGAGGTTCGATGTATTTTAACAAAGATCAAAAAAAGAAGACTTAAGTGAAAGTAAGTCTTAGGTACTGTTTTAGAAATGTTATTAATTAGTTATTTTAGGTAGTCATGATGCGGCAATAATGTGGGCTTTACATGGCTATTTTGTACCGAAAAATAAAATTGTCAAGAAAGATGACACCCTAGGCAAGAAAGTCACCACAAAATTTACCATAAAGGATTCGCAAGATTCATTCTTATTCATTGGTAAATGTGCACAAGAATTAGAAGACCACTTGGAATTCCTGAAAAATCAAAAACAAACCATACAGCCATTTATATTGGCCGTAGGCGAAAATGTCCTTTCTATTAAAGAAATATTTGTCTATTTCGATGGAATTCGATTTTCATTTTCTCATTTTTTAAGGGCAGTTGACATATGCTATAAAATATTTTATGTCTTTAATTTAGAATTTCCTAAAAAAGCCGAAATGTTTTGGAGTTTCATACAAACATACTTTTATAAATCTAAAGCAGAAAAATCTTTTTCAAAGGTACATATTCTAACAGAATTTTTATTAAGCCAACAAGACTGTTAGATAGGTTTTTAATTTCTTATGTTTTAAGAATTTTATGCTTTCCAAATTTGTTAATATAAAAAAATTAAAAAACTTGTTTTTATTTATATACACCATACCTTTTCTTTTTCTTAGACGATTTTTTACAAGTGTCAATTATTTTGTATATATATATATATATATATATATATATATATATATATATATATATATTAGATGTACAATTGTACATTGGATCAGTGAACCATCGACATTGAGGCAATGTAAGACATTTATGAAATCAATAAATGAAGTTAACGCTTTCAATGTATGTGGTATATTGGCTTAAATAATATTCTTTATCTTTTCAATGCATATCATTATTGTGAATTAATGAAATACAAGACGTAAAAAATAATGAACTCCATACATAACTTCAATGTACCTTACATTAACCAATAAACACGTTTATTAACTTATGAAAAATATTTATTAAGACAATTAAATTGTTCGTCGGACTGATTTTAACGAAAATTTTCATTGTCTCAATATATTTTTTTATTATATTTACGCTACTTTTTGGTTAAGTGTACAACAGAAACAACTGCCCAGTCCCCGGCGAAGAATACCCGGGAGGAAAGAAAATAATAAAACTCATAAGAAGCTTTGGTACATGGAATGTGAGAAACCTATATATCAACCTGGCAATCTCAAGAAGTGCAAGTAGAAATGAGTAGTCCAAGTCCAGGGCATAAGCGAAGTTAGATTGATTCGTTCTGGAAGTATTACAGCACATTAATCAGGAGAAGAAGATAACGTTCATGAGAATGGAGTGGCGATTATCCTAGAACACTGGCTTGAATATTACCTATATCAATAAATTTGTGCCCCTTTCAGATCGCATTATGATGAAATCCCTGACATGAACGATAAATAGAAACATATCTCAAATTTACGCACCAACCGCTTATTGTTAAGAGAATGAGATAAATAAAATCTACAATTAATTAAAGGAAATAATGATAAACACAAAAAACTCGAACTCAATATTTTGTTGGGAGATTTCAATGCCAGATTAGGAGAGGAAATATCACCAAGATTAACCGAATTTGGTTTAGGAGAAAGGAGTGGAAGGAGTAACAGACTAGTAGAGTTTTGCCAATCGGGGAACTGTGTATAGCCAACCCAAAAGACTCCTCTATACATGAAAATCACCAGGTGATGGTCATGGTTATACAATAAGAAATCAAATTGATTACCACATCATAAAAAACAGGCCCCGAAATGTAAATATACAAAAACCTAACCAAATGCTGATGCCGCGACTGACCATAATCTACTTGCTGCTAAAATACCGCTAAAACATACTAAACGGATAAACAGAGTCAGCACCAATGTGAACAACGGAGTCAGTACTGGAAGAATGGGAGAAAACAGGAAAGGCATGCCAAACTTGAAAAAAGAAACAGGACCATCAGTTTTAAAATCTGAATTGGTAAAAGCTATAAACCAAGCAAAAACGAAACTGGTCATATCCCATCGGACTGGCTAAAATCTACCTTCCACACCCTGCCCAAATTACTAAACTCAAAAAAAATGTTCGGACTGCACGCTTATTGGTCTAATGAATAATGTGCTCAAATTACCCTACATATCATCCAGAAAAATCAGCAACAAGTGCGAGGAAGCTATGAGTTCACAGCAATATGGTTTCAGAAGATGTTTGGGACCCGTTGAAGGTTATTCACTATGCAAATGCTTCTGCTAAGGTTTTTTCAATTGAGATAACCTATGTATTTGCTTTATAGATTTTGAAAAGGCACAAAAGATAAAATCAGCTTTGCAGAACATCCAACTAGATGACAAAGATATTAGGCTGATTTCGTACAACGTTTATTCGGAAAATATATTCAAAGAATTTTTCAAGAGTCGAAAAAGAATCCTAATTGGAGGGGAAACAGGTAATAATGTCAAAGATGCTGACGATACCGTAATTATGGCAGAAAACCTTGTAAATCTGTAAGAATTGGTAAACAGAGTCAATGAAGCCTGTAAGAACTAGACGCTAACTATTAACATATATGAGACTAAATATATTATTGTGAGTAAAGTAGAGGGCAACCAGACCATATTACTGTTAAACGAAGAATCGTTGGAGAGGGTGGCAAAGTTTAAATACCTAGACTGTAGAATCAACAAGCAAGAAATGCATTTCCGAGGTTTAAATATCAAATACGCTAGAAGTTTACTAAATGTTACGTGTAGTCAGTTCTTTTGTATAGGTGCGAGACTTGTGTGCTTAATATAGAAATGATGAATAATATCCAAACATTTGAAATGTGGACACACAGAAGGATGCTTAAAATATCTTGGACCACTAGAATGAGAAATGAAGAAGTTCTTCGAAGAATGAAGCACGACGGACAACTGAATAATATCAATACTCTCTTCGAGGTGTCATTCTTTTGTACGTAAGACAATATATATGATATATATATTGTTTCTGGTCGGGAACCTTCATCATTTGTGCTTCCCAGAATAGAATGTCTTCTAGAACACTTATTTATGTATTTGATACATACCGGTAAATTTGTAGACGCGAGATGTAAACGCCGACATCTAGGATTTTCGGGGAAACTGGCACACAGAGGTTCCGAATCTGGAGCCGTTCCGTGTAACACGGAACCAGATTCGGAACTTCTGTGTGCTAGTTTCTCCGAAAATCCTAGATTTCTGTCTTTACATCTCGCGTCTATGAATAATATCAAGCGACAAAAGCTTAAAAAACGGATAGCGCGCAAGAAGCCTTCGTGGCTAGATGATTTACTTCATATAGCACAGCATCGAAGAAGATAAAGAGATATTGTGAACATGGTAGTCGTGAACGTTCATTAAGAACATAACACTTGAAGAAGAACGAAGGAGACGAAAACCTATATACGATCACTCTTATGTCTGTCCATCTGTCCCAGCCTACTGAACGAGAACATTTGAAATTCTGCACCAATACACAATTTAGTGACCTAGTAAATTACGTAAATATATAAATTAAACCTAAGCAAGACTCCTAATATTAATTTTGGAGGTCACCTATATTTTAAGTTAAAAATTAAAAATATAAAACTCAAGCTCATTATACAATATACCTAGTTATCAAGTAAAAGGGCTCATTATGAGGGACAATTTGTTTTCAAAGTCTTAATTATTCAACAAATATCGCGAAAATATTCAAAAAATGACACGTTACTGCTCCCTCATCTCTAAAATTAATGACGCTATATTTTTCTCACATTTTGGCATATACGGCTTCACTCAAATTTTACAGGAAAACGTAAATAAACTAACATCAATTTTGAGCGCCAACAGGAAAATTTCAATGCAAAACAAAAATTTTTTTTTCAAAGGAATTATCAAATGAAAAGCCTCAATATGAAGAATACAAATATATAGTTATGAATTTTGATGAGCAAATTAGAAAACTAAAAGAAAAATGTATTTTTAAAACTAACATACAAAATATATAATTAAAGCGCTCATCATTATTTAAAATTTTAAAATGTTCAGCTTAGGAGATATTAAGAAAAATATACTAAAAATTATTTTTTCTACTCGTATTCCCCAAACCATTGTGACATAATTTTGATCAAAATAGAGAATAGAGGTTCTCATTCAAAGTTTGCAGTATAAACTTATGCGGAAAACCTAATATTCATTTTGGGGGTCAATTTACAAAAATAACTGAAAAATAAAAAATATTTTTCCAAGCCCATAAATCTTTTTAACAGCATTATTAAATACTTTCAAGCGCTATATAAAACATATGATATGTTTGGACATTGTATTTTTATTTATACATGTGTTTATTTGTTTGTAATATTCTACAGATTTTGTAGTCTTTACTACCAATGACATGAATAAAAAATATATCAAACAACAGGTGACAGGTTGAATAATTATAAAATGTGTAGTTTAATAGATGCTGAAGATAATATTGAAAATTAACCCATTGTTCTATTTAGAACTAAAAATGAACCCAAAATACTCAAAAAATTGTGAATAAAATGGATAACTCAAAATTTATATTTACACGCAAACAAATATCTTAAGGTTAATTTTGGGATTAAACTAGAAAATTTAGAAAAATCAAATTCAACAAGTAACGTATCAAATAATAGAATGTCTAATAGATATTTTTTTATATTTAAAGCAAAATGCTTAGTTTAAAAGAATCAACAAAATTCATCCTCTTCTCTCAGGAACTACCAAACCCAAAATTCTGAAAACAAATAGGGAATATGTGGCTTCAAGTAAAATAATCTGGATTATAAGAAACCACCAACATGGGCGTCCATCTAGCTCTTGACCAAATTATTTTTAAATTATTATTAACAAATTAATTTTACTCTATCCTCTGGAAACTCTTGCCATGCTATATAGACAGAGAATGATTTTTGGAATGTTTTCATGGAGATTTGCTTGGAATACTTATTATATATATTTTTTTTGTAATCATGTAGATATGAAACTAATTGTAGACGTAAGTCAGTTCTTCTATACTTCTGGTAAAGGCTCATCTTTCAAAATCATATTTAACTTTCCGCTTTAAAAAGAAGTTTCGGTTATACTTACCTTTAATGGGAGCTAAAGTAGTTGGTATTATTTACTAAATATGTGTTTCTGTCTTTTAGGCAAGTTTATACTTTGACAAACTCTTAGGAGTAGGTACATCAGGTTGTTTGTGTTTTTTTTTTGTAGCACGAAATTAATTTTATAGCAAGCACCAAAGTAGTTAATACAAAAAACTGAAACAACAACTCTTTTAAATTAACCTTGCCAGGTCATTTCTTATCCAAATTCAATCTTCACTCTCAGCTTAGCATTGAAGAGAGTCATGAAAAACAACCTGATTTTCATTCTATAGTTAGACGCGTGATAGTTTTACCCAAAGGTGGATAAAATGAATGTATACCATTTTACAAAACATGCAGTAGAGCATCGTAATCACATAATAATTAACCACTTCAACAAGTTGATTAAATATTTCTTGTGATATTCTTCCATCTACCATCTGTGATGTCGCGAAACTCGCTGAATATTTTCAGATATGTTAGTACCAGTCATGGGGTTCTTTCCGATGCGTATTCAAGATAACAACCCAGGAATGAAAATAACTGTCGATAAAGAATTTTGCTTCAATTAGAAGGTGAGTATCACAAAGTTAATCCTTCTATGAAGTACTCTGCATTCACCGGTGTTGTCAATTACTAAACAATTTCTTTATGGTAAGTACATATTTCGGTTAAAATTTTGTTCTGGAACCTGAAAACAATGTAGATATATGTATATTAATTGATTGAACTACTTTATTCTTTATTTAATAATTTAAGGTGAGAAACCCCATGTACACTAGATATATCAATACATTAAAATATGAGAACATAAATAAATATATGTATGTAATAATTGTCAAAATAAAAACTAACAAGACTGTTAAAAGTAATTAAATATAAATTTTGAATATTTACTAACATTGGCACCATTACAATTATACAGGGTGTTTTGTAGAACGTTCGCCAAAGATGGAGGGCAGATAGGTGGGCTCAGGTGTTATATTATGTAGCCCATATAAAATCTAGATATCTTACTGTTTTTGTTTTTTTTTTAATTTTTTTTCTTGTCAGTCAGGTCTGGCGATTGGAGGCCTGAGTATACGGCCAGTTCTCTTGATCCACGCGTTTGAGAATGAATTGTCCAGGAGCTCTCTGATAGGTCGCCTATAATGTGCTGGTCAGTCATCTTTTTTGAATATTATTGGTCTCCCTCCAATAGGATTTCATCTCACAAGATCGATCATCCCACATTATTTGGATCGCAACATTGATTCTTTCCCTTAACTGCTCCTTGGTTTCTATTTCTATCTCTTAAATGACTTGAATTGTTATTGAATGATTTATCGATATTATTAGATGAAGTCCTATTGGAAGACAGACCAAGAATATTCAAAAAAGATGGCTGTCCAGCACATTATAGCGAACTGTCAGAGAGCACCTGGGCAATTCATTCACAAACGCGTGGATTGAGGGAACTGGCCCTATACTCAGGCCTCCAAGGTCGCCAGACCTGACTCCCTTTGATTTTTTTTTATGGCAACTCGTTTGTGTGAGAGAAATAAAAACGACGGAGCAGTTAAGAGAAAGAATAAATGTTGCTTTTGAAATAATATGGGATGAGATGCGACTAGAGATTACCACTGTAGGAGTCAGAAAAAGGTGTCGCAATTGCATCCGTAGCGGTAGAAGCAGGTTTGAATAAAATGTATAACAAATTATTGCAATTTGGTCTACGTTTTATTTTGTGTAGTTCTCACCTTGTAAGTTACAAACTCAAATTATGATAATGATTACTTTCCAATGCGTATGATATATCGTTGGTTGAAGTAGAGAAGTTTTTGTAAGCATTCTAAGTTCTCGATGTGCTTCTTTTTTTTGTAACGTAATAAAGTGTTTAACTTAATTACTTTTTTATGGAACCTCGCCATTTGTGGAATCATATAATTTTTTCAACCAATCATTTGTGTCAAATATCGAATGCAGATGAGCAAACAGACATCATAGATATTTAAGTTTATTTGGTCAATATACAGTGAAAAATAAATAAGTTACAATAGTTTAAATGTAAAAATCAGAGAAATAAGAAAAAAAAACTTAAATTAAAAAAAACCGTAAGATATCTATATTTTATATGGGCTACATAATATAGCACATGAGCCCACCTATCTGCCCTCCATGTTTGGCGAACGTTCTACAAAAAACCCTGTAGAAATCAAACCAAGAAAAATTTTATTCATAAATTCCAATAATATCTCAATGGGCTACAACCAATGGTATTCTTTCTCATAAAAATACGTGGAAGAAGTCGCTTAAGTACATGAAACTTTAAGCTACTTATTAAGTCGCTACAGTCGATTTTATTGTTAACAATTTTAAAGCCGAAAATGATATCATTTCTTGTCATTGAGCAGTATATATATATATCCGGAATTTTAAGAATTTGAGCTATGTTACTATAGTAATGATTCGAAAAATGCATAGGCTGGCCACACTTCTAAATGTTCTAAAAGTTTCAAATCTTGTAAATTTACTTGAGAATGGCTTTAGATTAATCAAATTATACGCCGAGATCCATAATTACTTCAACTTTCTCATGATCAACGTCCTTTAAGTTAAAAACAAACATATAAGGGAACTCTCTTCCAAAAGTTATAACAAAGCATTTATCTGGGTTACATGTGAAGCCATAAACAAAGAACCAATTTAAAGGTGAATCAAGGTCAGTTTGTATAAGAATTCTCTTCGGAATTGATTTAATGCTTTTATAAAGTTTCGCGTTGTCGGCAAATAGAATATTTGATCACTTGACTTATAACGTTTTTTTTTTAATAAAAGAGATTCAAGTCAAGACAATAATGGTCCATGAAAGCCATAGCCCGAAAGCTTCCTAATTAAAATGTCAAAATTAACCACATCGACCAGGATATATTTTGTATAGACGTAATAAATTTTAATATAAATGTCGAGATTTTATAATATACCAATTTATTAATAACTTTGCCAAAACACAAATTTTTGTGATAGGTCTATAGTTATTCGCATCAGATATGTCACCATTTTTAAATAAGGGCCTGATAAAATTAGTCTCAGTGGTAATAGACCAATTAAATAATTTAGATAAATGTGGAACAAAAACGTCTCTACAGTCCTTAACCAAAGGAGATTGTCCGACCCCGCGCCGTCGGAACCGTTAACATCAAGATCAGTTATGGCGTATGCTATATCAGATTCCGTTAATACTGACTTCCTAAAACAATCTGAAAATCGAATTTAATCTGCGTAGATAATAAGTCTTGATTAGTGTAAACACTACTATTTTTACAAATAAATTGCGATCCCCGATGTGAATTTGAGAATTTTTATTTTTCATATATTTGGGATTTTTGAAATTTTTGATATTATTAATATATTTGTCATTTTTAGATGATTTCATCTTAAAAAATTTTGTCACATGACAATTTTCATAATTCCAACATTTACTAGCCCGCTATTAATCAGACAGGTAATTCCCCAAATTTTTTCAGTACCTTCTATAAATTGAAAATTCGTTTGAAATAAGAAATCATTCTGTCAGTATTGCTTTCAGGTCCGGAACAAATGGGAGCCTTTCTAAAGAAACTTCACATGCCTTTTGTAGGATAATAGAATTTTCGCAAAATGATTACTAATCCAGTCTGAAAAAACGGCTTAGAAATGCAAATGAACCGAGAAAGCTATATTTTTGATATGACGCCTAGACTTGAAATTGTGAAAAAAGATTTCCTATGTGAGTTTTTCGCTATCTTGAAAAACAGGTAACATAGTTTTTTTGACTTTTGACAATAACTCGGCTATCCGACGAGATACGTAAATTTTGATACAACTCTTTTTTCATGTTTCTACTATATACGGCTATCGATTGAAAAATTAAAAAACTGACCACATGAAACCAACGAAAAGCGCTATCCCCCAGCACATTTTTCGGAAGTATCTGCAGGTAGCAAACCTGACTCGGATCCTCAGGAATGGGGTTGGCGACAGACTAATCACGAATTTGAACCAATCACCAGCACAGCAGAAGCCTCTCCGCCTGAACTTTTAAAACATATTTCGTACAAATATTAGTTGCTCTGTTATTTGCCTGCATTATAGTGAACAAACATGAAATAACGTGGCCAGAGTCGACATTTTGTTTAACGACAGTGATGATACAGATCATGATGATGATGATGCGAAAATATTAAACATCTTTTCCAACCTTTCAACAGACTCCACAAATCGAAGAGTGTACGGAGGACGAAGACCTGTCTGGACCATCGAGTGCACAAAAAATTGTTCATTAAAAAAATTCCATGTATATTTTTGTATTCCATATGCATTTATTTTGTATCGAAAACATTTCTTGAAAAACCTTTTTTCAGTTTTAAAGTGCGTGTTTGTATGTTTTTATCACAAAAATGTACTGTAAAATGTTATATTCATTTGAACGTGTGTTTTGAATTTTTGTTTATTCACAATAATTTATTGTAAAAACTTTTATTTGTTATAACGTGTGATACAGCCGAAGTACGAAATATATGAACAAAATATGTAATCCACCTACCATTTTTTGCTGCATAAATACATTATTTGTTTAATAATTCCATGTATAAGATCCATAAATTGCTGCTTTATTTATTTAGATTATTGGGGTTCCGTATATACAACATACAACATACGGATGCCCTTATAATATCACTCCGGATTTCTCCCTCTCTCACATCACAGCAAGGAGTTTATATCGTAAATGAAGAAATCTTGATTTTAGGGGTACTTTCGGGGGGGAAAACTAAAAAAATCGACCGTTTCCCTTCCCTTATCCACGAAACTATAAGAAGTAAAATTTTGAAAAAAATTAGAGAAATCAGGCGTCACCGAAATTTTACCGGAAAAATAAGGAGAAACCTCTACTATTAATTTTGGGAGGCAAATTACAGAATTAAATGGAAAATATAAAATTAAAATTGTTTCTAACACATCATGTAATATATCAAATGAAAGGTCTCATTATGGCGAAAACAAATATATTTTTAAAATAAATTATTTTGGAAATATTAACAAATACATAAAACTATAAACCGTAAAATTTTGAAAAAAAATAGGGATATAGGACCTCACCTGAACGTTACTGGAAAAATAAGGAGAAACCCCTAATATTAATTTTAGGGGACAAATTACAGCATTAAATGGAAAACATAAAATTAAAATTATTTCCAACGCATCATGTAATATATCAAATCAAAAGGCTCATTATGACGAATACAAACATATTTTTTTTCATATTTTAAAAATGAATATTTTAAAATGTATCAACAAAAATATTAAAAAAAAATTACCGATTCCCCCTTTATACCCCAAGCTATTAGACCTAAATTTTTTTGTTTACAGGAAAAATACGAAGAAATCCCTAATATTAATTTTGGGTGCCAAATTATAGTATTAAACGGAAAATAAAAAATATTTTTTTAACGTATCATGCAATACATCAAATGAAAGGGCTTATTATGAGGAATACAAATATATATTTTTGATATTTTTAAAATCAATTGTTTACAAGATATTAACAAAAAGATATAAAAAAATTCTCGTTTCCCGCTTTATTTCGGAAGACATACTATCTAAAAATTTTAAAATAATTAGGGGTACTTGGGCTCACTAGAAATTTATAAGAAAAATTGTTATTAATTTTGGAGACAAATTATAGAATTAAATGGAAAATAAAAAATCAGTTTTCAAACGAATCATGTAATATATCAAATAAATCTCATTGTGTGAATTACAAATATATCATATTTTTAAATCATTTGTTTAAAAGATATTAACAAAAATATTAAACATCGACTTAATTCCCACTTTATAAACTACACTATCTAAAATTTTGAAACAGATGGTTTATTTGTATTTTTAAATAATCTGTCTAAAAGATGAAATAATTATTTAAAACTTGTCCTTTTTCCCCTTTATCTTTCAATCTACAGTGCCTAAAATTCAGACAGTTCTTAATTTTGGGGGCCAAATTAGAAAAATAAATACACATTTTTATAAAAATCAAGCGAATCATGAAGCAGATTTAAAAAAAGATTACATGTGGGAAATAAAAGTGTATATTTTTTATAAATTTAAAACGCTTCCTTTAAAAGATATTAGGGTAAATATAAGAAAATGCACTTTTTTCGGGCTTGTCTTAAACTGGAATATTAGAATCTTAAAGGAGCTACGGAACCTTTAGTATGCGAGTCCAACTCGCACTTGACCAAATTATATAACATTCATTTCGTTAACAACCTATCAAAATTTTCGTATCTCGTCGGATAGCCGAGTTATTGTCAAAAACTAATTTTACCCCTTTTTTCAAGTTGGCGGAAAACCCACAAATGTAATCTTGGTCGACAGTTTCAAGTTTTTCTAGGCACCCTCCACGTCATATAAAAATTTTGCTTTTTGGGTTCATTTGCATATCAAAATGCATATATTGACTCGAGTATACAGTCAAATCTACACATTTGAAAAGAACTCCTCGTCCCCGTCACCTATCCAGTAATCAAATTTTATCAGTTCCAGAAAACAGTTAGTTTTCTCTAAAAAATACACAATCTGTCCCCCTCGGATACTTGAATTCTCAGAAAACGATGACTGATCTGTATTTATTTTTGAAGAATAGTTTATATGTCAATGTTCGTATCTGTATCACTTTCTGTTTCGAAATATTCAAGTCCCCTAAAACGCTCATTGTCCCCCATCCAACATTTGGATATTATCTCAAAAATAAAATATTACCCCAGATTAGCCCCTATAAAGAAACAATTATTAACTCTTTATATGTTATTTAAGATAAGATGCCCCAACTTCTTGGGATATTTCGATTAAAAAAACATTTGATGTCTACTTTTCACAGCAGAAATATATTTAGTTTATTTAAATTTTTGAATTAGTTATGACTATGTTTTGGGGGTGGTGACGATTGAATGAACCAATTAGTGAGGATCTTAAATCTTGTAGTTAGCAGAATCTGCTAATCTTTTCTGTCGCTTCATCCTTGAAATTTAGTCTGGCGGAAATAATCAAACATTTTGCCAAAAAAAGGAGAAAATCCATTGACAATATACCACCCTGGCAGCCAAGATACCCGATCACTTTGTCGCCGATGAGAGAATAAATTTATTTCGAGTAGTTAGGTACTTTTCGGTGGTATGTTTCGGTGATTTTTTGGGTGTCATCTTACACAAAGTGCACGAAGAAGAAGGAGCTGACTGGGAGTTGTCGAGAGGTTCCGAGAACAAGTGGATTTATTAGTTTTCCGAGAATGCGCATAGGAACAGATGAAAGTCATAAATGCAGGTACAAAGAAAGACGTCTTGAAATGTTGTTCCCGCACTTCCGGACTCAACCATCAGTCGTTACTTGTGAATATTGAATTGTTTCCCGTACAGACTGGAACACATTTTGCAGTACTTGAATAATAAAGAGAACTATGTGGGTGGTACTTGTTGAACATTGTTCGACGCATTTTCTCACACGACTCAACGAGAGAATGTTGTTTATGCTCTTTCTCGAAAGTAATAAAAGCTGGTGTAATGAATTGAACGGAAAATTAAGTTTAGTTTAATATTTCACAAGACATATTTAATTACTTTAAGAAAAAAATGTTTTGGCACTGTATGACTTCATTTAAGTTTAGTAACAGATTCATTATTTTCTAGCGCCTTCTTATATAAATTTAAAATTCAATTCACTGGGCAACATAATCGCGCTTTTTGCACGAAAACTTTTAATTGATTTCAGGGACGGATCTTAAGAGGGGAGCGAAAGTTAGAAATACTGATATTAAAGAACTAAACCCTACAGGTGTATTAGGTGTATTAAGTTATCGGTTTCCTGTCTACTGTTTAAGAGTTTCATACGAAAACATCCTCATGGCGTATTGTGACGCAAGTTGGTTTCCAGACACTTCTCGTCCTGGATGTAATAATAGTATGGCGGTGATTCTTCACTTCTTCGTGAAAGCAGCCCAATGATGAAACAAAGTTTACGCTGCCACTTTATGGTTACTTGAAAATTTCAATTCATTAGGATTTGGATTCCGTTCAGATGTGATAAAATTTACATGTGAATCGCAAAGCCGAAATAATATTTTTCTTTACTACATGTGTTAGGTATTTTGCCTCTAATGCAAACTATCTTTTCTGTAGTCATCCAATGGCTCTTCTTCCTTTACAAATATAGTTTCTTGCTTTTAGTGGTAGCCTTCCATTGGTCTTTTTTATGTTATGTTATGATATCATTTATAGATTAGTCGCGTTTGGTACACCGTCTTATACTCCTAAGAAATTTCATTTCTTGTGTTTATATTCCAATTCTTTGTATTTTGGTGAGGGTCCAGCATTCACTTCCGTACATCAGTGCTCATATCAATTATTTAATAAATTTTGTTTCTATGCCAGCTTTATTTTTTAAATGTCTAGTGATAGTACCTCATACGTAACTAAATTTATTGAAGCGAATGATTCTTAATGGGGGCCCACATTTGCACATATGAAAATAGATGAGCAAAGGAATGAATTGGATATCATGAGATTTCATTTCTTTCGATACCGCACTTGAAATACCCATATAATTCAGTTCACTGTTTAAGAAACAGAGACCAGGTAAAATACGTTATGAGTTTCTTCTTTTACAGAATATCAACAATATATAGGATATCAACTAATATAACATCCAATTAATATAGAAAACCTGCACAAAATTGGCTTTTCCAATAAAAACTCCAATTCTCTCTTTGCGATATATTGCATTACGGACTTGACTTATGTCAGAAGTCAGAAAGCACGGTATACACCTTTTGTTAATTTGTTTGCCGCATTTACTATCATCAGATATCAGCTTCAACTTGTAAGTTAATAATTCAACAAATTTTATTTGGCACTTATAGAAATTTAAATTAAGAATTAAATTACACATTAGGATTAATAATAGAGTCATAACAAAATAGTGACAATTATTTTAATTCACCTAAAATTTATAACCATTAGTAATGATAACACAAAGAAATAGAAACACAGACAGGAGTTAACAAGAAACGGGAAGTATAATTCGTAAGAAGCGTTCGCGTCCATCGTTCAATATCAAATAACTGCCGCTCTTTTTAGATTGTTTTCAACATCTTGACTGTGTCCACAAGTTATTTCACACACTTTGGATCTGAAGCTATTGGCCTGATTAAAAAACTTTCATTATTTCTTAATATTTTAGAATTTGTTGGAGAAATGATTACTCTGTCCATTTTTCATTTTGTTAAAACTCCTTTCTACTGATCTTTTTCAGTTACGGCAATAACACCTCTGTAATCTGCATAGGTGTAATAGTATTTTATAATCTATGACGGTTGAGAGTGTCTCATTATTGAACCCCTTCGTTTTTCTATTACTATAATATCTTTTTCTTACGGTTGTTTGCCCTTCTCTAATTAAGTATTCTGTTATTGCTCTAAGACTATTATTTATGAGATGATGTTATAAGTTGAGTTCAACAAATTAATTTTTCTATATTTTCACAGCTGTTTTAACATGTCTCTTTAAAAGCGATATAGCTTTTTCCAGTCCAGTGCTACCAATTTATTATCAGTTGAATAAACCAACTTATTTATCGCGGCAAAAATAAATAGTACATTGATATATCTTTAATAACAGGTATCTGATGCATTTGGAGTAATTCTAATCGAAGAATATGTGATTAACTCTGAATTATCAGTTTTCAGCTATGTTTGAAGACGCGAGATGTAAGACCGACATCTAGGATTTTCTCTGTGTGCTGATTCTCTCGAAAATCCTAGATCTCGCGTCTTCAAATTTAAAGAAGTGTTCGTGAGGACATTCAATTGTGGGAAGCGCAACTGATGAAGGTTCCCTAACCAGCAACAATATATATTATATTTATATATAATATATATTGTCTTGCGTACAAAGGAATGACACTTTGAAGAGAGTTTTCAGCTATGTTATATAATAGTTTTAGATTTGACCAAGAGTTACCACAGGTAAATTCATATAGTTGCAATTAATAATTAACAAGTGCAAACTTCAGTTTGCTGGTGAAGCAAATTCTTATTTACCCATTCTATTTTGTGTCAAGCGAGCTTTTGAAATTATTTGGGTAGTAGATTAAGTAGATCTCGAGGTATTCCCTATATGTTTTTCATTCACATAAAGTTTACGGTTTTTTTCGAAAATCAAAAATAAACCAAAAAAATTCCATGAACTGTCATATACCATTCGTGATAATTAGGCAGCTGCTCCCCTCTAAACCTCCCTTTCGAATCATTGGCACTTATATGTGAAATGAACCCTATAATGACCGACTTGTTGTGACGTTTATAAAGTGATGTACATGTAAAAATATATTTACAGAATAAATAAAATTAACATTTTTTTTTTGTTTAATAACACGTGCTATTCATTCTGTTATCTTGGAGCTGGCATTAATAAGCTTGATATTCGATTGATCATGGGTAAACCTTGCCATGTATCGCCTCCAGTCGACACAAAAGATAAACTAGATAAATAGTTATTTAATTTGTGCATAATAAACACTGTTTATTGTTTGTAATTATGTTCTGTTAGGTAGTTAGTAGGTACTTTCTTACCTAAATGCTTATTTTGTTAATTTTCAACATTTCAATTGTATTTTGTATAGGTATTTTTTATATTATGAATTTCATAGCCTCACTCTGAACAGTAAATACTCTTATTTTTTAACAGAAGTATTTTTATTTCCTCCTTTTATCACCACCTTTTATAAGGAAAACATTCAGCCTGCAAACGAAAATTTTTGGGGTGCAAATGGGCACAAACATGATAGAATCCATTTTAAGAATTTTCATGTCCAAGTCTGTTGTCACAAGATTCTGACACCATTTTAAGGGCTCCATAAACGAAAAGCCTTTTGAATACAAATGAAATATATAGGGGTATAATTAGACCCTAACACGGTACAATCAATTCTATGTATTCTTGCTAGAAAATGTCAAAATCAGTTGCTAGGTTCTCACACCTTTAATATAAATTCTATCAAAACTTGCTTGACTAATAGTGACCGAAGGGACTGGAAATTAGAACAAATCTTTATACGAAAGTGAAAGGATAAGTGAAAAAAATAAAATAGAGAGAATAAAGTTCTAGTAATATTCTAAACGGCAATCTATAACTGGAAGAATGTTTGATAAATGCATTCAGACTGGAGCTTCTAATACAGTGATTTAATAAAATGTTGAAAGAATGCGTCATTTTAATATTTAATGGAAATAATCGAAGCTTCCGTAATTACATATACCACAACGAACAAATTAAGTATATAGGTGGATGCAATAAAAGGAAATCTATTCCGCCAGAACTGTTATGTTACTCACAGCAGTAGAATCGCTCGCCATAACATCATCTCGAAGTTCTCAAGTTGAAATCGACCCTAGAATTAGTTGTCCTAATAAAGTATTAAGAATCCCAGATATCATAATAACAAAATGACGAAAACAATTGTTATTGGGAAGACCATCGTGACCTCAGTGAAAACTATATATTTAAAAAATATTATTATTAGGACCGGAATTTTCTCAATACGGTCCGGATCCTCGGAGAAGGAAGTTTTTTCCTCTTATAATGGGGGTAGAGGAATCTTGTGTCCTAATAATGTTACCTTATTGAATAATATAATTCTAACTTAATTTACTTAAAACAATAACATTGTCAACGACGTCGTTGTGAACTCCATTGCCTGCCATAATTTTTTCACACTAAATTGATTCGGCCGATACTTGTTGGAAATTCATTATAATAATTAACTGATACTACAATTGCAATTTCCACAATTTACGTTTTTTAAAAAAACTGTCCGACGCGTTTCAACTAATGTCTTTGTTAAGGAACTAGACTAACTAGGTATTTCTTGGGAGAGTTGTATTTATATTCAAGGAGTGATATAATTACCAGGTAATTAGTTTTAAACAGGATTATATAATTTTATTATAGGTCAAAGGATTAACTAAAGAGGTTTATTAAGGGGGAATTATTTATTTCTGTCTGGTCGTTTAGCAAATTACCGGTATTTTTAAGTTTATTAATTTCTAATGATTCTAAAAGGTTTAATTTATTGCCTTTATTTTCTGAATGTAATAATTTAAAATTTTTGTCGAAAAGATGATTTTCTGTTACTAAATGTTCAGCATAATTTGAATCTGTTTTTTGATTAATGAAAGAATTACGGTGCTCATAGATACGTTTTTTACACACTCTGCCGCTTTGACCAATATAGGCTTTAGGGCATGATCCACATGATAATTTATAGACTCCAGATTTATTTTTTGGATCGATTTTTGATTTGTTATTTTTGATAAATTTTCCAAGACTATTGTCTGTTTTGAATGTAACGTTAATATTCTGTTTTCTTGAAAAGGATGTTATTTTTAAACTTGGTTTGCCAAAATAGGTTATACTATTATATGAATCATTAGTGGTTTTGCTGTCTGGGTACACTTCTCTTAATGCCTTTTTGTGTTTTTGATTTGCAAGAATATTTTCTATTAATTCGGCCTCCAACCCGTTGTTTACTGCTATCTGTTTGATTATGTTTATTATTATTATTATCTGGTGATTGTTTTATGGAAAGTAATCTATGAACCATACTATTGTAAGCGGAAATTTTTTGTTGATATGGGTGTGTAGAAGTGCGGTGAATCGTTAGATCGGTTTGAGATGGCTTGTGAAATATTGAAAACTCGTGTTTGCCATTTACTTTGTTAACTGTTAGATCTAGGAAATTGATTTTATCATCTTGTTCACACTCTATCGTAAATTTAATATTTGGATGGATATTGTTTATAAAATTGAGAAACGTTTCTAGTTGTCTGTTCGTCCCTACGAAACAAGCTAAAATATCGTCTACATATCTATACCAATAAATAATGCTATAATGCTATAAAAAACACCGATTATATAGACAAAACAATGAATTTTTTGAATTCAGGTACATGTCAGGTCCTTACTAAAGACCCCACAGAATTTTTTTAAAGGCAAATAAAATCTTTAATACAAAATACAACAATATTCCAAGATATTTCAAAATTTAAACTGATTCAGACGAACCCACAACCGCCACAACTGTATTCATTAATCAAACTCCATAAACAAAATTACCCTCTCCGTCCAGTGGTATCATATATGACAGCTCCAGCTTATAAAATTTCAAAAGTTTTAATAAATGTTATTAAAGATTCCTGCAACTTTCATTCTAAATTCAGTGTTAAAAACTCTTTAGAACTTGTAGAGAAAATTAAAAATCTTAGTCTACCGTCTAATGCCAAATTAATCTTTTGACGTTCAGAATTTATTCCCCAGTATACCTCCATCAGACACTATCACTATAATTTCCGACATATTAGATAAAAACAACATTAACCCAATAATAAAAACAGATATATTAACAGCATTAGAAACATGGCTTAAACAAAATTATTTTCAAATCAATGATATTTTTTACACAAGTCACGAAGGATTGATTATGGGGAACCCTATGGGCTCCATACTCGCAGAAATCTTCATGGCTAATATTGAAAACAAAGTTCACCAAAACATATTGGCTAAAATTTTATTTATTGGTATAGATATGTAGACGATATTTTAGCTTGTTTCGTAGGGACGAACAGACAACTAGAAACGTTTCTCAATTTTATAAACAATATCCATCCAAATATTAAATTTACGATAGAGTGTGAACAAGATGATAAAATCAATTTCCTAGATCTAACAGTTAACAAAGTAAATGGCAAACACGAGTTTTCAATATTTCACAAGCCATCTCAAACCGATCTAACGATTCACCGCACTTCTACACACCCATATCAACAAAAAATTTCCGCTTACAATAGTATGGTTCATAGATTACTTTCCATAAAACAATCACCAGATAATAATAATAATAAACATAATCAAACAGATAGCAGTAAACAACGGGTAGGAGGCCGAATTAATAGAAAATATTCTTGCAAATCAAAAACACAAAAAGGCATTAAGAGAAGTGTACCCAGACAGCAAAACCACTAATGATTCATATAATAGTATAACATATTTTGGCAAACCAAGTTTAAAAATAACATCCTTTTTAGGAAAACAGAATATTAACGTTACATTCAAAACAGGCAATAGTCTTGGAAAATTTATCAAAAATAACAAATCAAAAATCGATCCAAAAAATAAATCTGGAGTCTATAAATTATCATGTGGATCATGCCCTAAAGCCTATATTGGTCAAAGCGGCAGAGCGTGTAAAAAACGTATCTATGAGCACCGTAACTCTTTCATTAATCAAAAAACAGATTCCAATTATGCTGAACATTTAGTAACAGAAAATCATCTTTTCGAGGAAAATTTTAAATTATTACATTCAGAAAATAAAGGCAATAAATTAACCTTTTAGAATCATAAGAGATTAATAAACTTAAAAATACTGGTAATTTGCTAAACGACTAGACATAAATAAATAATTCCCCCTTAACACACCTCTTTAGTTAATCCTTTTACCTATAATAAAATTATATAATCCTGTTTAAAACTAAGTACCTGGTAATTATATCACTCCTTGAATATAAATACAACTCCCCCAAGAAATACCCAGTTACTTTAGTTCCTTGACAAAGACATTAGTCGAAACGCGTCGGACAGTTTTTTAAAAAACGTAAATTGTGGAAATTGCAATTGTAGTATCAGTTAATTATTATTCTCCTCACCTATGAATATATAAATATTGTTCCACCTTTAGCGTTCTATTAATTCTCTATATTTTAGATTTTTAAATTATAATTATACCTTTATTTCTTATCTACCCTTACTATTACATTTCTATATGGTTCTACTTCTTGTGTCCCTCTGAGTTTTCACACGTGACAGAATATACAAGGGTGTTCCTAGAAGTACTCGATGAAGCATATGTTTCAAGTTTAAAGACAATAACGAACGTTTTAATGAAATTGTGAAAATGGAGATAATTACGGCCGTACAAGCTGTCACGACCAGCATCGTAGTGGTCGACCAAATGAGGTGGTTGCCAGCAGAAATGGTGAAGAAAATCTACAAAACGGAACTGGAGATGTTCATCTCATATTATTTGAAAATTTGGATCATCTTGTAAAAGGAAAAACTATAAACAGTGACTATTCTGCGAACTTATTGCAACGTTTGAGCGAAGAAATCAAGCAAAAACTTCCGCATTTGGCTAAGAAAAAAGTGTTGCTTCATCAAGGCAATGCGCCAGCTCAGAAATCCATTAATTATTAATTAATTTAAGTTTGAATTGCTGCCTCATGCTTGAAAAACTGGCACAGTGGTCAAAGACTTTCCAACGATCAAGAAGTGATGTCGACAGTTAATGGTTATTTTGAGGAGCCTGTAGACGGAAAGCTTTTCTCGTAGACTGTCCAGACACTGTTGAGATGTGATATTTTCTCCATACCACTAAGAGTGTATTCGGATATTTTCCATGATAGTCTTGACAAGTTTTTCTATTCTGTTGTTCCTGACCCCTCGTTGGAACTTGGTCAGTCTTCCAATGTCTTTTCGAAGAGAACTGATTTTTTCTTTAAGCTTTCTTTGCTAAGGTGGTATTCGAAGCGATTGTCTAAATTGGGGAGGGTCTTGTTTTGTGTGTTCTGTAGATAGCTGTTGCAGCCCAGCCGTTGGTTGTGTGAAGCAGTTCTAACGTATTAGTATCTAAAACATAGTTTGGCAAGATAAATTTGATCATTGCCTGCAATTCGATACCCAATTTCTTTGAGGTTTTAATTTTGGGAAGAGTTGGTCTAATCAGTGTATCAATTGCACTGTACTCTATGAAAGTTCCTTCCATTTGTGCTTGGATCTTCTCAAACAGATCAGCGTTGGTTGACTGTTCTCGTCCGCTCTTCGTGCCAAAGGTATTTCAGGCTCTGAATCTGTTGTATTTCGACCAAATATTTCGCACTCATCTTCTCACTATTGTGTTCAGTTGTTCAGCCGAAATAAGGCCAGTTTTCAAGATGACACGATATTGATCCGCGACTCTCTGTTCGGTAACTTGTAGCTCTGGATACTCACGACAGAACTCCTGCTGAAGTATTTGGCGATATCCAGTCTTGTCCTGGCCAAGGTTCGTGATTCTGTAAAACGTGCGCATTATAATTTCATTCATAGAGCTAGTCCATTTCATGCGCTGTCTTTTCAGTCCCGCTTGAATGGGCGCTGGCTGTTGATCCTGGGTTGTTATTATAAGATGAGTGTCAAACTTATTGAACATCGCTGGGAAAAGTATCTAGATTTGAAAGGATTACATTCAAAAATAAATATATTTTTTTCTAAAATTTTCGTGGTTTCTTTGTTAGGTCGAGTACTTCTGAGACCATCCTCGTATATGTGGACTCTGAAGATAGTGTTTATGTTAACTTTTAATGTTCTTTAATCGCTTTTATAGCGTACATTTTATTAGACTCCTGTTAGGTTACTGTTGATAGTAAAAATTGTAATAATTTCACACTTTATTTATATTTAATTAAGGTGCTCTGTTAATCGGTTTAGCGGGAAGCATTAAAGTCTTAGAATATTGCTCATACGTATTTGATGAGGAATAACTCAGGTGATCTTGTTGGCTACACTAGAGCCTCTGGTTGATAAGTATACGACCGAGCCATCAAATGGTCCTTTATGGTTTATGTTTAGGTGATCTCATGACCCTTGCTTGTCTTGCTGTCTGACGTTTAACAGTTAAATTTGCATTTCGTTCCTTACTGTGAAATCGCCTGATCTTAATATGACCATTAGGTCCTTCCAAACAAAACTTGAATTCGTCCATTTTCACAATGAGGTGAAATTTGCGATAGAACCGCGTGGCTAATGTAGGAATAACTCGTTTTAAATTTTCCAAGGTAAAGAGGTTGTGACCCGATTTTTTGGGCTCTATCGTGTTGATCACATGAATCCTATAATGCAACCAAACATCAAAATATAACAGGCATAACTGGCGCATGTAGCCAAAGGGTTAAACTAAGGATGTGATCCTTTAAAGAAACGTAAGAATATTGATATCGAGAGTAGTCAAAAAAAATAACATAAGCTTTGCTAATGACCAAGAAGTATTAAGGAACGGGAAATATTGTGAAAACTTGAACGATTCAATCTCCAAACATTTTCGGGAAATTCAAAAAGGATTTTTCCTTTGTTAGCCACGCGGTTCTCTTGCAAATTTCGTGTCATTGTATTCAGCCAAAAAGGCAATTTTTAAACCCCTTCGAGGTAGAAGCAAGAAAATGGTGGCTCTGTCATCAGAAGACAGTCTATTATGAAGAGGTCAGACCAAAAGGGGTCGACAAAACATTGATCGAAGCAATTTTACATTCACGGTTATTCTAAAGAATATCCGTCCTGTAGTTACAGCTTGCAAATCTCTTATTTGGCATACTCTGTCCCTTCTATTTCTGACACTGATGAGTCTTTCATTGGACCATCTTCACCAAATGGCATGCCATTTTAAGTCATTTAAATTTAAATGACGAAATGGGTAAAGCAGAAAATTCTTGGCGTTTTTTATTTCGTATATTTCTATTGAGAAAAGACCTAAAAAGAAATAATGTCTTTGAAATAATTAATTGGGAGTCTCCAGTATAAATTAACTGATAACAAACAATTTTCAGCTTTACTGATTATAGAAGGAGAGAAGAAAACTAACAAATATATTGAGTCATATTAAAAACAAAATATTCAGTTTACCTTAATAATAAGAAGTTAACTGTGCATAAATTATGTATGATTTTGCCATTCTTTCAAATATATTTATATACAACAGTGCATTGAACAAGGAAATTTCTAGTTTCATTGCCCGAACGACTCGAGTGGTGTTCTGTGTATGCATAATCATATGTTCTTCCAAGAATTCGCCAACGGAAATTAACAACAATTCTAACACAAGATATTTTATGTATTGGTCATACTCAGCACATTTTCCATCGAAAGAATTTAACCACATTTTGTTATTATACAGTCGTTCGACGTTACGTCGTCTGTTACGACTGCAAGCAGAATTTGTTATTAACTTATTCGAACATCTTTCTGAAAAGAGCTTCCCTTTTATTATCTATGTTGAGTTTGTCAACAAAATTAAGAGATCTGTTGAAGTGTTAATCCAAATTATTTTATCAAAAATTCCGACCATTATGTTTATTACAAAAAAGATATATAGGTATGCCATGTGTTGTCTATTGAACATATATTGTCAAGAAGACAAGTTTATGATTATCATTTGAATATTTTTGATACACCAAGGACAGTCATGTAACTATTTATTATCTATGGATTGAGTAGCGTAAATACGTGATTATGTAATTCGAAAATTTAGAGTTCAAAGACAGCACATTAATAATACGCATTTAATTATTGCTATTGAAGGAATGTAGAAGTCGTTTTAAATGTTTGCCAGCATGCAAATGTTCATTATTGTTGTAGATTAAGGAAGAAACCCTGGAAATACGATTTAGAAGAAACTGTATATTTGTTTCATCCAATTTTAGAAATAAGTAGTTTATGAAAGTAGGAGACACAATATGTCGAAAAGTTTTCTAGTTAAAAAAAAATAGAACAATGAATTCTGTGTATCTTTAAAAATTAAAAACCCCATAAAGACAGTGTCATTAATAAAACCTGATATTATATTAGTTATTTAAACATATTCTTTTCCATTAAAACTGGAAATGATACTTTGACAGAGGATAGTCAAAAAATTATTGCTAAAAGGTCTGACTTGGCATTCTCAATGCCCATTGAAAATGCCAAGTAAGACCTTGGCGAAACGTCTGCAGAATTCAAACATGACTCAATATAACGAACGGATGTATTCCCGGATAAATATTTTTTCATATATACAGGGTGTAAACGGTTTGAGTGCAAAGATTTTGAAGAACAATACTTCAGGCAAAAACAAATCAAAAAGCTTTATAACATTTTCTAAAATAAACTATAGTTTTGCCAAAAAGGACACATAAAGTTAGAGTTTATGTAGCCCTTGCTACAGTGAATAATACAATAATTTCGATTTCAAAATGTCGGTAAATATAAATATGTAAATACTCAATAGCTTATACATCTTTAATAGCCACATTAAAAATGAAAATTGATTATTTAAACTCGAAATATGCTTTTATAATTTAGTGTAAGTTTCTCCGAATAGATATGGCAACGTGACATTTTACTTTAACGACGACTGAGAGTTACGATTGTTTTTTGCGATATCGATTCTTGTAAATAAGAATAGATAAACGGTAAAGTGATTTGAATTATATCTATTTGATGTAGAATTCGTGGTTTGCTTTCCACTTAATATATTTTTTAAATAAATAAAATCGGTTGTGATTAGTGTGCAAGTTCGAAAATTAAGAATAGTGCGACAGTATTTATTTGTGATAAATAATGGCCGATTATACAATTAGGGAAAGACATGACATGCTCTTAATTTATCGGGAAAGCAGACGTAATTGCAGAATAGCAAGAATGTTATACAGGGAAAGGTTTCCAAACAGACGCCCAATTCTAGGACATTCGTAGCTGTTTCGCAGAGGCTTCTGGAAACAGGTAGTGTAATACCACAAATAAACAATCGCGGACCGCAGCGACATAATCGTATCTTAACTGCTGAGGATCAAATACTAGACCTTATCGACATCAACCCATATCGTAGCACACGGAGTATTGGAAGTGAGCTGCAAATTTCTCACACTGTTGTTCATTACGGGAACAATTGCTCTATCCATATCACATGCAGCGGGTTCAAGGGCTTTCAGTTTATGATTTTCAACCAAGGCTCAATTTCTGTCGTTGGTTCCTCAGAAAACATCGACAATTTCCTAATTTTGTGAACAATATTTTAACAACAGATGAAGCAAGTTTTAATTGGAATGGTATAATAAATTTTCATAATACGCATTCGTGGTCTGAGTTAAATCCGCACGAAATACGCCAGTCAGTATTTCAACACCAATTCTCAGTTAACTTGTGGGCTGGAATAGTTGGTGAATACTTGGTTGGGCCATTTATACTGCCTGCACGTTTGACAGGTGAGAATTACCTTTATTTTTTGAACAACACGCTACCAGATTTGTTAGATGAAGTGAACCTACAAACACGTTCCGATATGTGGTACTTACATGACGGAGCACCTGCCCACTCAAGTCATCTAGTTGTCGACTTCTTAAATAGAACATTTCCCCGTCGTTGGATTGGTCTAAACGGACATATACGTTGGCCAGCAAGATCACCTGATCTCAATCCTTTAGATTTATACTTATGGGGACACATGAAAAGTAAGGTTTACACGACTCCAATTATTGACGAAAATGACCTTAGACAACGCATTTTTGACGCTGCTGATGAAATCCGAAATATTCCAGGATTTTTTTCTCGCATACCTGAAAATTGGATTAAACGGTGTCGTGCTTGTGTCGATAGTAATGGTGGGCATTTTGAACATTTGCTGTGAATAATCCGTTGTTTCAACTCAGTTCTATCATTATAATAAATTCGGTAAGTAGGATTACATATTTACTTGTCTAATATAAATAATATTAATTAAATCAGGAATAATGACCCTTCGAATAATTTAACTGGTAAAAAAACTACATAGTATACAGATCTCTTGAGTTGAATATCATATTTACCCAACTTTGTATAATTGCATAAAAGAAACCGCCAAATACAAATTCTAATTGCAATACCTTGTATTAAAAACGTAATATCATCAGTCAATACAAAAACACAGGTGTTTACTTTTTTTGTCGGCGTAGTCATCCCTTTATTATTCGCGCTAAGAGTGAATCTGCTTCGAACGTGAGCGACGTTGCCGGATTGACAATAATTTACTTTTGAAAACGGGAGATGTAAGACCGACATCTAGGATTTTCAAGAGAATCAGTACACAGAGGTTCCGAATCTGGAACCGTTCCGTGTAATTACTGTTCTCCCTTAACTCCTAGGACAGAATGTCACGATAAAAATTTTCAGGTTACTTCACCTGTCAGAGATATTGAATACTCTCTTCGAGGTGTCATTCCTTTGTACGCAAGACAATATATATTATATATAAATATAATATATATTGTTTCTGGTCGGGAACCTTCATCAGTTGCGCTTCCCACAATTGAATGTTCTCTCGAACACTTCTTTATGCATTTGATGCATTTCGTTAAATTTGAAGACGCGAGATGTAAGACCGACATCTAGGATTTTCAAGAGAATCAGTACACAGAGGTTCCGAATCTGGAACCGTTCCGTATAATTACTGTTCTCCCTTAACTCCTAGGACAGAATGTCACGATAAAAATTTTCAGGTTACTTCACCTGTCAGAGATATTGAATACTCTCTTCGAGGTGTCATTCCTTTGTACGCAAGAGAGTATTCAATATCTCTGACAGGTGAAGTAACCTGAAAATTTTTATCGTGACATTCTGTCCTAGGAGTTAAGGGAGAACAGTAATTACACGGAACGGTTCCAGATTCGGAACCTCTGTATACTGATTCTCTTGAAAATCCTAGATGTCGGTCTTACATCTCGCGTCTTCAAATTTAACGAAATGCATCAAATGCATAAAGAAGTGTTCGAGAGGACATTCAATTGTGGGAAGCGCAACTGATGAAGGTTCCCGACCAGAAACAATATATATTATATTTATATATAATATATATTGTCTTGCGTACAAAGGAATGACACCTCGAAGAGAGTATTCAATATCTCTGACAGGTGAAGTAACCTGAAAATTTTTATCGTGACATTCTGTCCTAGGAGTTAAGGGAGAACAGTAATTACACGGAACGGTTCCAGATTCGGAACCTCTGTATACTGATTCTCTTGAAAATCCTAGATGTCGGTCTTACATCTCGCGTCTTCAAATTTAACGAAATGCATCAAATGCATAAAGAAGTGTTCGAGAGGACATTCAATTGTGGGAAGCGCAACTGATGAAGGTTCCCGACCAGAAACAATATATATTATATTTATATATAATATATATTGTCTTGCGTACAAAGGAATGACACCTCGAAGAGAGTAATAATTTACTTAATATGTTTTAGGGATTTTCTTGGTTATTAAGGCCTACTGATCATAGTGGTATGAGAGTTTTTTGTTTAATTTGGTGTATACTACCTCCACCTAAAATATATGCACTCAAACTATTTACACCCTGTACATATATATATATATATATATATATATATATATATATATATATATATATATATATCCTCGTACGTAAGGAACTTTTCTTCCTTTCTAGATTTGTTAGGCGCTTATAAAATTTCAGAAAATGATATCCTGGTTAGCTTCGATGTTGTATCTCTTTTTACCAATGTATCCATTTCAGAAACGTTAGATATTTTAAAAACAAAACACAATATCTGTTCTGACATAATCAAACTGGTACAGCACTGTTCTTCTAACACATAATTTTCATTTCAAGACACTCTGTTCAAACAAGTACGTGGGGCCCCGATGGGTTCACCTCTTTCTCCAGTGCTTGGAACAAATCGAAACCCAGGCCCTAGACTCGTCTAATTTAAAACCTTCCTGCTGGCTTAGATATGTTGATGATACTTTTGTCATTTGGCCTCATGGCAAAGATTCGTTAGACTTCTTTCTACAACATCTCAATGGTATACATTCTAACATTCAATTTACAATGGAAATCGAATCCGATTCTTGGCTCCCGTTTCTTGACGCCCTTATAACAAAAACCAGCAATGGCACATTCTCACATACAGTCTATAGGTAACCAATCCACACCAATCGATACTTAAATGCCCAATCACATCATCACCCTGCCCAATTAAGTTCTGTAATGAAATCTTTGGCCCTTCGATCTATTCGCTTAACAGACATTGACAATAGACAAAACGAACTTAATAATCTTCAACCAATCCTTCGACAAAACGG
The DNA here is from genome assembly GCA_034190945.1 of Octodonta nipae. NCBI lineage: Eukaryota > Metazoa > Arthropoda > Insecta > Coleoptera > Chrysomelidae > Octodonta > Octodonta nipae. Next base: position 110,845,129 of record CM067219.1, on the reverse strand, counting down.
TTATCATCCAGGCCACATTGCACGCATATTTCGTCAATCGCAACAACCCCCGAGTACACCAACCCCATCAAAGACAGACCAAAAACACCGGAAAGCCTTCCTTCCGTACATTCGAAGAGTCACTGACAAAATAGCACGAATCCTACAAAGATATCAAATAAAGACAGTCTTCAGCACCAGTCAAACTATAGCCAACTTAACCGGGAACTCTAAAGATAAAGTACCTAACGAGGATAAAGGAGTTTACGAAATTCCATGTCGCGATTGCCCACAAAACTACATCGGTCGTACAAATAGGTGCGTCAATCATCGAGTATATAAACATTCTTTGTCAGTTCGCAAAAAAGATCCGACTTCAGCTCTCGCGCATCATAATATCCAAACAGGATACTCTATCAACTTCGAGGACAGTTTTACTATCGTATCTCTTAACTCCCTTAGGGCATCTACTATTCGCGGAGCTATAGAAATAGAAAAGACCCCTCTGTATAAACCGACGCGATGACATCTCTCGCCTTCCCACAGCATGGACCTCCGTAATTGCCAGATGAAACAAAGCAGACATGCCCACGAACACCCAACCAATCACAACACAGCATCTTCATCACGTGACATTCCCTTCTAGCACAGCGCTAACTATAGATAAAAGAAGCAGAGCAGACTCAAATTCAGTTCAGATTGAGTTCGATGAAAAATGAAAATTTTGCAATCACATCAATAAATATAAAGCCATTGACAACGAAGTCAGAATAGACTTTGAAACGTTTGGTATTTCTGCAATATACGTCGTTTTATTTCTATTGTGGATTTCTATTGTGGTGTTATTCCCCAAAAAAATATAAAAGTATATACCTGTTATAAACAGAAATTTAGGAATGGCTGTGTTTAGATCACAAAATATAAATGTTGTTTGCTTTTTTAAAACCTTTTTATATACTTCCTGATCAGGTAACTTAAAAAGTATCCTTGGCGAATTTTTATTAATATAGTGGCACTTTAACTCCATTTAATGTCAATTTTTAATTATATAATCACAGTAATTTGAACTAATAGACTAAGATTGTTACCTGTTGGTTCGGATTCTGCTTGTCTTCAATTCCCATAATATTCTTTCGTTTTACGACACGATTTGTATCAAAATTAAAGTAACTTTTACTATGAATCTTTCCAAGTAAGTTGTTTTGTGTTTGATCACCAATTTTAATTAATAAAATGTTTGGTAATGCTATACACGTATTTTTCCCATCAGATATACGGTAAATCCGATACAAGCCCAAATCTGAATATGCCAAAAAAAAGGATTCCTTCTTCTTCTATGTTTGGTGACGCCAACATTTCAAGTAGCCCCCTGAAGCCATTTCATCAATGGAATCAAGGTAAAAATTGTGCTCATTTGAAAATGATCAGTCAACGTTTGTTAAAGAAGTGAAGTATGATGTCTTTTTTTTATTAGCATGGATCATTTATTTTCCAATAAACAGTTAAAATTAAAATATATAGATTTCACAGGTTAGATGTTGAAAAGAAAACTTTTTTTTTATTTTTTCATTTACTATTGTAAAGTTTGAAGTAAACGTTTATCTATTTCATTTTAGACAACTACCCTCGACAGGCCGAAATTTCGAAGAATTGTTTATGCAAATTGAGAAATAAAATACCACTCGCAGACCAATAAGGTGTAGTATAGAGGACTTAAGTGTAGAGAAAACAACTTATCTGAGAGATGGAAATCTCTGATTTAACACCCGGGCACTCCTAGAGTGGGTCGATGCATCGATTCTCTTAGAACCACAAAGGGGTCATGAAACTCCAAAATACAACTTCGAAAGTAGATAGAAAAGTAAGTGGTCCACGAATTAGTAGGTTGCAAGATAGACTCAGCGGTGATTACAAAAACAAATCGAAGCAGACTAGGTTCAGGAAGCCATTTTTACAGCGGTGTCTCGAAACAATGTGGTGCCAAGAAAAATAAATCTAAGTATACGTGGTCATAAAATAACTGTTATATATATATATATATATATATATATATATATATATATATATATATGTTCTGAGAGGCTTCCGCGGTTATTATTATGAACTAAGCTCTCACTAGGTTCTCACCCGGAACCTAGCTTAGTTCATATATAAATCAAATATAATATTTTTGAACAACTTATAGTAGATATTTCTAATATCGGAAAGTCAATAGAACTAATACTGGTCGGTGACTTCAATAATAGGCTGGAAAAAAGGACAAAAACAAAGTGGTCGAAAGACATTCCGAGGAAATAATCAATAGACCTGTGTACACAAAATCAACTTAATTTTTTTCCTACACAAATAGATACGAGTACTCTTGGACGCCAGAAAGCAGAGAACTCAGATCAATATTATAATATGTCATAACAAGATTGAACACTAAGTGAAACATACAAGATGAAACAGCACAAAGAGACACGACATGCGGAAACTATCACTACCAGTGGCGTAACTAGAGGGTGGTAGAACTGGCAAACGACCCAGGAGGGCCCCGGTCAAAGAGTGCGCGAGTTCAGAAATATTTTAACATAGTACCTGAGTTATATATATTTTCTTTAAGTTAAAAACTACTTTGTAATTTTTTTTACTGTCTGCTTAAAATCCATTAAAGTGAGACAACTAAAGAGCATAATACAAATTGAAGTTCATCATTAAAGATTTCAACATATCCTAAACAAAAAAATGATCAATTTTAGAACGCATTCATTGGTTTCTGCATTTATTGTCGCAGTACGTTGGCAGCGCTCCATAGAAGTAGTACTTTTTAGGTGACCCTGCCGCTGGGGCGAGCTAGCAAGTTAGGGGAATCTCTGATTTGATATTTTTTTATTTACGGAGGGTTCTACTGATTGGACATTCTTTGTGTGATTGTTTTGACTTTTGGCGATTGGTCATTTGTATCTTTGATTTTTCATATTTGTTGTTTTATTGAACCTGCAAATGGTGGCCAAGTAAACTTAATTGTAAAAGTAAGGTATTTTGAGGTCTAGTTCTAGGAAATATTTAAGTGGGAGCGAAAAATGAGGGTGACAAGAAAAAAATTAACAATTACCTAAAATTAGTCAGTAGTTGAAGAATGATGGCTTTATTAATGAAAACGTGAATGAACAGTGCTCTAAAAGTGAAGAATATTCATCTCTTGCAGCTTTCCTGAACTATGCACTTCATTAATGTTATTTGCTACACTTCCTGGGACTAGCAGCTAGTGCTGAACGGTCATTTTCAAAACTAAAATTAATAAAAACTTATTTAAGAAACTCTATGGGACAAGACAGGTTATATAACTTGGTTAATCTGTCTATTGAAAATTCTTTGGCCCGATGTTTAAACTTTGATGATGTTATAGATACTTTTGCGGAACCAAAACGTCGGAGAAAAATTTTTTTCTTAATAAATATCTTATTGAAATTAACTTATTACATTGCAAATGTATACATTCATGTTCTTGAAAATATCATTGTCATTAGAGTTGGGTAACTACTTTAGTGGTTTATTAAAATTAAACTAAGTACAGCGTGCAATTTTTAGTGATAGGGCCCCATCACAAGAATTTGCCACGGGCCCCTGGAGGCATAGTTTACGCCACTGATCACTACCTTCCCAGAACCAATATAGTGTTCTCAGGAAGACACACAACGAGGAAAATTCCAAAAACGAAAACTTGCCAGAAGAACTTAGAAAACCGAAATATAATTTAAGAGTAACACAAAACCTACATCAAAATAGACTGATCAACATCATAACCCTAAACCTCATGGAGTTTGTAAATGTATGCCCATACTACGAGTGTATAAAAACATGTATCAATAACTCTGTCTTTCAAGCTCTTGGTCTATGTAAACAGAATATCAGACAAAAGTCCTATTGATGGTTTGACAAAATTGAAGATGATATCAAATAAAAAAAAGCATCATAAACACCTCAGCTCAAAGAAACAGTAAAATTTAAAAAAGCCTAAGCAGAAGTACGGTATAAGATCTGCAGAAAGAAAAATTATCATAAGAACCCACGTGTCAAAAAATAGAAAGCAACTTGCAAGTTAAAAATATTGAAAAAAAAAAACGAAAAACGTCTTAGGAACAACGGAAAAAGAGATATAATGGGCATAATTAAACCACAATAGTGTAAAAAATACTTTAAGGAACTGTTGAGGGAAAACAGAATAGACCTGAACATCATAGGCTTCCCAATGTAAAAAGGCCAAATGGGCATCCCTACAGCAATTCTAAAGTATGAAATTCGTAAGCTATGTGACCACCATTTACAAAAAGGGATATAAATCGAAATATGAGAACAACCGAGGAATAGCAGTTACCATTTCTACTAGTAGAGTGTGTAGTAAAGTTCTGAACGTAAGGAGCCGAAGATCAGCCGATAATAGATGAATTTTTTTGACACATGTCTTTGAAAGCTGCTAAAAACCAAAGAAACACTTATGGTTCATTAAGCTCAAGGAAGCTTATGACAATGTGTACCTGGAAAACTTTTGGAGAGCTTTCAACATCGAATTCATTAAAGTCGTTAAAACTCTTTATAACCAACCTGTCACAAAAAGTAGGAAAGAAAATAAAGTCTAGTTTTAGCGCCACACAAATGTGCTATACAAGTGTATTTGTATAGCACAGCCTCTTTTTAAAATATATCTGGAAGAGTTTCTAAAAATCTGGAAATAAGGTACATGAGCGTACCGCTTACAAGTCATACAGTTTATACACTATGTTTCGCATATGAACAGGTACTGATTGCTCAGGACTACAAAAACATAAAATATATGAAGCTGAATCTAAGTGAAGAATGTAATAAATGGGGTTTAGATTAATACAGAAAAAACGAAATATATTTGTCTATATGGACCTCAGCGAGATCTTGTAATAGAAGATGGAAAACAAATAATACACTGGACAGAGCACAAATACCTGAGAGTAGTAATATCACAAGACGGGGCACTAGACCCCACGGTGAAAGACATGGGTGTAACACATACAATAACATTAGTCATAATAAATTAAGCTATAAGTTGAGGATTGAACACGTGGCTTACAGTTTTGTCGGGATGTTTCTTATACGCTCAGCTATGCTATAGCCCATCAGTATTGCTATTTACAGACCAAGCTAAAATTTAATACTAGACACTTAAAAACCAAACAATGGTAGAAATATAAAAAAACGCATTTTAAACTTACAGTTTGTTTACTTAAAACCATGAAAATAATGATTAAGAACCAAAAATATTTATAAATTGACTAAGTACTTTAGAATTGTCAGGAGAGTAATAGTACTGATATTTAGCTTTTGTTATATTAATAATAACTCAAGTGATAATAAAATATACATGTTAATTAAATATTTCTTAATTAACCGAAGAATACTTGATCAAAAGTAGCTTTGCATGGTAAATACAGAATATCTGAAGATCTGAAAAATGTAAAAAGGGAATTCATCTAGAAGCATTTTCCTATTACAATGCTGCTATTTCTTCATATCAGATAAAATTTATAGATTTTGAAATAAGTGGTGAATCAAGTAAGTAATCAATGTTTTTCATAAACTGAAACAAATTATTAAAAACAATAATTAATGCTTAGCCAAAAATTAGAAATTACATACATCTTAACTAAAAGCTACATAATTCGTCTCGGTGATTAATATGAAAAAAGATAATTACTTATTCTGTCTACTGCAACTAACTGGGTCATGAGTGATAGGCGCTCGTCTGCGGTCATTTAATTTTTAAAGGGCCTGGTTGCACTAATGCTACATGTTTCGTGGCATGGGAGTATGCATGAAGGGTGAGTTTCTAGACGGTCTATGAATGAAAAGAATTAGAAGGGATAATCGTAATTCGGTAAAGGTCATATGTTTTGAGGGATTAGCCGGTTGTCTGAATACCAGGACAGTATTTAAGTTTTTTGTGAGTGTACACATCAGTCTACAGTATTGATAACTCATATTTGGCTATAATATCTTTTAATAGTTTTATTTTACGAAAAACTGAATTTCAATGTCATTTTATGATTTATTCGGATACATTTAGCAATAAAGGAATAAAATTATCAGTCTATAATATTAATATGGTTTTAAAACCCAGTCAACAAAATTATTATATAGTAGTTTAAATGTTATAATAGACATAATTTTAGTAGTACATTCATAGAAGTAAATTACTTAAACAATAGAAACCCAGTTACATTTAAAATTTTCCTTTTAGATTATATTATGAAAAGGGATAAAACGATCTATTAATGGAAAAGTTGTAAAGAATCAGAATATAAACACATAGGAAAATCTTTTTCCAATAAAAGTTGAAAAAATTGGCAAAAAGTGGATTTTTTTAGAAATTCATAACTATGTTGCAGCAATAATTATAAGTTAAGCAGTTTTTGCCCAGGAATGTAATTTCAGTAATGTAGATAAATAATTTACTATACAGACGGCAAAGTTTTTTTGAAAGCTCATTGTTAAAAATGCTTGTTTGTGAGTACTGCATTAAACAATTAAACAAGCAAACATAATTCAAAACAATATCTAGAAATTAATGCATTACTAAATCTGTCTGGCATTTATGTTCAGTAAATAACAGCAATATATAATTCTTTATTATCGAGTTCAAATTCATAACTAACCATAAAACGATGAAAAAATATTTAAAAAGTTAATAGTTGAACCCAAGGCTAAATATGATAAAAATTCAATCTAAAAAAGAGAAATAAGTACAAAAAGCTACGTATTTATTATGATGAAAAATTGGGTGAAAAGCTACAAAAAATTTTTCCTGATCAATGATAAAATTATTAAAATAGATTCTCCAAATGATATTGCAGAATATCTAAATATTATTTTAATATTTGAATATATTAGTTTGTAAGCATTTCTCTTAGTAAGGTACCAGTTTCTTACGTTCAGAAATCATTATACCTCTGTAAGAATTTCTACGGAATATATTACTATTACAATAAAGATGTACTTATTTGCTCGTTTAACAAATACGTAAATTTCCGGATATAAATAAACTTACAGAATATTACAAATCTACGTTTCAGACCGTATCAATTTGATTAAGATTTATTTTTCCAGTTTTCCATACAATACTTTTTGATAAAAAGCCAATCGTCTATTGAATACATGTTTTTCTATGAGATAATTACGATCTCCTCTGCACTTTCAATATTATATATTATATTATAAACTCCAATTGTGATCAACTGTGATAAGAATAACTCCCAGAGCGTTATCCGCATGCACACGTTGCCTTCTCCACCATTACCCCGCCATCTTGCATATCCTGGAACCAAACCTGACCACAACAAACCACGGTATAGAGACCCCTACCCGTTCTCCTGTCAATATCTCTGAATGAAAAACCAGATTTCTTTAAGTGTAGTATTTGTTTACCCTCTATCAAATTCGCTTACTTGGTGAAAATTTGGAAATTCGCGTTTCTTCTTATGGCGGGTTATCACACGGAAACCAAGGCACTAAAGCACTGAGATCACGAAAAAACGAATAGTTGTTGCCATAACCAATCAATACAAATATTAATTATGATATATTATGAAACTCAAAATTCAAAAACTATTGAACGGATTTTCTGCGGCTTTCACAAATAGCTAGAGTAATTCATTAAAAAGTTTTGATGTATAACTTGTCAATGTTTCCTGAAATTTGGTTGAAATACAAAAATAAATCTTGTAAGTGTCGGAAAAAGTCAAGTTGCTTGAGAGCTTTCATCTAAAACAGTACTTAATCCCTTCAAAATATAACAAAACAATGCATAGTGGGATATTCCACTTTTCTATATCTACCAAAAAGATCATATATATAGATTTCAGGACAGCTTACTTTACTCATTCTATCTTCGAAAAAAAGATCATCCACAATGCGGTAATTGGAAAGCTAATTAGATGAATACAGTATTAAACCGTATTAACTTAAATACGTTTCCTGAATAATTTCATACACATTACTATAATCTTTTACAGCATCTTTACATAGTATAAAACAGTCGTTTCCCGCCGTATGACTCTCTGCACGCTTAGATCTTTTAAACTACGCAACTGATTTTAATGCGCTTTTCATCAGTAGATAGAGTGTCTCAAAAGGAAGGTTGATACGTACAGATTAATTAATATTATTTTGTGTTAATTTGTTTCTATATAACGCTAACTGTTCAAGCAATGCATGGCTGCTATACTCGCTCGGCTACCATTACATGAGAGAGCACATTAGCTCAGTTGGCTAGAGCGTTTTGCTAATAATACGAAGGTCTAGGCTAATGATTCGTTGTAATTTTTTTCTGGGTATTTAAGTGGATTCCAGGAAAGTTTAAATTCATACTTGAACCCGGTAAGTGACCCTGAGATCGGGTTTAGGAAAATTTTCTTGACTGTTGGGGTAATTTTGATGAAATTTATTGTGTGAAATATGAGATTATTAGATTTACACTTTGACCTGGTACTCCTGGTAGAGGGCGCTGCAATAGGGTCGTCGCAAATTTTTTTAAACTCCACCTAAATAGTTGGGATGTTTTTGATGAAACTCTTTATGTGAGATTGAATGGCTTCTTGGAAGGTTTAGATTCACAGTTATATCCGGTAGGGGTGTGCAATCGGATTTGATCATTTTTTTTACAATATTTGCATTTAAATTAAAAACCAATTTTGCTACTCGGTGCAAAACAGGGGCAGGCTAGCTAGTACAAAATATTATTTAAATAAATTTGGAATTAGCTGGTGCAATATCTAGAATGAAGAGTCGTATCGAGCATTAGCCCCAGATTGTATCTTTATATATGAGTGGTGTTATAAATATCTTAGACATATTGCATTGTCGTTAGATGGTCGTTTTTTGGAATGCCGATATTCAAAACTCTTATACCGTTAGATATAAGGTGCCCGAGAGTTTATACTATATATATATATATATATATATATATATATATATATATATATATATATATATTTATTTTTAAGTTTTCGCGGGCACTAAATGTTTTAGGTGGTTTCCGGGAATTCATTCGCGTAGTTGATAACTGATCCCTGCCGGGATCGATGGTAAAATGACGACGTTTCGGCAGAGTCACATCTGCCCTCTTCAGGTCGGTTCGCATAATTCTCGTAGCCTTCTGCTTTCGCTTCTAGTTACTCGAATACATCGTATTCAGGTCGGTTCGCATAATTCTCGTAGCCTTCTGCCTTCGCTTCTAGTTACTCGAATACATCGTACATTATGCGAACCGACCTGAAAAGGGCAGATGTGACTCTGCCGAAACGTCGTCATTGTACCATCGATCCCGGTAGGGATCAGTTATCAACTACGCGGATGAATTCCCGGAAACCACCTAAAACATATATATATATATATATATATATATATATATATATATATTTGTTTTTAAGTTTTCGCGGGCACTAAATGTATTAGATGGTTTCCGCTAATTCATCCGCGTAGTTGATAGCCGAGCCGCGATTATATAATACCGTACGCGCTCCTGAAAATATGAGTAATCGAGTAACTCGAAGCGAAAGCAGAAGGCTACGAGAATTATGCGAACCGACTTGAAGAGGGCAGATGTGACTCTGCCGAAACGTCGTCAATTTACCATCGATCCCGGCAGGGATCAGTTATCAACTAGGCGGATGAATTCCCGGAAACCACCTAAAACATATATATATATATATATATATATATATATATATATATTTGTTTTTAAGTTTTCGCGGGCACTAAATGTATTAGATGGTTTCCGCTAATTCATCCGCGTAGTTGATAGCCGAGCCGCGATTATATAATACCGTACGCGCTCCTGAAAATATGAGTAATCGAGTAACTAGAAGCGAAAGCAGAAGGCTACGAGAATTATGCGAACCGACTTGAAGAGGGCAGAAGTGACTCTGCCGAAACGTCGTCAATTTACCATCGATCCCGGTAGGGATCAGTTATCAACTACGCGGATGAATTCCCGGAAACCACCTAAAACATATATATATATATATATATATATATATATATTTGTTTTTAAGTTTTCGCGGGCACTAAATGTATTAGATGGTTTCCGCTAATTCATCCGCGTAGTTGATAGCCGAGCCGCGATTATATAATACCGTACGCGCTCCTGAAAATATGAGTAATCGAGTAACTAGAAGCGAAAGCAGAAGGCTACGAGAATTATGCGAACCGACTTGAAGAGGGCAGATGTGACTCTGCCGAAACGTCGTCATTTTACCATCGATCCCGGCAGGGATCAGTTATCAACTACGCGGATGAATTCCCGGAAACCACCTAAAACATATATATATATATATATATATATATATATATATATATATATATATATATTTGTTTTTAAGTTTTCGCGGGCACTAAATGTATTAGATGGTTTCCGCTAATTCATCCGCGTAGTTGATAGCCGAGCCGCGATTATATAATACCGTACGCGCTCCTGAAAATATGAGTAATCGAGTAACTAGAAGCGAAAGCAGAAGGCTACGAGAATTATGCGAACCGACTTGAAGAGGGCAGATGTGACTCTGCCGAAACGTCGTCATTTTACCATCGATCCCGGCAGGGATCAGTTATCAACTACGCGGATGAATTCCCGGAAACCATCTAATACATATATATATATATATATATATATATATATATATATATATATATATAGATAATTAACCAATTGAGAATTGGAAGGGCAAGACAATCCTTTCAGAGTATTAGATTAGGACTTTCTTGTTAGCGATGGAGGTTCTCAATGAATTTGTTCCTGTGTTTTAGAACTGAAAGTTATTTTTTTCTTTGGTATTAATTGGATATTGGAAATGTTATTATTTGCTTTATTTATTTAGTAATTTCTTCTTTTTCAGTTATCCGTCGACCCCAGTCTACTAGACCGATATATCAGTTACGCTACTAAAACATGTTGGCCTAGGAAGGGTATTATGAGGAAACGTTAAAGACCAACTATATTGTTAATTATGTGTAAGTATGTCTGTAGGTTTACTTCCTCATACGGTTTACCACAATTAAGAGAGGAATTGTTGCGGTAATAATCACTTTTGTTGCCGATGTCGGTGGTAGTGTGGTTGTTTGCGAAAAATATCAAAACTAAAAATATAAATCATTAAGTGTTATGTTTCCGTTCACACGATAACTTGCAGCAATAAGCATGAGACAAGAGACAAGACATATATGGTATACATAGTAGACTGGAAATTAAATAATTTCAGCTTAGTCGGCAAAGGAGTCAGTGAAGTCAGTCCAACGTTCAACTGCCATCCCAAGATGTTCGTGGTGGTGGTGGTTGGTGTTGGTGCCCCGTAAACACATGTGGAATGCGTCATTCTATTTCGGACCTGTTGTCGGTTGTGGAAACATATGATTTGTCGCAGGACCGACTTCAGATTCACAAATTACTATAATCATGAAAATTTAGCTATTTCAACTTTTTTTATTAATTGTTCATGGCCGATAGAAAGAAAATAATTAGTTCCTATTTAAACTAAATAAAGGACAAACTAAGTTTCAACTATTTATCGTCGTCGAAACTAGTGTTGAGTAGGACATACATGAGGCGCTTCATTTGTCCCGGACATGATGTCAAAATGTAAGAGTGCCTCGAAATTTAAAATTGTACTACTTCAATTTTTTGTCGCGGTCGAGCGAGGCAGACAAACGACAAGCACGTCACGTGATCACGTCACTGTCGTCGCGTCTGATATTTTGAGCGAGAGAGAAACAAACAAATGACATGACAAAAGCACGTCGCGTCTGACATTTGCGGCGCAAGGAGGCGCGCATATTTCGTACTATAATAATTCAAATGGTTCAGTACGCCTCGCCTCATTTGAAGTGGGACATTGTACTGGCTCAGGACAAAAAAGAGGCTACTCTTACAAACTCTTTTTCAAGTCGTGTCCTACTCAACACTAGTCGAAACACAAAAGAAAAATTGCCAAGTATATCTACTAAAAACTGAAAGATTTGTCCTATAATTGTAAACTGAATGCACATTTTCTTACACAAAAGATAATGCCCAAATGTCTATGGATATCAAAACTTTTTGTATCACGATTTAAGATATGTTCTTAGGAAACATACTAAATTCAATTATATCAAAAACCAAACCAAAATACACAGCTGAAAATACAAAAAATTCCATATGAATGTAATAAATTCTATAAGAGAGAATCCTCGACTCAGGAAGGTAAATGGGTCCAAAAATAAATGTAACTAAGACAAAATTTATGTTGCCTTCTAAATGTTATTTTGTGGCATATTCTTGATTATTTTTATGTGTTCTTGGGAAATAACACCACAATTGAAACAAAAATCTGTATATTCAAGGAACCAAACGTTTCCAGGTCTATTCTGATGTCGTTTTCAATGGCTTTAACATGTATTGAAAATATAAAGTGCAAAATGAAAGTTTGATATGACACAAAAAAAATACTGGCAAGCATAACATATTGAGAATCAAAGTATCACAATGGACATTAATGTTAACGTTAACATGCAGTTTATATACCAAAAAACGTGCCGTAACTAAAAAATACTTTAATACAGATTCAGAAAAAATAGGCAAGTTAAATAATCACCAAATAATTACAAAGGTTGTGATTGTTGTTTATAATTTTAGGTTGAAAATGCCCAAATAATGATTGATATTGTGAGAGACTTCAAGCCACAGTGGTGTATTACATTACATTAGATTCTGCTTAACAGAATTAAAAAAAAAACCTAAATCTGCAGAACATACAGATGTATTTCATTTTACAAAACTCACAGTTTATTCAAATATAAAAATTTACAATGAATCAGTCTAAAAGGTTTAAATCTAACATATTTGAATTGGTAACAAATAGATATAATTGATAGTGAAAAGGAAAAGTAATAAATAAATAGAAGGTTTGTTTTCATATATACAACTTAATAAGACATTCCAGGGGGTTATACAATTTTAAACAAGTAACTATTATAGTAAATAAATTTCAGCAGTTTTTATGTAATGATTTTATATTTGTTACTTTAAAAATAAATGAATCACCACTTGATAGTTTCATTTTCTGGTAGATAAATCAGAGTTTTTAGCGGCAATAAATAAATTAAATTGATTTTGATAATTATTGATGAAACTATTTTCATATATATATATATATATATATATATATATATATATATATATATATATGTCATCAACAGATTGGTGCAACATTGAAATCATAAATGAAGCTTGCTCGTCCAGCTACTTCTTGTATAAACAAATGTTTGAGATTTCAATTTTTTTGTTAATGGTGTTTTCTTTAAATTAATTTCAAACTGTTGGCCACTTTCAGTTTTACTAGTGGTTGACTATAATTTTGTTATTGTACATGGATGGCATTGCACAATTTTTGGGATGAATTCGTTTAAACTCAAAAATATAAGGTATGTTTTATAACAACTTCGTATGTCTATGACTCACAGTTTCTAAGATAATTTATAAGAAAAAATAGCCTTCAGTCTCAAACATAGCTAATAGAATTATAAAATTTTATGAATTTCTTAGGTGCAGTTGCATTGGGATCTTTTCCTATAAATTATCTCAGAAACTGACTGACTGAATTAATCACAATGAAACCGTTACGAACACCCTGTAAAACATCAAAACGGCATTTTCCCTTTCGGTAGCGCATATAATCAGTGAAGTAATCAAAATTATGTCACTGCATATTCAATGTAAGGGTATTGATGTTGGCCCACCTCCTTAAGACACCTGGGATTTAATGCTCTAACAGAACTATTACAACCCACATTATCTGCAATTTAATCTATTAATATAAAGAAAAGAAATCGTTAGTGAGACAAGCTACCCTGAAGCACAAAACTGAAAGTTTATTAAGAATATTCCACACTTTCCATCAGTCACAGAAAACTAACCTTCTTACGTTCGTTCATAATGTTTTATATAGAATGCCCCAAATAATCATACCATAGTGCTTGAATATCACTAATCATAAGCTATTTTTTATTAACATAAGAGCCTTTTTTATCATAAGTAATAATTATTTAGGATTTACCTAAGTATCATCTATGGATTTATCTTCATGAAACATGATCAAAATGAAAACATGCCTTTTTTGTAAGTGAAAAAAACATTTTACAGGTTGATCTCTATTACATTGTTGATTTACTTTAAGTACTTATCATAATATAACCGAAGAACTAAAGGGATGTCAGTTATTTTTTGACAAATTTGTGATAAATCGTTAAAAATTATTATTCCTTCTTAAAACACCTTTTGAAGGTTTTGCCATCGTCTTTACATTCTGTCTAAAAGAGTTTAATAGTCTACATCTTACTCAGGGTTTCATTTCCCTACTTCCTCTCAAAAGATTACTAGACTCAGGGTTAAATTGAACTACTTCGGCTCTTTTTAAATGCCGTTCGGATAGGTTAGGTACGTGTTGATAGGAAAGTATGGTGGACATGGTGGTTTAGAATGGTTATACACACGTCTTCTAATCAGAGTTGGGGAGTACGCAGATTGAGACACCGCTTTCAATCTAGGATAGTTTAGGTTTATCACCAAGGGCCGTTTCAAAGGAACAATAGTTAAATTGGAATTATTCGAGATATTATTACAACTGCATTACGGAATTGAAAACACACGGTGAATATATTGACGCATAAACAGAATAAGTTTAAACCTACTATGTTTGTTATTTAGACAACTTAGATACTACTTGTCTCTATTTTCTTATTTGCGAAATAAATAATGTTATACTCTCTTCGAGGTGTCATTCCTTTGTACGTAAATTCTCTTTAAAATCCTAGATGTCGGTCTTACATCTCGCGTCTTCAAATAATGTTATGTTATGAATCTGTTACATATTTAAATTCAATGCCAAATTGTTATGAAACAGTGAAGTGATCACATTTTTACTATACAAAACTGATAAATGTTCGCTTATGAAACTTTTAAGAGATATTTATAGGTAATCTTTTCAAATGAAAATAATTTGCAGGCATTTTTTTTATATTAAAACCATATCTTTTATGGTAGATAAATTACACAATTAATTGTACTTTTCAATTGCTATCAAATTTTTGAATAAGAATTTTCGATTTTAGCAAAAATACCAGTGCATTATGGTTTCTTGTAAATATTTACCAAACTTGGAGAGAGCTTAAAAATAAACAGATTTAATGTAAAGACATATTCAATGTTAGAAATTCACTAAATTCAGTTATATTAAATACAAAATCAAAAAGCACAACCCAAAACTGAAAAATTTGCATATTGAAATTTCCTCTGAATAATGTAATTTTATTTCTGGTAGTAGTCTGTAGGTCACCATGTGATCGAATAAATGAACATAAAAATTCCAACAAAAAAAAACAATTCGAAAAGTCTGGTAAACATGCGTAGATCCAATGCTAAAAAATTCAATTTGCACAAAGAAGGACACTAAATGAAAATTAAAAGAGTCAATTCCATAGAAGCAGTTATTCCTGGTCGTGAATTATTAATAATTAATTGTGAATAACTTTATATCGGGATAGAGTTTTTTGGGTGTTTCTTATAACTTTAACGTGTTCACTGTAAGATCAGAAGTCGTTTTTCCCATTTTTGGCAAATCTTATAACAAAGTCTCATCTAGGAGGGCCTCATAAAATTCTAAAAAGATAACACTGTCATCTTCTTCCAACTTGCAAGAAGTTTTATTACTTATATGATATTTAACATTGTTTGTGTTACCCTTTATATACAAAATAACAGTAAATTGTCCTTATTAACTTCGCTTCAACTTAACAAACGTTTAAAAATCAGTTTTTAAAATTATGCCCATTAATAATGAGGGGTCTTAGAGCTGTTGAAACATACAAATTGTTGTGCAGTATTTTTGGCGAATCTTATAATAAAGTTTTATCAAGACGGGCCTTATAAAGATATGAAAAGATGATTTTACCAAATTCTTATAATTTGCAAAAAGCTTTATTACTTATAATTTTGTGTGTTACTCTGTATATAGAAAAAAACAGTAGCAGTAGTAATGAATGTGTTTGGTTTGAATGAATTATCAAAGGATGATGTTCAATATTGGTGTACCTAAATATTACCTAAACGAATCATATTTCTAATTATAAGCCTTTAATGATTATTATCTGATCGTAATTAGAAGACCAATTTGGTTAGTTTTTTCCGTAATATATTTTAGGGTAAATTTTAATTATATTTCTGTAGAGAATCATAATTTTTATAAGAAAAAAGAATCCCGATTGGCCTTTATTGGAGCTGGCAATTTCCAGACATGAACATATTTCATTTCTCCCGGCAAAATTCCAACTATTTAGCCGGCAACGTCGCAGAGGATTCCTCACAAACAGGTTAAGCGTCTGCGAAGAGTAGTGGTGGCATTCCACTACTTACCAAAATCTGTCTACGAGTTCCCATTGCATTTCACGTTAAACCATTATACGTTGAACGCTTGTTGCGTTAACAACAAAACACCTCAACACATTCATACACTAGGCAAACGTCAAAGTAATTTAAGTGACTTAAGAATTTCTCAATTTTTCGATGAGACGTTGACTGATTGGTGTCATTTTTTGGACTGTTTTTGGTGGTTTCTTTAAAGTGTGCGTGATTTATCATAACCTTTTAAGGAGTATCTTGATAAAAATAAAGATAATGGACTTATACTGTTGCGAATCTTCGGAGAATGAGGTTAGAGCTTACGATGATCCCACTCTGCTGCAAGAGAGAGTACTCAAGAACTTACTCAAAACTGAGGACAGGTACGTTTTGCCGTACACCTCCTGTTTTGCCATACAGCAAGAAGTTACGCCGGAGATGAGGAAAATTGTCGCAGAGTGGATGATGGAGGTAAGATCTTCTCATTTTCCAGTCCAGATGATCCCTTAGCCCCTAAACCACTTTTGTTTTGTATGAATTGGTTTTCACCTTTGCACAATAAGGTCATATTTCACTTTTAATAACAGTTTTGCATGTATATTTAAATTGCAAAAATCTGGTAAATATTCCTACAAATAATAAATAAACATGAATGCATATGGAATCAAATTTATATTTTTAAATACACAACATGAACTTTCAAAACAAAACTTCTAACATATGAACGATTTTATTCTATTTTTACATATCTTTTATTCTAATTATAACCGCATTTTGATTACAATATAGCGATTTTGCAGAATCACAATTTTCTTGAATGTATTATGCAAATAAAGGTGTTATCCATGCTAAGATCGTTTGTTCCAGATTTTTAATATAGTAGATGATATATTCCCCTAGATTTTTTTTTGGAACGATGGAAAACCACGTTTTCTTGCTTCCTTTCTCGCTTTGAGATTCTGGGACTAAACCTGATCGATCTGGCCTTATCTACCAATACAACTCATATGGCATATGTCAAATTTAAAACTCTAACGTCTTTTGGAATATCTTTTTCCTTCCTAGTTCCTCTAGCATGTTGCCGTTAGTTCTGGTCATCATTGCCTTACAAATTCATATACTCAACAACTAGATATGTAGTAAAAATTTGATAAAAAACTAAAAGTTGCATTTCTATTACTTTCCGGATTAAGGACAAAAAATGTGAACCTCAGATCTGAAACAAAGGTTAATGTAGCCACGTGTTGGTGTAACTTTTGCATTTTGTAATATAAAACCACGTTCTAAGGATGTAATAAAATAATCCAACGCGGCGCCATTACATCATGGGTATATTGAGAAGTATTTTATTTAAACACTGATAATATGTAACCATTTATACGCAGCTCATGATTGAGAAAAACATTGGGGACCTTCGAAACATTTAATTTTTAAATATTCATGAGATGAGAACTATAATATTAGAAAGGTCAATCTCCTGTGAAAACAGCTGAGCGTCGAGTCGGTCGCGCAAAAGCGTCAATTTTCGTCATGGTGCCTCATTATTTACACTGTGGTGCCCCGAATGGGTGAATTCTCAGTCGAATTCGTTCAGTAATGACTTAGCAACACAAAAAAATTGTTGGTTAAAATAGTTGGGGAGGGAGGCGAAATGCCGGCATTGGGACGATGACCTTTTAATGTCCTTGAAATGCGATGTTCGCCTTTTTTGCGAACGAAAAGGCTCTATCTTTTAAATGCCGGCTGCGGCGGCGGCGTTCAGCTGTGTGAGTTTTAAAAATTAAATGTACCACGCGTTATGTGTGACGCGTCAGACTCTTTTTACGACATAACAGCTGACTGTCGCCAGCCCACTCTGATATCATATGTATTGTCAAGCGATACTGTTGGCTATTTGAATAACTATCGACTTTTTAACATTTAAATGCCTTGGAAAAATAAATGTGCATTTTGTACGATTTCTGAAGTAGCCAAGCTTTTGCAAAGTTGTCACTTTTATAATATTTGTTATAATGAGGTGACTTCATCGGAATGGTATGCTGGATTGTACATAATTGACTTTTTTATGACAATGTCAACAATTTGCAACATTCTACATCTTGTCCATTAACCTGTAGCAATTATTTTATCTTTAACTATGTTTAACATTAAGTTATAACATTTTTTAAATCCCCAAACCCTATCTACTTGTGTTCAAACTTGACTTATGTTGGAATTGTAGAAACGTATATCAGTTTATTTCCTATTACTTTAGATTAACGTTTACATATTTAAAATGTAATCATTAATACCAAAGTGATAAAATACATTTACAAGCCATGCACACGAGAATTACATCTAAACCAAGTCCAGAATCTGCAGGGTGCTTAATTTAACGAACATAAAAGACATCAACACTGTTGCACTAATTCAGTTTCCCCATTGGCAAAATGTAGCCAGGTCTCGATAAGAGAGATTTCTTACAGAACACAACTGGAAAATCAGGAATGACTGGGAAGCTCTAAAGTCATTGAAATCGCGGGGATCTACACTGTTTTGGATATATTACAGGTTAAATTAAGGAATATTAAAGGGTAGCTTTCAGTCACACATGTATATATTATTCAGATGTTATTGGTGTACAAGATCATAACTATCGATCTCAGTTAAGACTCCCTAACTTTTTCGTTATAGATTGTAGAGTATCCAAACTTTCTTATGGCAAATATCAGAACCAAGTTTTTAACCAGGATTGTAGTTGTTGGCTTTACAAAACACGTCAAACAAAGAAACCACCAATTAATAAACTACATTACAGCATTTGTCGCTGTTATTTTTTTAACTCAACGAATAACTTCAAAATGTACAAGATTGTAGATTGTAGTTCTTATATTTATTATATTTTCACAATTTAGTTCACACTAAAAACCCATTTTGGGGTCTGGGTTTTACCGGAAACACATAGTAAATCAGAAATGTCACCAGTAGTTAGGGATTCATTGAAAAAGTGCACTTAACAGATTTTTGGTTTTACCAAAGTTTAGTACTCTGCTATTCGGCATACGCATAAATTTAGTAATTATTTATCCCAAATTATCCAATTATTACAACTTTGAAGAATTTATCTTAATGTAAAAACGGATAGTTCTTTATACAGTACCCTTATAATTAGGGATCGGCGTATGAAAATATCCCGATATAAGGTTTGGGTAAATTGAAAGATAATAGACTTGTTCATAGTAGCCAGTTGCCAACGATTCCAACGGTTGGAGAAATTCTACTCCAATCGTTCGCCGAGTTAACTACCGAGTTCTCTGATTGGCGTAGAATTTCTCAAACCGTTGGAATCGGTGGCAACTGGCTACTATGAACAAACCTAATGGCATCGATAATTCCAGAAATAATACCATAATAATTACGAAATCCAGTAATAATCCCCACAGATATAATCGAAGTTACTTGTGACAAAAGTTAAATACTAATAATATAATAGTCAAAGCTAGTATATTTTTTTAAATTAAAAGAAAATCCCTATGTAAAATATTATAACCGTGGTGAGTTTCTTAGTGAATTAAGCTACCGCAACAGGAATGCTTATTTATGTGTATTAAAGCTTCTATTGCTGAAGGGATTGAGTTAATTAAATCTGTAATTATAGATTGTTCTTAGATGTATGCGAAAGAAGTATTCTGTCTAAGTTCGGGAATGTTTCTTTTAATGTGCTGTAATAATATTTTTAAGATTAGAATAAAAGTTGGTCTAACTTTAAACAATTATGAGTGCATAAACTGTGGTTTCCGGGCTATTTTGCCTGGATTTATTGGAATTAATTCCGAACGTGAAAGTGCAACGCGTTTTGGATTTGCTCCTCCCCAGACGAGGATACCATACTTACTATGGAAAAATGCTAAATACAATTTACTAAGTGTTTCACTTATTTTAACCTTCGAGAGCTTCTGAATAATAAAACATATATATTTCGTTTTCTTCTACTCCGAGATTTTTCCAATAAATGAAATATTTATGTTATTCGGAACACTAAGAATAGTTTATTTCAAGCCAGCCAGTTAGTTACGTCTCTAAAGTACCTAAGCATTCTGTTTTCTATTTCAGCGAATTTCTTACAAATAGATACTTGTCGTAAGGCATTCTATAGTTATTAACGTACAATACAACAGAATAAATAGCAATGTTCCCGGTACTGTACCTTGGAGAACATCAGTTTGCCAATATTCAATTATTGTCGCATCGACAACATGTTGTGTTTTGTGTTTCAACAGTCTAATCATATTTGGTGATAAACAGAGTCAAATAATTTCGCTACGTTTAAAAATGTTACCTCAGTTGAGTCTTCATAATCTTATCAAATATTGCATAGATTAACTTTGTTGGATAAATCCTTAATATCCAACTTTCTCGTAAAATCATAGTGCCTATTTTATTAGTTTTTTCATTCCAAAGTTGTCAAGCGCCATCTTTGCTGCGAAGTTTTGTACTAATGTCAGTTTTGATCTCTAATAATCCTGCACTTTAAAATGATATATATTAAAACGCTCCAATGGAATGGAAAGAAGATTTTAGTTCATAATAACGTTGGTAACATAAATATGTTAAACTATTATTGGTTTTTATCTATAGAAACTTGGAACAACATAAACGCTTTCTGAATACATTTTTATAGTTAAAAAGATTAATTAACATTATTTATAAATAAAGAATAAATGGCAAAACTTTGATGTTTAAATGCCTATAATAATTTTTGAGTTCTACACTAAAGTATCTTTACGTTGTATGTAAATTAATATCTTCATAAACTTTTTTACTTTCAGGTGTGTGAAGAACAAAAGTGTCAGGACGAAGTTTTCTCATTGGCAGTTAACTACATGGATAGATTTTTAATGTGTTGTTCCATATTGAAAAACCAATTGCAACTGTTAGGGACAGTGTGTATGTTGTTAGCCTCCAAGTTAAGGGAATCGAAACCTTTAGCTGGAGAGACATTAGTGTATTATACGGACCATAGTGTTACGAAACAGCATTTATGGGTAAGCATCGTTACTTTTTTCTGCATGTATATTGCTTTGAGAAAACAAAAAATAGCCTACAAAAAATAGTGTAAGATCAGTCGAATTTGGTTACCTTATACAAGATCAACCGCATTTTGTAATTACTTTCCATTAGTTCGTCATTAAAGTCAGACTTATATTAAAATTTTAATGAGTATTAGCAAAAAATATCCATTTTTGCATTTATGGCACATCTGTTATTTTAAAACTGTTACATTTGATAAATATTTACCGTTAGTAGGGTACAATACTGGAACCTGCCCATAGGGGGGCAATGTTCCTGATATAAGCTGTGAAATGATACCATTTAAAGCAGTTAATTGTAATTTTGGTATACTGCAAGCTTAAAGCATATACTTCTGGTTGTAGCCTGCAAGACACAAATATTGTTATAAGACTAGTATGAGAGGGCAATAAAGGGAGCATAATGTTATCTTTCTTGGTGGGTGCACACTGCCAATGATGCATTGGATGCAGCTCCCAGCTTTTCAGATATTTGTGTATTGCAGCCTACCTCCAGAAGTAGAAGCTCTAAGTCTGCAAGTAATGACTAACCCCTATCAGGGTGTTTACACAAATGTTAATACCTTTATTGCCTACAAGAACGCATTTATTATTTAGGAATTATTTGAAGGAAGACATCTCACAATACTCCACTAAATGGACTTACACTATCAGCATTGGCCAGCGCTTGAGATTTTTGCTGAAATCAAGTAACGGACATTTGATCTGCAGTATTAACACCAGTTCTAGTAGAATTGTAAAAAGTTACTACTGCTGACGTCTTTTGCCCTTCAGAATCAGGATCGATTTTTTTTTATTTCGGTGACGTGAAAGAAATTGCCAGGGAAAATGAATTTTAGTTTGTCAACAGTTCTTACGTAAGGTAATTTCTTCACTTGCAAATCGTCAATTAGATTTATGTCAGTAAACCAGTTATTAGCTAGGAACAACATTACTTCCCCAAACCGAATAAGGGCTTGATTTGTCTTAAACACTCACCAGGTATATTGCACACACAAAGGACTTTATAACACTTCTTAAATCTATCTTCCTCCTGCCCAAAACCTGGAAGCATTTTGCCTCTCCAACGCTTTACCTCTTATAGCAATTTTTCGTTCGACCCTGGTAGTACGGTTGTCAAAATAAAGGCAACCTAAAAGGATCTTAAACTTGTTGATGCTGGTCATAATGCCACATTTTTGGGCGCCATTGCCATTTTTTTCGTTGTCAGTGAATAAATTATTCCAACAGTCTACTGCAGATTCAACCTTTTTAGTATTTGAAATGACTACAGGAAGATGAATTATGATGATGTGAGCTTCCCTTCGAATACTTCACATGGACGGATTTGTGGTCCACAAAGTTGGATCTAGTTCGTATTCATCTTCAGCCTCCTCAACGTTTTACTTCGTTTCTCAATCGTCGTTACGTTCTTCCACCTAATCTTCTCAGTCAATGTTACTCAAATCACATTTTTGTTCACTACATGGTCGTCTTTGTTGTCTCTACAGTACCAATGCTTTTGACAGATGAAAACATTCCGGAGCTATATCAGCAAAGAGTCTGAATCGTGAGTTAAAGAATATCTAAAAGAGACTAAAATATAAGAGATAGTTCTAAAATAGTCAAATCTGGATGTGCATCTGTTCTCCAAAGAGCGTCCGGCTCAACTGAGCGTGTGGTTCTAAAGGTGTTATAAATATAGAAGACTACTTGGAGTCGAAAATATCGGGAAGACTACAGGAAATAACTTCCAAGCGAAGGCTTATGATTAAGAAACTGTAATGTATAAAAATTTTCAACACATTGTCAAATAAGTAATACATATCAATAAGAAAACATTCGGAAAAAGCCTGTATGTATTTGGTTTGATAAGTCATTAGCAATTTAACGATAAATATTATTTTTTTCATTTGTTAATCGAAAATATATGAACGACGTATTTAGATACCACACTGTAAAATTCGACTTGTTACAAAGCCGCGGTTATTGCAATAATATAAAAGATAAATATAAATATTAATTGCGATGGAAACTATCGCAATTAACCTAATTTTGGTTATATAAACAATTTCGTACATATGATAGATATATATTATCAGAATATCGCTAATTATAGGAGTTTCAATGTTGTTTTTGAGGTTTCAAAGAAACAAACTCTAAGTGTTGTATTTTAAGTTGAATCCATAAATGTAAAAGACATTCGTATGTCCTACAATATGCTTACATTATTTTTTTTTTGGAAAATTTTGATGGTCTACATATATAGTTCAAGACTTACATAAAACACCAATGTCTGTCTGAATATGCTTCACGCAAAAACTATTGGATGGATTTTGGTAAAATTGGGTATAGAGTTATTACGGGTGTTAATAAACAGGATACTTTTACCTCGAGAAAATGAACCATTTCGATTGGGAGATAAAGAAAAAGGGAGAGTATGCAATTTTACCGATTTAAATGATACTGGAAAGTTGGTAGAGCCCATCTTATATCTTGAAAAAAATATGAAGATATCAAAAAAGGTCGAAAGTGTCAAATATGTAAGAAACCTACAAAAAGGCGAACATGTCAAAAACATGTATGTAAAACATCAAAACAAACAAATATCAAAAATATAAGCGTTTTGAAAATGTTAATAAATGTTACTAGCAATTCACAAATTTGATTTGTCTACACCATGCCGAATGGAACCGGTAAGCTAGTTTATAAATGAAGTTAATAGTTGTGGGAACTTTAAGATAAAGTTTGTGATGTCATACGCAAGAACTACCCCAAGAATGCGCCAGCTTTCACGTTCGCCGTTGCCTTAACAATGGCAACCTTGAAGCTTGATCATCGGGTGCGTTTCCCAGTAAAGAACTGGTTTTTGCTGGGTGGTAATAACCAATTATCGTATTGGCACTTGCTGTTTACCAATTGACAAAGAGGAATGACAAAAACGCCGTACGACCTATAAGGGCAACTAAGTGATTTTATAGTACGAGGAATCGTTCGATATCGCTCAAGATGGTATTGAATTGATGTCGAATGTTAAATTGTACAAGCAAGAAGTATCTGCCGTTTCGCTCGTCATGAATTTTTCAGAAATTCAAGTGACTTTGTAATTGATATCTGGAATGGACGATTAATTAGAGATTTATTTTGGAAAAAACTCACAAAGAAGTGAATTATATTTTTTTAATAGGTTGTTGATTAAGGATAAGTAGAATTTTTTTCCAAAAAACAGAATCATTCTATAGCCATCGACGTACTCTGTAACGACAAATTCGTTTTTTAAACCAAGAATATTTACTAATTGGTACAGAGGTCAGTGTATTTATAACAATTTAGTGTTCATAACTAATTCCACTTGTGTACCGTTTCAAATACAATTATCGACTTTTCTTGTCGTATTTTTCCATGATGCTTGTCCCTAATATATTTGCAATGTACAATTATTCCACCTGTGCGTTTACACAGAACATACTGTTGTTTGTGCAGAAAGGTGGACGAGATTTTGTGTAAACTTTAACTCAGACTTTTACCACTATTAGCCCGGGAGGTAGCGTTGTATCACAAGTAACTACCCAAACGAAACAAATTGTTATATAAAAAAAACGGCTTGCAATGATTTCGTCATTTGGAGTCTCCCGGGTTATATCATTGCAAAAATTAAACTAACACTGGATAATGTAACATATATTTATTATAATATATCATGATTTCGTCATTTGGAGTCTCCCGGGTTATATAATCATTGCAAAAATTAAACTAACACTGGATAATGTAACATATATTTATTATAATATATCATCACCGGGGCCACAGATACACGCAGGAACTGCATACAAATTTTAAATTTTTTTTCAATAACAGCACAATTTTTTTTTAAATTTAGTGCGTTTCTCAGATCGTTGTAAACAGATAGGACTATTTCCTTGTTTCAAATATAGATGACAAAAAGTTGCCACTACCAACTAACTTCTGTTAACAGCTGACACACCTCTGTTGCTCTGTTTATTGCTTTTGTTAACATGGCATCTAATTTTTGTAAAAAAATTTTGGTAAATATCGCATCAAATGAGGACATACAGCATTGGTATGAGTAGCAACCAACTCTTTAGTTAACAACTACCTAAATCCAGATAATTGCTTGTTTTTAAAATATTTTTTTTCTCATTATTAAGAATGCGTTTAAAATTATAAGCATGGTAGATTTATTCACAAAATGGTGAAATAAAATCAGTAATCAGTGTCTAGATTTCCATACACATATGCAAACCAAAAGTTAACAATTACCCATATCCCAATATTCGGGTGTTTGTAACAGTAGTCGTTGAATTCAATTAATCTGTCTACCCCTACCCAGCCTTGGATTTACACTAGTGCTTAGAGCGGCAAATTTTCGGAGGCGGCACATTATTGGGGGTTATAAAAACATTGCATAATAAAAAAAGTGTTACCATATTGAAAACATTCACAAAGTAAAACAAATACAAAACTTTCTGATTATTCATACAAAATGTTGAAAAAAATAGAGATTTCTATACACATAGGTTTAGTAAAGAGAATCAGTATCTTGTTATTTACGGTTTCAGAACGTTTTTGACGATATCGCAACTTGTTTGGTTTAATCATCAGTATTATAATTAAAATGGCGCCTAGCATAACGAATTTTGGTTCGCTTCAAGGGCGATGCCAAGCTGCCGACGGGGCAACCGCCCCTCCCTAGACCTCTCTTGGGGATCATTGGTGCTTCGTTATATGTCAAATAAACCTTATAATTGCCGACTTGACACCCACTCCCCCCAAAAGCCAGAATCTACCATTTCTGGCCTCTTCCTTGGTTCACCTATCAGTTGATAACTGATTAGAAATAAAACTTTTTTTTTTGTTTGAAAGCTGAGTACTACAATTGGGGCTGCATTTTTTATGATACACCAAACGACGTTTAGGGTAGCTCCCATATAATACGGCGGCAATTTTCAGAGTGTCCAGGGTGTCACTTTGTGCAAATACTGTACCACAAATTGTAGTGTAAAATAATCTCACATTTATTATACAGTTATGGTAGAAAATTATTGTTTCTCTACCTGTTTTTATTTTCTGATGGTATAAAGTATAAACCATATTTTGTGACATGAAAATGATATAATAACGTTTATCCTTCCAACAAACAACTACAAAAACTTTATTGTTTTCTTTGTAAATTACTTGCCCCTTTTTCAGTTAAAAGTGTCTGAAATAACTATTTCAAACACTCTATGGAAAAGAAAATTTATATAAATAGATTTCTTTTTATTTGCTGAATCAGTGATGTGGTTCTAAGTATTTGCAGTTATTTATCGTTTTCCAATCACAAATTTTTTAGCTATTCCTATAATTACTTACGTCAGATCTATCTCCATTCTTAAATCAGCTTGCTATGAAGTTAGTTTTCCTGGTCATAGGAAACGAACAGAGGGAAGCAGGCGTAGAACAAGTTTGCCGTTAGAAAGTAACGTTTCTAGTACCTATTTTAAAAATCTCGTTTTGTAAATCATTTACTGTTTTCTAATTGGAACAAATTCATTCGCTTCTATTTATCTTAGCATAATGTTGAGTTCTTATTTACACCACCATGAATGTGACTTTATGCAATTATTTTGTTACTCAAAAGCGAGCAGAAATACTTAAGTTTTATTGCCGTTTAGAGTAGTCATACGATATTTTTAACAAAACTTTTATTGAAATCAATCATATTTTTATATGTATACTTTCTCAGAAAGCTGATTCATAGTTAATATAAAATTTAATATGGGTTCAAATGTTGACACAATTTTCTATTAAGCAAATATTTATACATTTCTGACTTGTTTTATTTCATAGGTACAGAGTGGTCATATAAAAACATTTCACTACGATATTTGACTATAATCATTAATTTTATAAGAAATACTGACCCTGTCGACAATAATAAACACCACTTTAATGTCAATCAGCTCTTATTTCATTACAAATACTGATAAATAAACTTATATTCTGTAACAACTATTTTGTAATAAAAAACTGAAATTTGCTAAGGAAATGAAACAAGTTTATTGTTTGAATAAATATATAGAATGAGGCAATATAAGGGATACTAATAGCTGCTAGAAACTGAGCTACATAAAATTTCCCAATTAGTAGAATTTCAGTTTTCTTGCGGTTTATAGATATGTTAATTTCATGCTATCGGTGTTTGCCAGGTGCATTTTTTATTCAATATGTGATTATATGCATTTTCCTGTTGTTTTCCTCTTACATTCGTTTTTTTTTGTTTGTTAAGTTTTGGACACAACAATTTGTTAGCTCACATTTGACATTCAAGTAAATTGTAAAAAGGGCAAAGCCAACAAAATGCTTATCACAGAATTCAGCCTCTTGTTCGGATTGAATTCTCCCAGGTGGTTCCACTTGGGCTAACTCGGATCATTCTTCAACAAGTCATTTAACACAAAAAATCGTAGAAGTTCGTGAGAATGTTGCCATGAACCAAAATTGGGCTATTCTGACGACTCTTGCTGTCTTTTTAACCGACTTCCAAAAAGGAAGAGGTTATCAATTCGTCGCGTATTTTTTCGCTTTTTTTTTGTATGTATGTTACCTGATTTCTCCTGTGGTGCACCGTTTTCAACGAATATGGTCTTGTTTAATAGAGTATGTATCCAGATTGGTGAAACTTCAAATTTTGGAAAAGAATTCTATTGGTAAAGTGATAAAATTTGTGAATGAACACATGCGTGCATGGAAATCGACCAATATCCCTAACATATTGGTCGATTTTCCGATAACTCCTTATGTATGTGTATAGTTTTTTAACGTTTAATCTATTAAGGAAGATCCTTAGGTGATCTCATACACTTTTCTGCGACGTGCAACTTGCAGTTTTGCAGAAAATCGCCGAAAATTCCAAAATTCTTATCAAAAATTTCATCGAAATGACATAACAGACATTTCCTCATAAATATTTTAATTCCAACGTAATAGTGCCGTAATTTTAGGCACTGGAAGTTTTAATTGCGAATTTGAAAATTTTCTATGTACATCTCAAGCATATAGGTAGTAAAGCATAGTATTTTCGGCTCCTTAAATCAATGAGTACCAAGCTCGTTTTGTTTGTATACCAGGTAAATACCTATTTAAATGCAAATTTTTCCATTTTGCGAAGACGGTAGTTTTGGTTGTCACATTCTCCCGGCCTAATAGAAAATTCAGTGACAACACATGTCAAACTTTAAACTGGTACTTGGTGGCCTATAGACAGGGTGTTTAGTTATAGCAAACAAAATCACAAAGTAAAGTGGTTGAAGGAGTTGCATTTATATGAAGATTGAAATATAGGACGGACTAGAATGATAGTGGTCTGTAGGCAGCCGTATATACAGAATGGTTGGAATATAGGGTGGACTGGACGTTTGGTGGTATAAAAATGTTGAAAAAAATGTGAAATTAATATTATATAGGGTGATTAAAAAACTGTTATAAAAATGTGGACATAAGCAAATCATATACACGATGGTTGAAATATATGCTGCAGTTGAATTATATTTATACGATGTGATTAAAAAATTATTTCTTTTATAGCCCAACTAAGAAGTTGCATAAAGTGTGGAGAGGAATTAATGTTACACAGGGCGATAACATAAAATGTTAAAAAGGAAATAATTTATGGGGTAGCCCACAAGGAGTTATATACTATGGTTGAAATATAGGACGGATTTGACTCCGTAAATATAGGATGGATTCTACTCCGTCCTATAGTTTACAGAAGGCAGCAAACAAATTTATGCTTACCGTGGGCAGTCGTATGTACAGGCTGGTTGGTACATAGGTTGGAGTGGAAATATCTAGTTATACAGGGTTGTCAAAAAAAGTTGAAAAAGGGTTACATGGCGTAGTCCATAAGGCATAAATATATTTTGGGCTTATGAAGTCAACGAGTACTAGTACATTTTGTTCGTAAAGATTTACATGTCAATTTAAATGATAAAGTATCATTGTGTAATGTTGAGGCTTTCGATGTTACCTGGTTCTGTCTATTAAGGTTATACATACACAATAAAAAATAAAGAATGAAAACTACCTGAGTTAAAAAAAACTAAAAAGTTGAAAATAAAACATTTAAAAAAATATATAACCGACTTCTACCTATAACTAAAAAGCTAAAAATAATTATAACAAAATACAACTTTAGCAAATAAATTACACATTCAATGTTGTAAGGTACCTACCCAGGAAGTAAAAAATGTGAACATTAAAAGGTGCTCATTCTGTACAAATTAATAACCTACCAATCTAATATATTTTTTGAAGTCGGTGCCAAGCAACAAATATGTTTGATGATAGATAAGTACGCAATGAAGGATTTTAGATTTGCTTGGCATCGACTTCAAAAATATACTAGATTGGTAGGTAATTAATTTGTACAGAATGAGCACCTTTTAATGTTTACATTTTTTACTTCCTGGGTAGGTACCTTACAACATTGAATGTGTTATTTATTTGCTAAAGTTGTATTTTGTTATAATTATTTTTAGCTTTTTAGTTATAGGTAGAAGTCGGTTATATATATTTTTTAATGTTTACAAAGTTCAATTAACTTAAGATCTGAAGCCAATAGATTACGCATAGCAAAGGGAATTCGTTATTTCTGAACAACTTTAGGCAAAGATTTTCTTTTAAGCTGCTAGATGCTATTATATAATAATTATTAGCCAAATCTTTTATTTTCGAGAAAGTTTATTGAAGTACAGATTTTTACATCTTTGCAATTACTTACCTTATTATTACACCAAGTATAGACATCTTCATAATGGTTTGCAAAAACAAATTTAGGTAGTGTAAAGCCTCTATCGTTTCTAATTGGAAACAGAGCTGAGAGAAATGTATAATTTATGATACTTTTGACATGTGTGTGGAACGCCTATCTTTCAGCTAACACAGTTTAACATCTTTAAGCGGACTATATAACACTGATTGATTGAAAACATAACCAGTCGGTATTTCTTATTTTCTCTTTCTTGTTTCAACCCCTAAACATGATGATTCATTTTCCCGATAGAATCGAAAGTGCAGTTATATCAGCTTTCCCATTCCACCACTTGAAATGCCTGTTAATTTTCATAAGGGTACCTGTTAAAAGTACCGAATTCCAATGGGTTTTTAACAGGTAGATAGGCCTTCTGAGAACTCGGAAATTGGAACCTTTTAAGTCTGTTCGCTGGTTCATTGTTAAATTCTTCACGGGATCCTTTTGGGTGACTTCGCCGCAAACATTTCTCATCTTGTGACATTAATATAACTGACAGTGACCATTGGATGCGATCCATTGTGCGATGGCGCCAGTGCGACTGTAACTCTCTACTAATGGTCCATCTCGCTTTTGAATAATAAAGCAATAATGTTTCGCTAGCTGACAACGTTTTGTCATAGAACTTATTTATTGTTTTATCTCTTTGAGGTGTTAAAGGTGTCTTCATACAATGGGGCATGGGGTAATTTGTGGGATTTTTCAATATTTTGTTTATGGTCTGGGAAATTTGCTGATAAATACCTTGAAGATGGAACATCCTTTTGTTTTCTGGAAATATGTATTATATTATAAAACTTGTTGAGCAGTCGTCTTCTTTGATGATGGAGGAAAGCCATACAATGTGAATGGAATAGGACTCGTAAGTCGATTTTAGTCAGTTAAGTTTATTTTATATTCCTCTGATTTCGATAATTGAGGTGGTGGAAATCCTGGAAAAATAACCTCTCAGACTTCTGTCACCCTCATTTTACTCAAAATGTTTTAAGTTATCTTTTCTATTTAAATTCGAGCCTGAATAAAACATAGAAAAACATATCTGGTGAATAAATCCATCACATAGGTATATTCTAATACTTTCAAATCCATATATATTTTTTTTTCATTTCAAAGAACTCGCAATCATCACACATATTTTGATAAGCATTTTTATAACATCTTTCATTTGTTGTATTACTCGTTTATCGGCAAATACTAGCGATGGTCATCCCGACGGTTCAGGGGATGTTTTTAAGTATTACATAGCATAATGGTGGTTATTTTAAACCCCATACCTCTCAAGAATTTTTTTGAAATCCTCAAGATATCATGAAATCACTTACAACTAGAAAAAACGGACAAAACAGTTGATAGTCTTTCGGTACATTTCAAAGGACTACTAATAAATGGTAATTAACATTTTGTTGTTATTTTATTACAGTTGGTTTTATTGCATTTACTTATCAGGTTTTTTTCATGCCCTTCTAATACTATGCAATATAATATTTCAAGAATTATTTTCTAGACTAGCTAACTCACAAAAATGCATATGTCACATGAATCTGTTCTCCATTCAATGTTTCCTTTTATGTACATGAAACCATCCATAAATAAATCACGCAATTTTTTTATTACATTTTTTAAATCATTATTTTTATAATTTAACATACTATCGATGTTGATCATTAAAACTAATAACGTTTAAACTCAGTGGCAACAGAAAAATAACCTCATTTATTATATATATTATCACAATAGACTTTTTTGAGCGTAGTTTATGAATGGTCACTATGTTTTGTCCGTATATGTATAGGTGTAAGGTAAATATATAAGTAAATGCTTATGGCAATACATTTTAGATCTGCATAGTTGCCAACATTAGGAATATTTTACAAACATTTCATTAACTTTTAGAGTTTAATTGCAGTACATATTCCATGTTTTTACTGTTAGAATTTAGGGTTTGATTTAGGGATTTGTGGAACAGTAATTAAATTCAGAACACTGTTACTTTCTCAGGTTAAATAAATTCAAGACGAAGTACAAGGGAACTTGAAATATTTGATTGACCAACTGTTTTCATTTCTCTTTAGTTATTAACTAGAGGTTTATAAAAATATTGGGGGTAAGTTAACAACTGCATGCTGGTGCTACAGCTCACAAACTAGAACTAAAAGCTGATGAAAGTGATTTTATCATCAATAGTATGATCAATTACCTGAATCTTGTACCCCATGCACCCTTAATTACCCACTTCCGAAACAGTTTTTTAACATTTTTGGTGGTGTTACTATTTAATATAAAAGTGGGCTTATTATCGTACCATGAGGAACACTTTTCCTCATAGTTTTATTACCATTCATAGATACATGTTAGCTATCACTTAGGTAACGAACACTACTTACTACTAATAAGTAATTTGTAAATATATTTTTCAAGATTTACTGAGTATATTATCCTTTACCATAGCAAGCGCTTTAGACGACGAAAAATCAGCATTTTCTGAAATTTAAATTATTAAAATGTAGCTTCAAATGTAAAAGGTGCTTTTGTGGAAAAAAAATTATGCTGTATAAGAGTTGAACTTTTTTAATTAGAAAGTTTTAAAATGTTCATTTGGTGTTCCAATTTTTTTATCCACATAAATCTTAGGTAAGCTATTACACCTAAACGTATCTTGTATATATAGACAAATAAACAGTTTACTTTATAACTTATAACCCAGATTAAGTTCATGCGACATAAAAACCAGCTATAAAAAGAATCTGCCAAATTCGCAAAATTTCTGCAGCACGTGAAAAATTCTGTTCGAGACGTGAGGATCTCAACGAATCTTCTAAACTTGGCATCATCTGAATCGTTCCGTTCACACGGTTGATAAGAGAGAGGTCAAAAATCAGCTGTGTTTGGTTTATGTTTTCACATCCTTTATCACATGAAAAAAAATTCATTCATAACTTCAAGTACTTTGTTATCTTATTGATGATAAGTCGTTGAGTAACCGACAAATTCGAGTCGATCTAAAAACAGTTTAAGTACGCTAAAATAATATTGATTTGAAGAGATTAAGTTTCAATAAAGTAGAAATCAAAGAGGTGTAGGATTTTATAACTCTAATTCTGGATAAATTCTGTTATTTTTTCATGAATAGCAGTTTCACATGGAATCTATTGAGATGTAGAGAATATATTTGTACAAATATATTAATTGGGCAATTAACTTCGTACACTCAAAACTTTATTTACTTAATATTGTGTAATATATTATGTGTTTTATAAATATACACCTATAATCGTGCTTTAATATCAAAACAAATCAGCCTAAATATCTTTCAATTGCAATTAAATTAAGTTTGTGCATATATGAAATTAAATCCTAAGAAAACAATCATCTATACAAACAAAAATAATAAGTTAACTGACGATATCATACATCATTTTCTATAAAATTGAGATATTGTAAAATATATATGATTATACAAATACTTTGAAAAGTTTTAAAATTAAACTTTAAATACTACAATATTTTTAAACTCTTCTAACTTCTATTACATACCAAGTGAGACTGAACAAAGGTGAGTTATCGACATGATAAATTGTTGGGAATAATGAAAAGTATATTTAGAACTTTGCTGTTAGGCTTATCGAAGAAAATACCGTATCATTTCGGCAGGAAGTGTCAAGATTGTTACATTTTATCACCAGACATAATGGTTGCCGATATATAAATAACCTGATAAAAACGAGTAAAAAATTCAAAATTCAATTATGTATTGTTTCCTTTGAACACGCACCAACAAAGTAATACGAGAAAATGTGCCAGTGATAAAGTGTACTTCAGTTTCCTTATTGGTTGGAAAAGCTTTTGTAGTAATAGCAACATCATATGCAAATACAATTTGATGTATAAACGTAGATTTTGAGATATACTGGGAATTGCACGAAGTGAATATGAATATGCAGACAAATTACATGTTTCAATAACAGTGAGTTCCTTATCTGTGGGAAACATTCGTACAAATAAGTATTTTTTGACACTAGGTTCCAAATTTGAAAAATAAAATGGCTAAATAAATCACAACTTTTTCTAATTTGTTAATGAAATTCATTTTTTTATTGAAGATAGATAGACATAACACTAATTTCACTTGATTCAATTAATTGAGAATCATATATTTGCTTCGTAATTTAATGCAGCTTGACGTGGGGCGATCTTCTTTCCTGATATATTCGGTTTTTTTTCCTTAATCAGCGAATCTTAAGAGTTGCACCCAATTTTGACAAATAAATACCTTATGTTTTTTACCATCTGAACTGTAGTATAAACTATTATGATTTTCAACCTAACTCTGAACCGATTTCAGCCTTGTCTAATTCTCCCAAATGAGTATTTGATCCATGTGATACAAAATTTTGATCAACTTGAGCTAGGTAACACTTCAAATTTGGAAAGAAAACTTTGGAAGGTATCGTAATTCTATATGATTCTCGTCGTTCTTCACTTTAGTTAGCCCTAGGATATTAATACATAAAACAACTTCGAGAAAGCATCACACATTAAGAGTTGTTACAAAGTAATGAAGATCACCGCAATAGGTGCTTATTATTTACAAAGTAATTACTTACTAATGTATTTTTGAGTTTGGTGTCAAGCGGTTAGTTCATAATCCAGTTTTGAAATTTGATGATTATTGGGAATATATCTAGATAAGTTTGTGGTAGGGGGGATTCACGTATTTGCCAATTCGGAGGCTTGGCTCTCTAAAACTCTTCATCAGTAATTTGAGAGAGAATTTAAGCAGAAGATGGTAGATTTTATTTCAATTTGTTTTATTATGCATTATAACTTTTCACATATGGTGATCGATTACTCAATAGTGAGGGACTGCAGTTCAATAAACTTTCACCGATTTCTCTAAAACGGCACAATCAATTTGAGTATTTTAAATTGTTTTCTGTAAGATATTTTGCGACTTGACTGTTTATATTTTTCCATAACGTAAAACATACCGGAAAATTATTTGCAAATAACTGACAACTTCTAATAAAACGTCAAATTTTCTACACAAATATCTAATAATTAATGTCAAGATATGTCAGATTGACTAGAAATGCAAACTGACTAGATAGTGTTGGTAACGGTTTGTATCTGTATCATTGTTTCAAATTTCAAACTGATCACATGTGTCGTTGACGGATTCACAGAAAAGCGATATACGCAAATATTAAAATGAATCATTCATCATCTCGAGTTGCATATAGATGTCTCGTTCACAAATAGAAATTATCGAGAGATAAGTGTTCACCAAGTCGAACAGGAAATAACAAATAATTATAAAATTCCTTAACAACATTAAGTTGTTTGATCGGAACCGAAGAAATGTTTATTTTTGAAAGTGCTAAACTGTTTGTCAAGTCATCAATACTTCAGGATATTTCTAGTTTTATTTTTCTAGACAAAAGAAAATGATACTCATGTAGGAAAAACTTCTTTCATATTGACAGCCTTAATTGTTTAGGAGAATGTTGGGAACATTTTGAACCCATTAAATGTATTTTTCGACAGCCAGCGAGTCATGATTCTCCCAGGGTTTCTGATAAAATGATGACATGTAAAGATTGTCCTTGTACCCTGTGTTTACACTTCTCATCTTTTAATATGATGACGCGCTGTGCTTGGTCCGGACTTTTGAATCTCCTGCATAGTGTTTTTAGACACATGTACGATTTTCTGAGGAAATTAGGATTGGGAAATAACCAGCATACTAATTTATTTTCTCAAGCTGCAAATCGTGTGAATATATTGAAATAACACCCGTTTTGTAGACAGATATTTAGAAAGCTTATTTTGTAAAGTTAATAGAAAACTTAATTGTTTAGGGTTACGAAAATACCTATTAACTGTCCATATTTGGAATATCAATCCATCATCAACAGTAAAATGTGCCACCATTAGTGTGTTTAGCTGAGCTAATCTGACGAGAGTAATATTAGCAAAAAAAAATTGTACGTTTGATTGGGGTTTGAAGGTACACCAACTGGCGATTGGTCATTTGTCCTTTACAGATGTATTTTTTCGACTGATGTTTACTGACTCCTTCATAGCGCCACTTATTAAATATCTCACTGTTAATTTTGGTTGCAAATTTGAGTTGACTTAAGTAAGCATTTAATAAATTAGAATATTAGCACGAAGATTTTTTAACTTTGTCTAGTAGAAGTTAGGTTTCTCTAGGTGTAAATAGTCATATTCGATTTTTAACTTGGTAAGGCTTAGATCTAGCTTCTTAGAAATTAAACACTCAAACCACTACCTTGGCGTCAGTCCTAAATATCTATTTTATCGTTTTCAATATAGAAATGCTATTCTAAAAGTACAAATGTACATGTCAGATCAGAATTTTCGCATCTAATATTAAGCTTTATATAACAGAGTACTAAAACTGTTTCTCATAAATTAATTTTTAACAGTTTTACCGGCAAAAATACTAACTTTAGCGGGAAAAATTCTCCATATGGATGTCGTTTGAATATTTGCATCACATTTATGTTTCTTGTGTCAAAAGTAATACATTTTGACATGCATAATGCATTTTCTTTTATTCAACGGCGCCGAGCATGACTCAGGAGGCATAAGTTTGTATGAAAAAGATTTCAAGTATTTGTTTAAAAGGTGCATTTCAATATCCGATATGCTACAAGGTAATATGGAAAAATATGCATTCATCGCAAATTCCCGAACAGTTTCGAATTTCTGATACCACTTTGAATACTTGAAGTAGATCTAATCATATGCCGCGACTGCCTACAAAAAAATGAATATTTCATTGCGTAGATGGACATCTTTTGGGAGCAATAATAGCGATAAATCCCAGATTGGTAGCGAACTCTTACGTGTTCTATAAATTGATTTGGTTTACCAAAGGAACATGGTTTATCGAGGATTATCAATTATCATAAATTGTGGTTAAGTGCATTGAAAAATATTACATCATTTCCTTAACATTAATGTCGCCAAGAAAGTGACACGTTGATAAACATTTGGTTTTATTTAATTAATGTGTAATTGTGATGTTATAATTAACGATGTTATTAATGGAGAAGAAATTGAATTAATAGTACACAAAGATAATAACCAAGTGATCTCACCTTCAGACAATTTTTGTTCTGCACAAATTGGTAACGATAAGGGTTGGGTGATAACTCTTGCTAATATCTTCTTTAAACTAATATTTTAGATGCACTCAAGATACGTATTTAGAATAATTAACATCACCACACACAAAGAACTATCTGACCCTGATATGTCAATTATAATTTCCAGTTTTGCTCAAACACAGTTTAGTCAGCAGCAAATCGCTGCAGAAACTTCCTTATTGTAATGTCTTCAATTTTTCAGTGTTCTACTGCTAATTGAAGATTACTGAATCAGGTCACGGATTCGGACTTAGCCTGAAAAAATACCGGACTTATCTAGTTCTTCTAATTTGTGAATGAGAACATCACTCTGATGAAGAGATGTGCTGACAGTAGTATATAATAAAATTGGGATAGCATTGTATTTGAACTTGACAGTTAAACCAATCGATCCTGCTTCATTTCAGATATTAGGTACGAGATAACTCTTTTGCGCTATATTTAAAATTGTATATTTTAACTAGTAGGCAGTCTTCCACTATTCTGTGTAAATGTTGTTTCGATTGGTTGGTTTGTTCCTCTATTCTTTTGATTAAATCATATGTTTTCAGTTCTTCATTTTTTGTGTTTATATAGAGAATTTTTCTATTTCTTGTTACTTGTTACCCATGTTTCCCTTGTGACTGATTGTTCGTGCATTGTTGGTTGGTTTCTTTCACGTCTCATTCTTTTATTTATTTTGCCATACCTTTCGTTTTCTTTGAGGATAATTTCATTTCGAGTCTCCTGTAACAGCTAATGTCCCATTTTCCAAGTGATCTTCATTTATTCACAATTGATACAAGGTGATATGAATTTAGTAATCAGTTAAGTAGGTTCTTGTCAATCTTTATTCAATTTTTATATTTTACGTTCTACAGTAGATGATACTTTTGTGACAGTTGGTTGTGCAGATGGTTAATCTGCTCAATCCTCTCAATATAGAGTTTTTTATGTGTTAATTAGTCTACCTTTTTTGTACACTTTCTTTAACTATGCACTATAGAAGTTATAAATAAAGTTTTTAAAAAAAGATTAGTAGGCTTTTATATGTTGTAATGATATTTACGGTTGTTTTTTTTTATTGCTTAAGTAGTTTTATTTCCACACTTCTTTCTACTCAATGTATTCCTTCATACTAAAAGTAGGTATTTTCTAATTTATGAAGTCTCGCTTGCTATACATACTTAATAGGTTTGGGATTTGGTTAGATTCTTCACAACAATCATTAAATGTTTCCCACATTTTCTTAATTCATTATTCAAATTCTTTATTTTTTCAAAGATATCATTTAAATAGAGTCAATAAACACTTCTTCGCTATAGTCAAGCTGTACAACCTAAATTTTTTGTCTTCTACGCTGCAGTACCATGACATATGTATGTACTTAATTCTATGATGGATTGGACGTTTTTAACCTAATTTTAAATTTGTACACTGGTAGATAAAAACTAGACAGGAAATTTTTGACGTATCGCAAACTGATTTTGGGTAGATTTACATTTACAAAAAAAATATAATTGTACATAAAATTGACGAAAAACATCGCAATATAAGTTCTGAGCCTTTGTTTGAAAATGTATATATTTGGCGATGCTGCAAAATGTTTTGCTATATTATTTAACATTTTTAAAAGTTACCAAACAGAGACTTTTGAAGTGTAGTCGTATGACATCTATATATAGAGTAATTAACCCCCAGTTTTCAATTGACGACCTGTCGTATCAGAGCTGTTTGTTATAAAAATATCTAGTTAGGTAACTTATTTTTTATTGCCTTCCATATAAAAATTAGGCAATCCTCCAAATCCAAATTCTGACTCTTTTTATTTTATTTATTCCCATTTCATATCCTGTTATGATTGTTCATTTTTTTGTTAATACATCTGGTTCCTATACATAAAACTATAAAAACTCTTCCACCTGTTCATTCATTCATTCTGTTCAAAATAATTATTTGGCAACTTTTTTACAAACTTTACCTAAAGAACTATTTTATCAACGTTAATTTTATAATGCCAATGAAAACTAGTAGTTTTATTGAGTTAAGCATTATTGGAATAGAAACTCCTATTTTTTATGAAATCGCCCTGTACATGTACCCGTATATCATGGCAGATCCGGTCCTTGTCTGAATCATTCCAACTGGTGCTCTTATCGGAAGTAATAATTTGACTCTTTTAATTAACCAACGGGTTAACATCTCTCAGGGAATAGTGCACCAACATCGTCGAATTCTACAATTGCCAATGCGTGCACAGTCCATTAATGAATTCCGTGAACAAGCAGAACGGGTCTTCATTACTTCAGTCACATTCCTCACAAGCCAGACGATTCGGCCTTCAACCTTTATGCCGATAAGTAGTCCATCTGCACCCCATGAGAGATATGTGCTGGCTCTTTTGCGTGAGTCTTTTCGTACACTGTATCTTATTGGAGAACAATCGGCAAGTATAACAAATGAGGGAGGTAACATCGTTTATGGCTTATATCGTACTCAAAATATGGGTGCGTCAGAAGTGTCCAATTTATCGCCTATAGACATGAGAGTGAATGAGATGATGATGTTGAACATGCAGTGATTTTCCGTCTAACAAACCGCGTCTTGATAATATTTTTATATTTTCATTAATTCTTTCAGCTAATTGACAGTCGAAAAAATGTAGATATAGTACATAAAATAAATAAATAAATTACAATTGCAGGTTTCCTAAAAAACTTTCATAAGGGCATTTCTTCTTTGCAGGAATAGTGATCATAACAAGGTTTCATAATTGCAGTGATTCATATTTTGTAATACACTAGCTGTCCTCCCTTACCGGTACGTTACCTGATAAGCTTCATTTGAGTCCCTTTATCACAATAAACAATTGAAATGTTTGGCAGATTAACCCAATTATATAGAGATGATGTTCATAGGTCAAAATTGTCTGTGAATAATGCCGTCTTCTATCGATCAACAACTAAGACTAAGACTAAAACCGTACATTTACAATAACTTTGCTGAAAAATTGGAGCTTGATAACAGATCTTAAATCAGGGAAATCGACACTTTCTTCTTACCAGCAGCGTAATAAGATGTATCTCGAATCCCCTGTAAAATTTGCTAAAAAAATTTTCTTCTCAAACCAGTTCTTTCCACAAAAGGACCTTAAGCTCTTCTTCTGTTCCCTCAAGACCGCATGTGTCTTTGATCAGCTCTTTAGCTTTTTCTTCACTAATACATTTCTTCAGGTCTTTAATTATTATTATGGCTTTGAGTTCCCGATAGAAATCAAAAATATATTCTTCTCATTCCTTCGAGCCAGTTCTTCAATTCTTCAGTCCTACAGTTCTTCTTCATTTCAGTTAGTCAAAAATCGATTTGTCGACCTATCTTCAATTGTATTCAATGCAGCAATCTTGAGCTCATCTTCTTCGTTTGTTCTCAAGACCTTAAGTTCTGCATTTCTACAGCTCTTCAAGTTCCTCTGAAATCTTTCAATTCTTCATGAAATAGTGGTTGAATATTGCTTCATTTTATGGTGATCATAATGGATCATTTCAGTTCATAAGTATACAATTCATTTGTACTTTGACCATAGTGTCACATATCGGATTCTAACATAGCTACGAACCATGGTGTCGACAAAACAAATATGACCTCAATGAATTAAGGAGTTCACACTTTTCGAGTCCAGATTTTGTAATTTTCTTTTTAGGCATTAAACTGCCAAATACTAGCATAGCTATGAAGCATTATCTCAGACTGTTTCTTTGCCTAAAGAGCTATTACCAAGTGAATCAATTATGGATAGTATTATGTTCTTTCGGTAAATACTTGTACGTTTTAGAATTTGAGAACTTTAATAACATTTTGCAAATGGGATTAAAAAAATCTGTCTTTTCCGATAATTTATATAACAAATAACAGAAACGAAATGAAATATATATATAACTTATGAGAACCACTAGTTATTTCCTAATTAAAGAATTTAACTATAGTTCTTTATACTCATTGTTCAGTTGAATTAACACAATGATTGTATATTTTTAAAATTTGAATAGTACTGCACTTTTTCATCTTTGGACATCTAATATTAAAATTTATCTAAAAAATGAACTCAATATAATCAGTTAAAATTTGATAATTTTTAAATCGGATTTTCTTCATCTTTATGGCAGTTGTTTTGTGTTTTTTGCAGATATGCTGAGAGTTGTAGCCTTTGAGTATTATCACATAAGATGAATGTTGCTGTCTTAGTCCTACATATCAAAAGAAGAGATGAGTTTCTTCGGTTCTTAGATTCCCCTGTCTTTGTGCTAATATGTCCAGCTAGATTGTCTTGCCTAAGGCCATTGTGAGTATCAGAATATTTCGTCTGTTTTGTTGTCAAATGTCAAAATGTCTTATGTAAAATGTATATGTGAAACCCATAAATCAAATAAGTATTTCCCCAGCAATATTCTACAGGATTCCAGTGACTTACTGTCAACAGTATTAAACACAATTATGCCAAAAATTTCCAAATTTTTTCCCCTTCATTCAACCTGTCTAAATCAGCTAAAACTGCTTTCCCTAATTTTTGTTTTCAAATCAATTTTATGAAAATTCTGAAAACACCAAAACAGTTTTTACACCTCATTCTCTGCTTGCAGATGTTTTAATTCTTTTGTTTTAGCTTCCATAATATTTTAATTGCACTTAATTCGATACGACTATAAAGTGGTTCAGTTTGTAAAATTCCTATCAAATTTTCTTGGCGAAGTTGATTTCGGAGTTGTCTTTTGAATGATAACTGTTGGATCTCTACTTTGCGTTTATGAATTTTTTCCGGGAAAAAGTCTGTAATGGGTCAAAATTTGCAATTTCTTCAAGATTAATTTTGTTAATAATTAAAACTTATACTTGGGAATAATTAGTGCTTCTCATGATAGTTATTTTGTAAAAAAATTAACAATGAACAGATTGTCCCTTTCCAAAATATTGGTCAATTAATTCAGGTTTAGAAATTTATGTGTAGAAGTCAAACGTAATCTAACGGGTAAACAAAAAAAAACTTATTCAAAAGAGCTTCATTTTTAGTTGTACCATTATTTTGCATAAACTTGTTTATCTTCTTCTTGTAAAAATATAGTCTCAGGTCTCAAAAAATTGAAAAACATGCTCGTATTTTCGCAATCAAAAATCTGTCTATATTTGTTCGAAAATATAATGGTGGCGCCACGACTAAACATCTTTATCAGTAAATTCGCTTAATAGACGAAAGTTTATCGAGGTTTGTGTTAATTTATATGACTTCCCCTTTTGGCGAGAAAAATTCAAAAAATAATATTCCTATCTCGTAAGATAGATATGAGTTGTTCGTTTATAAATACTCTGCAAATTTATCGAATTTTGTGAGAAATTGCCCTTCGATTTAGGCAAATACAAATATCCTCTTGGAATTCCCAGAAAACTGATGTACACTGTAAATATTTGATTGCCTACAAAGTACATTCGTTTATAGCAGAAGACTTTTATGATTTCCAATTTTTTCATTTGGGCGCCAGGAAATTAATTTTCTAAATTCTGCTGCTAATCATAAAGCATACTTAACTTCATAGTCATTAAAGTACTTT
Organism: Octodonta nipae; assembly: GCA_034190945.1. Classification (NCBI taxonomy): domain Eukaryota; kingdom Metazoa; phylum Arthropoda; class Insecta; order Coleoptera; family Chrysomelidae; genus Octodonta; species Octodonta nipae. The sequence continues at coordinate 110,802,101 of CM067219.1, read as the reverse complement.
CATCCCAGTTCTGTCGTCAACAAACATTATAAACATACATATAGATTTAGTGATAAGGATAAGGATAAAGAAAACATATGCTGTAATATAGAAATGAGCAGACCAAGGAATAATATATTTCTGCTTTAAATCACTAAAAATATTCCCTGTTTGTCTCTATCCTAGTCATTTTCTGTTGCTATTGAGTGTAAATTTCCAGGCCCGATAAACCGGGGAGTTTAGCGGAATTCATAAATGCCTTAACGCACGAGACCTCTGCTTTTTTGAGTTTGATGGGTGCCCTGTACTTAGTGCTACTAATCTTAACGGAATTCTTGCTACCCTAGTAATTTCTCTCTGGTGCATTGGCGATAAACGCTAGGGGATGAATGGAATATATCCACCAAAAGGCTCTCTGATAGAAGAAAAAAACTACCAAGAACTATTAAGTAAGCAGAAGTTGTGCAATTAATAATTGATGTCCCTACCAACAATTGGTGTCCCGCACCCATAATTTATTGCGAATTATCACTTATCTGGTGAAGTCTGTAGATAATGTGCAATGCAATAAAATACAGATATGGTTACCATATGAACAAGTGCTGCCAATGAAATTGTGAAAATTGAGCATAACATTTTGGTATATATTGTACATGTCAGGTGTGTGTCCATAAATTAATATTTTTAGGCAGGATACTCATGAAATGATTGAGAAAGATCATGGTGGATTCATATATTAGTTTACCCGGCTTAAAACATTGGTTTCCACCTAATGACACCTCAGCCGGTATATTTGACGCTAATAAAGACTACTAGCAATATTATTTCATATCATAGCCCAAACCTTCTTGAGTAGTGACAAAAAATAAAATTTGTCTCTCACTAGATTTTCCATGTCTGCAAGCCATTGATCTAAAAGAGGTGAGCTGTACTAGCCCGGGCTTCTTGAAACCATGTTTGAGATCAATGTACCTGTTTTCAAAAGAATAAAAGAAAAAATAATTAGTTGAACACTAAGCAGTCAAAATAGCCATAAACATATTCTCTATGCTTTTTATTAAACCCCTTATTGGGACCTTTCAGGCCGTCTGGAAGCTAAAAATGCAAAGAAATTATCAATAAATCTTGAAAATGACAATTTTTAATATATAAAATAGTGTTTTTATCACGAATAAAAGTACATGCTTGAAAAAAATATATTAACTCAATCGTGTTTGTTTCAGAAATGGGAACTTCTAGTCTTAAGTAAATTAAAATGGGACATGGCCGCCGTGACGCCCCATGACTTCCTCAAACACCTCCTCAATAGGATACCAATGGAAGAAGAGTGGAATATTAGTTACGAAATGGTTATGAATCATGCCAAAACGCTTATTACCTTATGCGCGAGAGGTAAGTTCTGAAATGTCATTAAAATACTTTGCACGTGAAGATTTGGTTTAATACTTTTTTGAGGACAGTGGCAATCGGTCATGTTTGATATTTATTTGTCTTGTGAAATTTATACGATTAATCAAAAGAACTGGCCTTCATCCATAAGCAAAATATGTTGGCGCAGATCTAAAATTGTAATTTATCGACAGACAGATTCGATCTTATCATACTTTAATCTGGGCCATTTGAAATCAATGCACATTTATCAGCAGGCAGTATAAGATATCTACGTCGCAACAAATTAAAGGTAATATATAAAATGTGTTACTGCGGATTAACCCTTAACAGCTCTTTTTTGATTTTTAACATGAAAGTTAAACAAGAAAATAGCAATGCACATTTTTACTCAAAACTTGGTTGACTTCTCAAAGTTCATATGCACACACATATACAAATAGTTGGGTATTTGCTATTCAAACTTTTTTAGTTACACTTTTCACCACCAAAAACCTTCATTTACATATTAACCATATGAAAGCAACAAAATAGCTTTAAAAGACAATATGAATGCAAATAAACAAATTTTTTGATCTTTTTTCTGTAATAATCAATTAATTATGCAACCTATATTGAAGAAATATTTGTGTTTTTACAAATCTAACACGACTGACAAATTTTCACTTTGTGTGGGGAGTTAGTAACTGCCAAAAATGATTAAAGTTTTCAGAACAAGACAACAACATATTTTCCTAAAGATGGCACCTTGAGCGATTGATGTATACAAATCTAAACACCCAAATCCATTGATTTGATCAAACGTTACTCTTTTAATATATTTAGATACAAATTCATCCTTTATTAACGATACAATACAACAATCCTCATATTTGATTAATATTAGGTATATTTTTTATGATACCGTCAACATTATGATTATATTTAAATAATTTTAATAAATAGCTATTAAAACGTATGAATTTATTCAAGATCAACTTAATTTGAAAGAATGTTTAGGTACAAGAGTTATTTTATCCACAAGTAGTTAACCAAGGCATCCTTTATAGGATCTTCTTCAAAATTCTCTTACTATTTGATTAAGAATTGGCACATTAATTGCTGATTTTTCCTAACAATGATCGAAATCGAAACCCCCCAAATCCATAAATTTGATCATAATTGTTCGAGACGATTTCGAGGACAAGATTACAAATACTGCTCGTTTCGTAATATTAATACTGGATTTGTTCACAAAGGTATATTTCCCAAAAACGAAGACAAACTGCAAAATCCCACCGTTTGTTAGAATATTCATCAATTTGTAGTTAAATGTGAATTGAAATATTCAACTTTATAAAGGATTCCAAAAAAAAAAAATTATAAAAGGACGCAATATCCAAGACCATAATATATTTTGTGATATTATTGTAGGTAATGACGAAATTTAAATTAAAAATGTTCACGGAGATGATTGTCAAAAATCAAACTTGGAAAAGAAGTAATGGAATCGAACCTACAAATTAAAGTCAGCTACAGTGGAGCAATTATTTCCACCCCTATAATACAAATGAACCTACAAATGGACATTTTATAATGGCACTGAAGATTATATAATATTCTTTTCCAATCAAAATATTTTTACTTGTAATAAAAACAACTTAAACGGCGCAATCTTGTTTTGGAACAAAGGAAAATTTTCTCACGAAGAAGTGTATCCCTTGTATGGGACGTGAAAGATAAATAAGTGGCCCAAGGTGTTGAATACTGGTTTTCTGTTAATGCTTGCGCTTGATTCATATTGTTCTTCACATACGTACTGATATCTCCGGAAACAAATTGGCATTAAGATGCTCCACCCACTTCTTTGCGAAAAATAATTGGGACCTTCAACAATAAAACAGCCAAAATAGTGCGTGACTTGAAAACGAGGCTTTGCTCGCTGGTGGAATTCAGAACCGTAGACGTCCGTCAGTTTTCTCTCTTAAGTCTGCCGATCCGAGACTATTCATTGTCTATTTCTGTCCTGAACGGAGAATACCTCTCAGCATCTACGAGGACTGTTAAATAAATCCTTGACTGGCAATTTAGTACGATCGATTCCTCGATAACCCAGTCAGTAGAAAATCTTAAGTGACAAAATGAAAAACAACAAACCGCTTATGCCAACAGTTTGGTGAAGTGATTTTTACAGCAATTTCCTAAAAATAATTTATTTAAACAATAAACACAAAAAATATTTCTGGCTTATATTGTATAAAGTGATAAAGTGATCAGTCATTGGAAAGATTTGTTCTTTAAAATGAGTACTTACAAATCCCATTTGTAGTATTATTTGCTGAGAAAAGCCGGAAAACAGTATTAATCATCAAAATAGATTGATCATGAAGTGGAGATTGATTGACTCAAAATCGACATTATCGGTTAGTTAGTTTTTTGCAAATTCGCTCGATTGGGATATACAAAAGATATTTTGAGAGCTCATAAAATACACTTTATATATCTTGGAATTTCGTGACAGTCCCACGAAATTTGTTACAAATGCTTTTGAATATTGCTTTAAACGAGCGACCTTACTTTCACTCAGATGGTTGACAGCCGTTGTCATTGCTCAGCTGGCCCTTTGTTGCAAATTCACGTTAATTGTAATAGTCACTACCCTTTTTAAACCAATTTTACGCCGATTTACACGAAATTGTAAGATAGTTACTGGTATATCGGACAAGCCTGGTTCATACTATGCGTTTTGCAAAATATAACTCTAAATTCTTTATAATACAATTCTGCAATAACCGTTTATCCGACAAGCAATCTTTTGAGGAAAATTAATGTCCCATTTAAAAAAACATCAAATAAAGAATATATAAATAAAAATAAGGATCAACAAATTATATAAGGTCAACACCAACTAACTGATTCTAATAAGAAAAATGATAAAAATTGTCACATAAAAATAAAAGTATTAAATGGAACATATAACAAACATTACATCTAAAGTTTATATTGATATTTAGCACTCACACAAATAGGTATATTTAAAAGCTGATGAAAAATTTATACAGATTTCTCACTGAAGTACAGTCTGTATAATAATTATTTATAAAGAATATCTTGCCGAATCCTTGATACTGATGCACAGAATTTATTTTTCGACAATTACAACATCTCCAAATTAAAAATCATTGATGGCAAAATTAATGCAAAAAGAAGACCAAAAGTTGGCAAAGAGCAAAAACACACTTTATATGGATACTAAATACTTCCTCTAAAAATGAATGCCGGAAATTATAAACTAATCTAAAAAATATATTGCCCCTGCCTTTTCCCATAAATATCATAAACAATGAGCAGGAAAGCTCCCCTCCCAACTTTCCCTAACAAACAGTCCCCCTAAATGTGACCGAAAATTGAAAATTAACATGATTTCTTTATTACTAAATAATTATTAAAAATAAATTAGCAAATAATATCTATTTCATTTGCACATTATGAAATTGCTATGATAGCTATGATAACAAATTAAGATGAGAATTTTATTACAGAATTCATGGTTTTATTAATTTTTGTAGTTCATAAATGCAAGATGAAAGTATTATTATATATGTGATAGTGGGTTTCTTTAATGTGGTCAAAAGATCTTCTTGCCCCCGGTAAATACCGTAAGGGTGATAAAGGGAACACGTTTTCTGCCTTATACTAGGACCCTTTGCAATTCATTGTTTTGACAATGCTAAATATGACCGAATGTTGCAATGGTTATGGTTACGTTGACTACTCTGGGCATTATCAAATTGATTGGTGCTCTGGCCACCAAGATCTCCCGATCTACCGCCAATTGAACACTACTATACCTACACATTTTGATCCTTTACTTACTGTAATAAACTTATTATTATCTTCAAGTTAATCAGTTTATAATTGATCCTCGTATATACTGTATGAGTGTGCTTTATTATGTTAGCATTGGCCTTCGCTCGAGACCTGAATATAATTCGCGACCGTCGAAGGAGGCGCAACGCGTGATTCTTGGCCCAAGGTCCGTCTCAGCCTGCCAAAGCAAAAGCACCGTGAGATGTAGAGATCGCGAAGTGGCGGAGCCTCTGCGGCCGTTACATCTCGCTCCATACATAACCTAAGTGTGGCCCCCAAAGCGACACTGCTGATTGTAGTTTTGTAGTGGGTATTCAACTCTCGATTTCGTTGACTAGTTAAGTCTGCGGGCCGCTTCACTTTCTGCTTTTGTTTCTGCCGAATGCTGATGTTTAACAACTGGTACTGGAACCGGCACGAAGACATAGGTACCAAAGTGTGCAAATACAACAGACGGATACGACTATTTTTAGACTGAAATTGGATCGACCATGGTCATCATAGAAAAGATTAGATCGTCATATGTTTGTTGGCGTTCTCACGATAAAGAGATATTATTTAATGTAATTTTTCCAAACTGAGAAGATCTGATATGTTGAACACTATGAATTCAAAAAGCCCATTTGGAATATTTGTTTTTATTATTTGCATTTTATCTTAACTAGATCACATTTAAAATATTAAATATTCTATGTTAAGGAAGTTCTATATAGCCAAGATTATGAATTGTTTTTAGTCCCTTTTAGTAAAACTAAATAAGAATTTTGTCAGGGCAATGTTTCCAAACACCCTTTCACCTGTGTAAACATTTTAACCGCTTCGCTCACTGTTACTAAAACTAATTATTGTTTCACATTACTATTTTTTAAAATAATTTGTAATATCAGAAGTGCTGTTTCAAAATGATTGTCCTAATCAGTTACTAAAGTATTAGTCATTATTATTAGGGTTCCACATATACACTATACGGATACCCTTATAATATCACTCGGGATTTTCTTCGTCTTTCAATTTTCCCCAAAACTATTCGACGGAAGAGGTTGAAATTTGGTATCAGTGTATAGTTTGGTGACTAGATCAGTACATATAGTAAATGATGAAATTTTAATTTTAGGGGTATTTCGTGGGGGGAAATCTCCGAAACTAGTGAGCCTAAAATTTTGAAAAAATATAGAATATAGAACGTTGCCCAAAGTTTATAGGAATAATTATAGATTTATTTACTGCTTGTCTGAAACTGGAATATTAGAACAATATATGCTTTGATTTACCTACATTGTATCAAATCTCAAAAGGTAGTATGAAACCCTTAATATGCGAGTCCAACTCGCACTTGACCATGTTATTGTTTTCAATGTGATGACATAATCAGACGAAAATGAAACTAGAGTTTCACATTTTCCAGCAGACCGACAATACATAATTTAAATATTAGAAGATTTCCTATCCTGTTGCAGAACTATGTCAATGTCCACTGATTTCTTTTCAGAACTCTACTGCTACAGGCATACCCTATACAGAGCCTATGTAACAGCAATGCATGTTTCCATTACGAAGAACTAAATGACTAGACATCATTAAAACCAAACATAAGATGGGCAGATTGATTAAAGTAAATATATGGAGATTGCAAGCAGATACATATATATTGAAGAAACTCAAACTCCTGGAGTTGGGAATGAGATGATAGGTTAATAAATTTTTATCGATAATCTAAAAAAAATGTCGGCTTCACCTCTAACATAGTCTACGCTTAATAATTTCCGCACCAAAAATTAAGATAAATACAAAAGGTGAATCTTTTAGAAAATTGTAGAAAACTACAACGTGGATAGTCAAGATTTAGGAGAGTTCAAATTGGATCTAAATGGACCAAACTGATTATTTTATAATGGAAAGGTAGAAACAAGAATTTGGGAACCATGACTGGTCAAGATTCTTGCAAGAAAAAAATACCTAGGTATTCTCACAGGTATTGCAGTCACTATATATGAGATGCTTCGTATTCCCAGCCTCACTGTATGGTATTAAACTCTGAATCGTAAAGTAATCATGGATAACTTCTGTTAAAATACTGTATCTACCCAGCGAGGACTACAAAAATAGACTCAAGAAAACTAAGGACTTCGTCTTCAGAGCGAAAAGAAGGGAGAAATAAAGGCCAAACAAGTTTCTGGCCGCAATACCAAGTGCCACATTTTGTAACAAAATTTAATACATTAATTTTAAAAAAATTGGGATTACTGTAATGATTTCCAATCTCTTATGTAAAAAAATCGATTTGGTGTTTATTTTCCTCAAACCAAATATGTAAATAGTCTTTGGTTGTGGCATTTCATTTACAGTTATATATTCAATTACAGTGGTAACTTATATTTAGTTGCCGGTTCAGCGCGGTTTAATTTTGGCTTTTATAAATAATTTTATCCTCACTGCGTTCATGAAGATTCCTTCAACAGAAGTTTTGTTTCTCTCGAGACTACCCAATTTATGCATATCATTAAATTTTTAATGGCAACCAGTATTATTTATTGTCCAGGTTTTTGTAAATTGTTGGAATCTTAATTAATTACTAGACTTCATATGCTGCTGATAAATATCACCCATCTGGCTTAAAACTAAATCCCATTATTAAAAAAAAAACACGATTATGCCGTCAGTTGAATGATTGTGCAGTGACGTGAATATATATTTTCACACTTCGTGTGTAAAGTAGAGTGAGGAAGGTATCACTATCACTAAGTAGAAATAGTCTTCGTAACTTAATACGGGATCTTGTGATTTCTTAGTTTATCTAGACGGACCGCGAGCAGCAGACCCGTTGAAATCTCAGACGTAACACCCACTATATACCATTTATCTTTTATGGGTTTACCAGAATACCGCCGTCTTGATGTAATGGCCACTTCAGCGTCGAGATTCCTTTATGCCAATCACACTTTACAACCTTCTTGTCTACGCTGGTTGCTTGCTTCTCTTCTTATAACTCCGAACATTCTTTTCAGTTATATATATTTGGTGCCGCAAAAACAAACGCGTTCCCATAGCAACAATGGAGATGAATTTTATCTTTGGGTCCATTTAAAATGCTTTACGATGAATGGAATGAGAACACAAAACAAGGGTGCGCCATTCAATTCACGAACGAGCTGATTTTTTGAATTAAAAACCGCAAGAATTTATCAGGTAATTGGTAATCCTGCCAAGAGTTTTTTTTTTGGCAAGTCTGCTTATTAAATTTTCCAATTGTAACTTAACTCTTATGCAATTTTATATTTAATGCATAATTACCAAAATCAAGAAAAACAGATTTCGTAATAGATAACAATATAGTAACCCAAAAATAAAAAAAGTAGTATATTTTTTAATTGTAGCAAGTATAATTTTTTAGTATTTTGAATATTAGCATTTAAGAAGAAAGCAAAAGTGACATTAAATGAATGGAAATACTTTGCATTCAAATAGTTTACACCTAGATTTTAGTTTTATGTTTTGGCAAACCACTATGTGAAATCGGAGATACCTGTATAAAAAAATACACACATAAATCAAACAAATATATCAACGAAATATATTTAATAGGTTTCTTAGGAAAATATCCAAGATGAATAGACATTATTATTAACACAACACTAGAAGTATCTTATGATCAAAGCAAAAATATTTACAAAACTTTAAAAGACAAAAGAAAAGCGGATATTTAAATAATGCAAAAGAAAAGACGATTGAGGGGTTGAGCAAAGATCAATATAGTCTGAGGTATTGATATCTGCGAGAGCATTTATAAATTGTGTGGTAGTAGTAGGTCCCAAAACTAATAATTCTTTTAAAATGATTTTATTCTCAAAAAATGTTTTTGTTGTTGTTGACAAACTGACTAGTTTCGGGGTTATAAATACCCCACCAGCAAGGTAAAGATATATATACCAAATGTATAAATATTCTAGCTAGAATTTTTTTTGTTGTTGAACAAGATAAATTTTCAATCCATAGTAATAATAATTATTGATATTGATATGTTGATATGTAGTTATAAATTTTGTATATTTGTCTTTAATCTGAGGATGGGGTACTTATAACCCCGAAACTAGTCAGTTTGTTAACAACAACAAAACATATTTTGAGAATAAAATCATTTTAAAAGATTTGTGAGTTTTGGGACCTACTATTTCCACACCATTTAAAGATCAATAAGTTTAATTAGAATCAGGTCAGATACGCAAAATATTTTCGATGTAAACAAAAGAATCAAATAAAATATAATGTACGAAAACAGGCCAGCTAACATAAAAAACAAGTGTCTGGAAGAAGCACCATGGGCTGTATGTGGTTATTATCATTTAGGGAGGTATTTTGTTTTCTAAGCTTCTGACTATTGTTTCTGGAATTTTTCGTCTGTTAGTATACCGTATTGTTAATTTCCCAATAAGTAAGCGTCCATCATATATTGACAATATTTTTGGCATTTTATTGAAATATTACGCTACAGTTTAGGGGTGGGGGCAAAGTGTGAACATGAAAGGATCAATATGTAGAATACAAATGAAACAATTCTGATGATTTAAAAGTGGTTCCTATTATTTTAGGAATAAGGCGTGAATATATATAAAATTCTTATATTTTTTGTAAATGGATCAGCCGGAAGATGAGAAATCAATATGTTAAGAAAAAGTAGTCCAAAAGAGGAAAATGTTAAAAATCATCCACAACCTGATGATGTATTTGAACCACCTCTACATTTAAAATTAAAAGACAAGAAAGATAATAAATAACATATTCAAAAAAATCATGGAAATCTTTCATGCAACTGACCTCAGATACTGGCGGAATACAATTTTGCAATGAAACGAAGAAGGTCATAAGGCAATATTTATATTCTAACACATGTTTACCTCATTTTTCTTCATAAAAACTACACTTTTGAATAGACTGAAAAAAAATCATGTAACAAAAAAAAATTGACTGAGAAATATTCTATTATATTTTCTACTATACTAAACCTAAAAGTTTTAGAGTTACTTGACGACTGTTATCAGTAATTGAGAGGCTAAATATTCTTCCTAAGATATGTTATGTATTTCTTGCTGTTAAATTTTTTATTCAGAATTACTAAACATCTTTATTGATTCTCAGAGCAGCAATTACAGGGATTAAATAACGTTACTCAGTAAGGCGATTGTTAGTTCTAAAGAAAAGTGTGTTTCACGATTACTTAACTTTACTTTTACCCAGGTCAATCACTAGAGTGGCTCCAGAAGGTAGTAATTAAACCTACGGGAGTACATAATATGGACAATTGAAGGGAGTCACATATTCCCAGCTGCTTAGTTATGGAAAATGATGAATTAAATTTAAGGGTGGTAGAATGTGATCGGCTGACAGGTAACGATGCATACGGGTATTTAAGAGTTCTTTAAACTGAGGAAAACCTGAAAAAAAATTGCAGACGATATCTAATCTAGTCTCGTGAAAACTGAAGTCTGCAAAATGATTGAAAGGATTGTTGTATTAGCGTGCGTCTTACGTTTCACCATAAAGATTTTTAATCTTCGCGAGACCTTAGGTATTCGAGACAGACTTGTTCAACGGTAATTCGAACCGTGCGAAATTACCTCAAAGTAGGTGGTAGATGGTAGGTACAAAAAAATCATCGTTAACCATAATAGAAGTTTTAGGGTATCAGGTTCACCTCCCGTCTCGGAATGCAATACAGTTGGGCCACCCTTGAACAGACCGAGCCCGCATATTACGCGCTCTGCGGACGACCATTCGAGATGAGAAATAGAAGAAAAAAGCCGCGAAATACCGACCGACAACGCGAATGGGCGATGGGCACCTCTTATTCTTTCTTTGGTCTCGATGATGGCATGGTCTATAGCGAAGTCACGAACGCAAACGGGCAGACGTTGTGAAGCTTTGGTCTCTGCATATTTTACAAATATAAAATTAGTAAAAAATATTTGGGGAAATTTTTCCTCAAAAACGACGTGGTTCCCGGCTTTTGCTGTTTTTTTTGTCAGCTCTTGGTTTAACCAAATAACTTGTTCTCGTTAAGCAAGCGGTGAAATGAAAGGCCAAATGTTAAATCAATATGTTCCCCGTATACTCCATCATTAACCGCTTTAAAGACAACCATTCATCATTAACCTAACAATTTAAAAATAAGACGTACAATGTTAATAAGAGATACAAATAACTTGATGTGAAAAACTACTACATCATTGTTCACTCTGTGCTGACTTTATCAATCATGTAACATAATTATATATCGTACTTATAATATACGTCAGAACCCTTCAATTTAACTAGAATAATATTATAAATTTTTTGTGGATCGGTTAAGGTAACATTGAACTTCTGGATCACGCATAGAAAAGAAAACTCAGGTTAATGAAATATTTAACGTTTTAATAAGCACAAACAAATACTGAAAATGGACAAACCAAATTGGAAAGTGATATGTAGATTGAAAACAGAATTTTTTTAGAAAAAAAAACTTAAGGAAATCCATTGGCAGTGAATATGTAGAAGCAACAAACTGGATCACTCAACTAATTTTTAATGGTCTTTGTAACAATAATTAATCATTTTGTAAGTTCATTTGCGAATTCAATATATTCTTTAAAAAAACAGTTTATAAAAAGTTTCTGGAATCAGTGGTTTTCAACAACTTTAAGTAATTGCTCTGAGAACTGAGTTTTTGTGTATAACTAACTTATTTGGATAACTTAATAATATTCATTCAAGTATTTTGTGAAACATATTCTCCAATAAGTGGTAGTATATATCATAACGAAGAATATCATAAAACCAACAAATATTACGGCCGACGTTTTCACTTATTTGTATTTATAAGAAGAGAAAATAGTAAATTTAATAAGAACTTCCAGTTAAAAATCAGAAATTTGGTACAAATATAATATCTACATTTAAAATTTTGTAAAAAAATAATTAATACTACAAGATTCTTTTCTAAATTGAACGTCGAAATTTTTGACCAATCAAATAAGTCACCTAAAGTATTTATACTCTAGTCTGGAGTGTGCGAAATCATGTTGGAAGAAATCTAAAAGATTAACCAATATAAACTCCGGACATAAATGGCCAGTGTTCATCTTGTAGATTTGCCGCTTTTTTACAATCTGGTCTCATCTGTTTACTCCATATCACTCCTTGCAATACCTGATACTGGTAGTGAGTATAACTTAGGCTTATATAAAATTCACCTAGAAGTGCTTTGATATATTTAGGAGATTCAGGTTATAAGAAGAGGCAAAGGGAAGAAAATGGGGTTGTCCCAGACATATATACTTGTAAACGTTGAATTTATCGTGTTTTAAGAAAGCTTTTGGCTTGAGATTGATATACAGAGAATTCGGAGAGAATTTTTTAAACTCGTAGCCCATAACGCAAGCAAGCATGAAAAATTAAGTAAGAGTAGACTTTGCCGGAGGGAATTAAATTTGTAATAATGTAAACTAGGTAGGCACTTTAAAGAGAAAAAATAAAACTCTACTGGACTCTTTGTCTAGTTAAAGTTAAGAAAAATGATATCTCCACTTGATTTGCCCTACACACTTAGCATATTATTATATCAGTCAATTAAATGTTCCTCCTTACGATGATAGCCAATCAAACGAAGAATCATATATCATCGCGGGTGGTGCCACTTGACAGTCAAAAATCGCGAACAAAAAACTGCCGGGAGGAAGTACGGTATCAAATATCTCCTTTCGAAAAACAGCTGCACCAATAAATATTTTCTCGAAAATGCGATCGCATAATAAATGCCCGTCTTCTTCATGGAATATAATGTCAGCCTCGCAGACTGGGCGGGCGGAACGGTACAAAAAGGCGTCTGGATGAACTCGGGAAGGATGTCGTCGCCTTCGCCTCAAATGGCTGATTATTCCATATTAATTTGTGCCAATTCTGTAATGGCCTAAAATTAGTTCGCAACATTGAGAGGGACCCCTTTCGGTATCCGTTCAGTTCGACGAACCCTGACGTCATTTTGTTAACCTTGTATAATATACGCGAGGCCAGTCAAATGTTTGGCGTACCAATAATAACAACGCCGAAACTCTCTGGCTGGAGGAAAGAAAGAGTGAGACAGACGAACCATCTTCTGCCAGATATTTATTAAGCTGTGCCGATTATTTAGCAAATTCGTGTGAATGGATAATACGAGTCGGTCTTTTTTTAATGTAACCGCAATTTTGCACGACCGGACTACAAAATATTATATTAGCTAACCCCTACTTGACAACATTCTTTTCGGTTATCGAGGAGGCTAATAACAATATTATTCGCGATTAAGCTTCGATCGACTTTTCGGAGAGCATGACAAAAGGTTAACTTCGTTTCGGTCGTATGATATTATTTATAGGCCAGAAGAATACATTTTTTCTCTAAAAATTGTTGTTACAGCATAATAGTAAATTGAGGCAGAATTTGTTGGTGACAGTGTACAAATATGAAAAAAAAACGTTGAAATTTGATAAAAGTTATTTTCTAGCGAATAGGTAAAGGGACCGTTTATAAAATATATGCACATTCAAATCGATGGAATGTCACTTGGTATGACAAGATGTTAAGAGGGATAGGGGGTTAAAGAGAAGGTGGTGTTCATCAAACAATTCTACTTTAATTTTCCACAGGACTTTTGTTTGATTTTATTTTTCTGTTACTATAGAAATGGCTTATTGGAGCGTGAAAAGCGCAAACATGGTGAGACAATAATAAAGAGAGCAATATGCTATTTGCCTTTCACTCTATTCAATCGAAAATTAATGTTACTACACATAAAATAGTACTTACAGGTGGATATTCTAATAGTGTTAGTATATTGTTAGTTAAATTGACAACTCTCAATGCCTAATTCAGCTAAGACAGTCCAGTTCTGTGCAAAATAATGGATTATATAGCAATAAGATTAATTTGTTTTGTGCTGCAATATACAACACATTAAACAAGGTGGTAACAATAAAAAAATCAAATATTGGGCACTAAACATTTAGCAAAAAATCGCAGTAAAATACAACTTGTTCTAAATGCGTCGTCAGTTGTCAGTTTATTAATCAACTAAAAGTTGCTCAACTTTGGCCAATTTCTGTATTAGACATACCGATTAACGAATGTCAAAGATTTTTCGTGCTGAACTGAATCAATTTTATTTCATATACTTACTACCCAAAAATTAAAAAATATACATGAATCATGAAGTTTAGTTTAAAAAAATAGTTTGAAACCCACACAAATTTTGGATGTCACAAATAATAAACTGTTATGCAACCAATATTACAACAATGCTTTGTATTTTGGCCTGCATAATTCACTTTCTGGCATGGGCTTTTAATGCAATCAGTTTCATATTATTTAAAATTGTCAGGATTACGAATTTTCTCACGAGACGCCGACGATTTTTAATAGAAACATTCACAGATCCATAAATTTGATCAAATTCAGTTAGGATCGTGACAAGTATTTTTTTTAATAGAAAAATTTGCATTAGACAACCAATTTAGAAAAGAAAACACTAAATTGTTGTCCTATATAGAATAAATGTGACAATTAGATACATATTTTTTCTTAATGTGAAATATTAAAAATCAAACGTACAATTCATTTATGTTAGCTGTGTAAGGGCAGGGAGAATTTGAAAAAAAATGGGTGAGTCGGAATGTTCAGTTTAATGACAAGTTTTATTGATTAAGGTACATTTCATAATAATCTCACGCATACTGTTACACCCATTTTGTAAAGTAGCACATTTTTTAAGTCTTCTTTGGCTTGTTCTTTTTCCTAGGCAGTTCTGCCTATTTTAAAATGAATTATGCCTTTATGTCAGGTTGTCATTCCATGATTTGCTTCTCCTTCCGAGTAGTGATTTCTCTCTGGCTGTCCTACCTGCTCTGCCATTCTGTTCATTTGATTCTTCTATTCACTTTTTCTGTAAGTGTTTATTTCGGCACTCCTCATTTGATCTTTCAACGTATTTCCGGTTATTCGTCTTAGTATACCCATCTTCGTGATTTCTAACATTCTTTGTGTCCGAGATGTCTGGTTTCGGCTATGTACCTACGTCAATGTGGCTTTTATATCGTTGTGTTATATACTTAGTTTGCTTTTTGAACCTGAGCATTGACTTCTTTTGGATTTCTTGATAGCTGTATTGTAATCACACTGATTTCCATAATTTGCTCCATACTTGTGTTGTGGTTTTCTAACTTGCATCTGATAGGATTGTTGCTAATTACCATTGAATAGTTTCTTTTTGTTGAAATATTCATGTAAACTTTTGTATGCCTTTCTATCTATCTGCGTAGAGTCTTTTGATACCTTTGTTCCCCATCCATATCCTCTTCCTTCGTTGACGTTTCTTATATTAGATTGAATAATGAGACTCAGTGAGTGTCCTTGTCGGATTCCCATTCCAACCTCCATTGCGTCTGTTAATCTTCCCCATTCTAGCTCTTATTTTGATACAAATGCTTATAAATGGTCTCAATAGTTTTGATGATATCTAAGGGGATGTTCTCTCTGTTGTATAGTTGTCACCTCTGTTGTTCTTACCAGTAGCCCAAGAGGTTACCTCTTCGAAATTCAGTAAAGTTCTTTAAATATTGACGAAGAAAAATGTCTCAGGACTAAAAATATATATATATATATATATATATATATATATATATATCTTTGGCTTTAGATTCTCTACATTGTTTATGGTGCTTTCTCACATATCGGCAACACTTTATTTCAGGAAAATAGTATTGTGTCAACATTTAACTTTCGAACCCCACGTGGATGAATTTGCGAGTAAATTAGTTTACCTAATATTTGTTCTTGTACACATTTGAGTAGAAGTACCTAATATAAAGAATAATGTCTTTCGCATGGTCAAACGTTAAAAGCAAAGCCGATTCTAAATTTCGCGTCGTCACCCCGTCTCATATTTAGTATTCCTTAATGATATAAAGTTTAACTCATAATTCACGAAGATAAAGAAACGGCATCGAGCTTCATCAAGTTGGTATACCTATACTTTCGAAATTATTTAAAAAAAAATGGACGTACACATATATACAGAGATCGCGTAGACCTTGAGAGAGCATTGCGGGGCCGTCTTTGGATCGTGAGAATGTTGTAGAAGCAGGAGCGCCATGACACATTCCAAGCGAGAACTTTTTGTCTGCCCTGTTGCTCGACTGCTGCAACTTTTTCTGCGGTTATTTAAATAAAGAGGAAATCGCATTTGTCCTTATACGTTTTAATAGCGTTCGCGAGCATCCCAAGTGATTATTTCTTTAATTTGTTGACGGTTATTCGCGCCGACAGATAAAACCATCGACGTTGTGTATCATAAAAATTCAAAACTATGAATAGAACTCGTGAAACCTGTATATTATGATTGGCAGCATATTTGTAGAAATCAATACGATTGCGATATACCTTTATTAATTTTATGGTGAAAAAACCTCTTTGATTGAGGAGTTCATTTATTTAATCCAATTAGAAGATACTCCCCGTAGTACAACTTCTCCATTCACTTCGCGAGCTCCATTCGGAAGAAAACTGATGCATAAATAATTATTTAGATGACCAAAACTATTTTTATGCTATTAAAATTCTTGACAACTTTTTTTATTCTCTGAATTTACAGTGCAAATATTCTGTGCATGTTCACATTTAAATTAGTTTTGTATATACGAGGTGAATACTAAAACAAAAATTGTCACAGATAACTAACTCATTTTTTATTTCATCAAAAAAATTCACTAGCATGTAGGCAACCAACATTTCACGGATGGGCTTTGTGACTTTTTTAATCTACTAAATTGCTCTTTTAGAGCTCCAATCGAATATTCATTTATTAAAAACACTTACAAAATATAGGTCAAAAGTCGGACCAAATCTGACGGTGTTTTCTCTTTATTTTTTTTTCTTATGGAAGGTTTTAGGCAACTATTTTCGTTCACTACACAAAACTTTTAAATTTATGTAAATAATCTCATTATTTTCTTTTCGAGAAATGAAAATAAAGTCTAAACTGGTGGTGCAAATATTATAGCTACCAAAAAGTTTGACAATGAGTTTAATTAAAGAAATAAACTAGTCTCCCGAATTACTTTTTACTTACATACCTTGGCTGCATTATACCTAAGTATTTGACTGGACATTTATTTGAAGACTGTAATCACAATGGAAATTTTAAATTTCGAATCGAAGATCTAATAGAAAACTTTTAGTCGAATAAGTAATTCAGATGGGTAAGAAAAATGCAGGACAGAAATATAAAGACCAATTTTATAAAAAGTGTGATAAATATAGATACTGTATAAGTAGAGACCCACGTTACTATGCGAAATTGTGTGATAGCTCCATATTAGCGAATTTATAAAATAGAAAAAAAAACAACATCTACTAGCTGACATTCTGTTTATACCCTCCTAGTGACGAAAGTTGACAAAACCTGCGTTATGCTCGAATTATAATCATCTTTTAGATTCTAGAACAAACTTAATAACTGGAACCGGTTTTGACATTTTCGAGGATTTCTAGTTTTTCGGTGTTTTTCTTGAGATAGTCATTATTTTTGATTTATACATTATTGACAATTGAGGCTTTTTAGAAAATTTTCACACTTTAGATATTATGGACATTTTTTACATTTTTGGCATCTTTGACATTTTCGCAAAACTCACAGATAAACAAACAGTTTTTCGCTCTTTATATATTAGTACAGATATTTGTGTATAAATTGTCATTTAAGATAATGAAGATGATTAATTATAAATCTACCTACCAAAACAATACTTATAACTTCGTAAAAACTATTCCGAAAACATTTTGCAGCACTTTTTTATCTCTTTCGTCGAATTTACAAAAATTGCTTTACCTATATTTATTCCAAATACTAAAGCCAGCGAAATTTTAACAGCGTCTTGAGTTTCAGTTTGATTTCCCATTTCAGTTTTGAAAAATGTATCCTGAAATTCAAACATCTAACTTTATTTTTTCTATATTGGTATGGATATGGTTAAAGTTTTTATTCAAAAATAAAAATATAAAAGATATTTTCTCGCAGTCCAAAGTATCCTATAAATTAATTAACACAACTACTAAAGTACCTCCACAACAAATTTTACTAAAATCCACCCAGTAGTTTAACATTTAAATTGGTAAAATTATATACTTTCCTTTTTTTCTCTCTATTTTGCCAACGAAATGAGATGTTTATCCTGTATATTAACCGGGGTATTCAGATACCGCCACACCAAATTTTCTGAAAATCCAACTAGTAGTTATTGTGTGATTCGTGGTCAGACAGACAGTAAAAATTCCAAAATTTGATGTTTTGTATTCTAAAGATCTACACCACCAAAATTTTCAAAAAATATTTCATCTACAGACACGGTCATGTTACAGTTTTATGATATTGGAACTACCAACAGTATTTCGTTGGTTCTGTACGTTAGTTGGCAAATATCTGTATTTAAATTATTTTGAGAAAGTCTCCAAGTTTCAAACTGCCATTTTGTTGAATTAGCTTAAGGGTAAACATCGGAAATCGATAAGCTTATTACAGGGGACAGAGGTGATCAAAATTTATTTAAAATAGTGCCACCAAAGTTGTTGGAAACTATTTTGTTACATACATTATATATAAATCATGTTAAATATTGGTACGAAAAGTCCTCGAACCGAAATTACTTGTCGGCGAAATACACTTTCATCACGTTTCAATCTTTTATTTTTGGCGGCCGGCTCCGCTGATAAATTAAAGGCAGTTTCTTTGCCTTCTCGGCGATGCATTCCTTTTCAGTAGTCAGTGGCGGTTCTACCGCGAAATAGGAAGGATCAATTGTAACTTAACTGAACCAAATAACTGTCCGAAATAAGTGAAAGGACAAGCTGATAAAAAAATAAAAGATTTAGAAAATTATGTTCAAATTATTGTTACCGTCATTATAGTGATCAAGAATAAGTGGACTCCAAATATAAGAAGGCCTTGATAAGTAACTTGTTAATGTTGAGTATGGTTAATCATGAATCTTATGAAAAGTATTTCTTCCTTTTACAGTTATACTATAAGAGATATCACATATTTTATATGATATTCTTTATGTTAACAAATTTTGCTTATAGTTCTTTTTTTGTACCGCCACTGCCCTCAGTAATTAGATTTCGCGATCGGTTTTCGACTGCAGAAAACTCGATCGAACAGACACGATATCCTTTAATATATTTAAACATTTAGGTCATTGAGGTTTTTTCTTTTGCAGAATTCGTGTTCTCTCGATACCACCCGAGTATAATTGCCTGTGCGAGCATAGCATCAGCACTGGACGGAGTTGGTTGGGTCTGCAAGAGCGGACAATCTCTACAGGATTTGTTGAATAGGCTGACAGAAATCACTTGCATCGAAAAAGTGAGTAAAGTTACATGTTTAAAACTTTTACTTAAAAAACTTTAGTTTAGAACAATTGCCTTCACCCTTGTACTTATATTTCTATTCAGTGTCATCGAAGTTAGCAATGCTATTCTATAATATATTCTACATTGAAACGAAAAAATTGATATTTCTGTAATTTGTATCTGTAGAGGTGGAGAAATGTCCATAGTCAACACTATCGACAGTGGAACTTGTTAGTAATGTTAGAATACATATATTTTCTGGAGAGTAGAGACAGGGTGGACCAACTTATATGGTCGTCAAACTGAAAAAATATCGAGCTGAAAGCATTAAATCAAGTTGTTGCAATCTCTATCTTCTAACCAACGCCATGTAAAATAATTTTTCTTAAACTTCATAAGATATTCTAAAACTTTTGGAATTAAAACCTTTGCTACGGTAGCGCCATCGTAATTTAATGCTTCTTGACACATGAGAGGTTGGCTATAGACAAGGCAGTATTCAAAAGAATTCTATATATACACATTTGAATATTAAGGTTACCACTGTTACATCATTGTTTAGCGTTCTAAATGTCTAGTTGTAATATTGCTCTTGTCCTCTTTTAACCTTTGTCATAACTTTTTGTAGTGTCAATTTATTATTGCAGGAACATAAGGCATATACTTCATTCTCTCTCTCTCTCTCTCTCTCTCTCTCTCTCTCTCTCTCTCTCTCTCTCTCTCTCTCTCTCTCTCTCTCTCTCTCTCTCTCTCTCTCTCTCTCTCTCTCTCTCTCTCTCTCTCTCTCTCTCTCTCTCTCTCTCTCTCTCTCTCTCTCTCTCTCTCTCTCTCTCTCTCTCTCTCTCTCTCTCTCTCTCTCTCTCTCTCTCTCTCTCTCTCTCTCTCTCTCTCTCTCTCTCTCTCTCTCTCTCTCTCTCTCTCTCTCTCTCTCTCTCTCTCTCTCTCTCTCTCTCTCTCTCTCTCTCTCTCTCTCTCTCTCTCTCTCTCTCTCTCTCTCTCTCTCTCTCTCTCTCTCTCTCTCTCTCTCTCTCTCTCTCTCTCTCTCTCTCTCTCTCTCTCTCTCTCTCTCTCTCTCTCTCTCTCTCTCTCTCTCTCTCTCTCTCTCTCTCTCTCTCTCTCTCTCTCTCTCTCTCTCTCTCTCTCTCTCTCTCTCTCTCTCTCTCTCTCTCTCTCTCTCTCTCTCTCTCTCTCTCTCTCTCTCTCTCTCTCTCTCTCTCTCTCTCTCTCTCTCTCTCTCTCTCTCTCTCTCTCTCTCTCTCTCTCTCTCTCTCTCTCTCTCTCTCTCTCTCTCTCTCTCTCTCTCTCTCTCTCTCTCTCTCTCTCTCTCTCTCTCTCTCTCTCTCTCTCTCTCTCTCTCTCTCTCTCTCTCTCTCTCTCTCTCTCTCTCTCTCTCTCTCTCTCTCTCTCTCTCTCTCTCTCTCTCTCTCTCTCTCTCTCTCTCTCTCTCTCTCTCTCTCTCTCTCTCTCTCTCTCTCTCTCTCTCGCACACCCTTCTTACCGAATCGAGCATATTATCAATTTTCCCACTAGAACGAGAAAGAACGCTGAACTGCATGGATGTTTGATAATGTAACCCAATCTTAAGTTCATTTTCTTTATTCAGCTTTCTCTTCTACTTGATACTTGTTGTAGTTTGGTTAATGCACATTTCAACTTCTATGAGGCACATACAAGTAGAAATGTGATGGTTTAGAAAAAGCTTGACGGTCAAAAATGTATATCGTCTTGTAATAACGCTTATTATTGACACATATTATCAATTAAAAAACTGCTGGCAAGTCTCCATTGCTTAAAGTTGTTATGTTTTTTTTTTTTGGTTGCCTCCTCGACCATAATCAAAGGCGTGGCCAAACAGTGGCAGCGAGGGGGCATTTCCCCCAGACCTCTCTTGCCGATCATTTGGGCTTCGTTATATGTGAAATAAAACCCAAGATATGCCGGATTTCCCCACCCTTCTAAAACTCAAGTCCTACCATTTCTGTCCATGCACTTCACTATAATGTAATATATCTTTTCATTTTCTGCTTAATTGAGACACTTATGCAATAAAAACGAGGTAAGGAAACATTAAACCAGTAAAATGACTTTTTCACCTACCCAGAATATTAACTTCTTAGTCAGCAAACATCATTTGTTTCATGTTATAATAAAATATTTATGAAAACACCCTTATTGCTTCATTTTTTGAGAACATTAAATGATTTGACTATTGAAAAATATCGATAAGATAAAAAACCATTCACCCATTTTCATAATTTAAATCAATAGAGTTATTGTATGCAGTACAGAAGTAATGGAGAAGTCTCTATAATCGAACTTCACTTGCGAATTTATCTGAATTTCGTCTATAGAGAATACGGGAAATAATACTCCCTTACCAATACGTACGTGTAAAGAAATTGTACGTAAAGTTGACACACTTGATATTTCTCCCTATACTATTTACCGTCTCCTCCATTTACTTTTTTGAATCAGTTGCTCAGGAGATGTAGTTTTTTTAGTTATGAGATATGAGGTTACGATTGGAACCTGTGTATATACTTTTAAAACTATTGTTGAATACTTTTCACCAAGAAACATAGATCTGAATCATTTGTGGTAATGTCTTCACCCACGGTTGTCAAATTTTATGGAACTTTATAGGGAAATAAATTTAGTTAAACATAGTATATGTTTAACTAGATCTCTTTCACTTTATTTTCACAAAAGTATAGCTTTTTTACTAGTTTCAATAAATTTTAATAATATTTATTTTTCCAGGACTATGTCGAGCAGTGCCTTCTAGAAATCAACAAAATGATCAGAGAATCTACAGGCGTTGAAGGTGAGGATCAAAATGTCGAAGACGACACCAACGAAACTACACCAAGGCCTGGTGAATTTACACCGCCATTGGTGAAGAACCAAGATCACCAAACAGCAGCTTTAACTCCAACTGATGTACATGACGTGCATTTTTGAGTTTTTTCAGAGTGCTAGTGATATCTTAGAGCTTCCATAAACATTTATTCAATTGATAGGTACCTAAAAAACAGACTTTATATTTACAAATCAATTTTTGCTTTACAAGAATGCAGAAGGATGAAATCGCGGATGAGAATGAAGATATGAATGCAGCCGCGAAAGCGACAAGAGAATTTCGGGGGAAGGCAATAAATTACGCTTTAAGTGTGAAAACTTGTAGTTTAAAACCATTTTATTTTTCGGCAAACGGATTTCTTTAAGAGCACCCGAGGGATTGAAAGTCAGCCGCAGGATGTTCTACAACCGTTTATTAATAGGTCCGAAGAACATTTTGATGTATCGAAATATTAATTACTGAAAAATTGAATCTTGTACATTTCGAATTATTAATTTCGTCTAGTTAAGAATGACAGCAGATCCCTCTTTTAGTCATTTGTAAATACGGAATATTTGAATGGTTCCTGACTTGGATTATTTCCGACTAGGTTAAAAATATATTAACTTGTTACTGAACAAATACAGTAATTTCTGTTGACAAAGTCTTCACAATTTCTAAGGCAGCAAAATAATTATTAATTTTCAAGGAAAACCTATTTTACATGGTCTATAGTTCAAATAAATTTCAATTAGAAGTTAAAACCTTCAGAGTTGAAATTTTGCCCATATCAGAATACTCTGCTTCTACTAAGACTTTTTGTCTTTAGTAGCTTTGCAAGGTATTCCCAAGAGCAGTAGCAAATGATGTATATTGATTGTGGGATATGTATATATGCGTACAGGGGCAGCGCGAAAATACTAACTGGGGCACAGTCTCTGAATAAATCGTAATGTAAGGTTCACTAGCATTTTATATAACGATATAAAACTGCTAGTTGAACCTTATATTGATTAATATGTACAATAAGTACATTTACCACATAAAATAATTAAAGTGGAGTAATCTGCAATGCTAAACTTTGCTCCAATCATATTGTCTTTATTAAGGTAAAATGAAAAAAGAGTATAAGAAATATTTTTCCTGTGAACTGTAAGCTTTTCTGGGATGGAAGCAGTAGGTACCACAAAAACATGGCTACTTTATTGATAACATTTCTGTAGTTCTTATTTCTATGATTATGAATCTAATTAACCAAACATTTACTACGGTAATTAATTATTTCCAGCAGTAACTTTTACAGTTTTCAACATTTATCAAGCTCATGCAATTTACCACTTAAATTTATTTATTTATTTCATTTTTCTTATCTGTTGTTAACTCTGTTATAGAGGAACCTCGTATTTCCCATGTGTTTTTAATGAAAAAATATTTATGTGCACTGTACTTTTGGTGAGCACTTTGTGGTGAACTATATTTTCAACAATTAAATCTAAACTTAATCTTACCTTTTTAAGTATGAATATTTCTTTTTCATAACACTTGGCATGGGATTCACAGACTCCAATAGCTGAGAATAGAGGTTGCAGAAATATAAATAGGTCTTTAGTGAAAAAAACTAAAATGATTAACTTAGGTATTGTATGAAATGTATCAAGAAACATGGCATTTTCAATCTTTTTTGACAAATGTCCCTATTTTAATTTTATTAAACTGAGTAGGTACGACATCAATAATAACGTTTTTCTTAAATTCTATTAATATTGCAAAAACACTTGTTAAAAGGGTTCAACATAACATTTGCAAACAAAGTTAAATAAGTTGAACATAAGATTTGCACCAGATCAGGTTCATTATAAGTAACTTTGTTGAATGGATTCACTAATTTCAATTTGAATGGATTTGACTAATAACTTTATGGTAATAATTGGGTTAGTTGTTTTCCATATCATACTGCCCCCAAAGTTTTTGTATCATTACATCAGTATATAATCAGGTTGATAGCTTTGTTTTAAAATTGTGAAGACATTTGTTTAACCGAATAAACAAAAGACTGCCATTATATACATACAACATTCAACTTAATTTACTATAACATATTCTTTTGTACTAAACCCACAATGGTACTACATAATCTGTACATTATAAATACTGTTCATTTACACAATAAAATATCAAATATTTTCCGTGTGTCAATATATCAATCGTCAGCATTTATTTTCAAAGTATTTATAAATAATATAGTTTTATATATTAACAACGTTTACATGAAAATCTAGTTCATAAATGGACTGTACCCATATGTGATTAATATTTTTGTTTTGTGTTTTGCATTCACTTGTGATTTTGCAATATTTGTAAATTATATACATGTAAACATTAGGTGATTGAAAGTGATTTTTTTTTGTTTATTTTCGACGAATGTAATAAGAGTACCTAATATGCTTAAGCATACCTAGAATCTAGTTTTTGATGAAGAGCACAATTAAATGTGACATAATAAATTATTCATATTTTTATGAAATCATAGCAATTACTACAATTTTATTTTAGCACAATTTTACTCTGAAATACTTTTAATTTAACTGCAGGATCTCATTACAGGATCTCAAACGTCAAAATTTTAAGGGACTTCCCTGTTTACTAATATATAATTTGTTAAACTCTACTAAAAAAATCTCATTAACAAGTGACATTTGATGTGCTCTTTATTGCAGAATATATTTAGTTTAACGAATCGATTTATGTAATATTTTGAATATAAGTTTTATTTTATACCCATAAACATTATGTACATTAATAATTAAAAAAGCCATCATACAACGTGCAAAACCTATGTCGCTAAATTTTATAATTTAAAAAATATAGAACTTGTTTTAAAAAATAAACCAAAAAAAAAAGATTTTTAATTGAAGTTGTTTCTAACAATTATCTTGAGTAAATATTGTCTTTATTTCTTGTTAGATTATATATATATATATACATTCGACTTATCTATCTAGATGTTGCTTTTCTTATTACCTAGATTTGTGCAATATTATTTTAGTTAAATTGGGGGAAATTTGTTAGGAATAATATTTGAAAAGTTGTATGCATGGAACCACTTTTTTAAAGTCATTTCAACCACATATCACTGCCATTTTGCACACATGTTCAGTTTGCTCATATTTTTACAATAGTTCAATTTTATATACCTCAGCAGTCATATTCATCAAAAATCCATAGATATATTGTACATAGTATGAATATAATCATATATATGCTTCCTATTTGTAAATATCATTTAAGAGAATATTTTTAAATAAAAAGATTTTTTAAATATTCTAGTGTTATTTTGTTCTAAATGGATTATATTATATATTTATATAACGACTTACACAGATTAGACCAAGTGCAATGTCCTCTAACGTAAAATGGTACCAAATATATTTTATGGCGTATTTGACGTAAAACCAGAATAGTTAACCCTCCTAATTGTAATGAAAAGCGTCTTCATGAGAGAGAAACGAGGACAACCATTCCTTGACGATGGTTTATCGTCGAACGACTGGTTGATTGAAGACTTTTAACTGCCCATTCCAACATCTATCTGAAGTGCTTCGTTAAATTCTTCTACATATAAACAACGGCACAAAGATAACGTCAAATGTCAAAATCACCATACCTCTTAAAGAGGGTCGGTATTGGCTGGAATTTGATATTAAAATCGACATGCTGCAGCTACAAAAATATTGCACTCAGCTTAAAACTAAGTCAGTTGTAAAACTAATTTCACCTTAAATGTGAATATGTTTTAGAAAACAATATGTGAACTTTTGCAAAGTGATGGAAGTCTACAAAAACAATAGAAAATCGCATGACCCCTAAACCTAAAAAATAATTTTAGCCGAATGAAGAAACACGTTAATATTAATTTGGATTCGGTTCAGGTTCAAAAAATACTTGACATAAAAAAAGTATTTGTCTTAGTATATTTCATTAATAAACTCTTCTAAGAGTACCTAGTTCTAAATGTGTAAGGGTTAAAATTCCGCTCTTCGTTATGACTACGTAGTAATAACTGTAAATTCAGATGAAGTGAATAATGTTTGTTTTGCTTTATTTCTGAATCTCACTTCCTCGCCTGGGTATGTCCATGTCCTGCAAGCCCTTGTCACACCTGAATCACATTTTTGACAAATTGATTTTCTTTAAAAAAATTAGAAACTCCATAAATCAATTTTTGCAAAAAAATCAATTTTTGCAAAATGAGATTATTTATTTAAAAAAATCAACTTGTATTTTAATTTCCTAGTAATAGTGACTAATAGTATAGATAGAAAAAACAAACAAGAGTCGTATGTTATCGTTGTAAACGTAAAGGGCATTTCCAACGTGACTGCAGAGTGAGACTACCAGACAGGTCACCAGTTAGAGTTGGTCATTGAAACCATTCTACCCCCAGGAATAGTCAGGCAGTCAGTATAAAGGGGCGAACGCTGACTAATCCTCCGTCAGCCTCCAGGACAGTATTCACTCGACAGGTTCCCGTACAGATGAATGAAGACTGGACAACGGAACAAATGTATCCAGGTCCAAATGGCTGACCCAGAAACTGAACCCATCCTGTCACTCAAGAACAATGGGGCACCCAGGCTACGATGGGCGAGATAGCGTCTTGAAGTAATTGTGAGCCCAATAGGATTCCTTAAAGATAGAGAATGTTGAATTTGGGAAAGCAATAGCGGCAGAGAAACCAAGTCACAACTGATACATAATGGAACTGCCGGATCTGGGTGAGATTTGTCCCCGATTTAACTAGTTAAATTACTTTGAGAACATAAAGCCTGGTGCAGGAAAAGTGACACCTGTCTAGCCAGTAAGAGCCCAAAAACCTGGACCAAAGGCAGCTCGCAGCAGTTCAACGTGAGCATCCCATTGATGTCGCCGGTCCATTTCCCGAAAATAACCACACCTTTGCATCCATAATCGGACGGAATGCTGGAAAGATTCAACAGTGTCCTGGAATAACATCTCTCCCAATAACCAACGTGATTGGGATGAGCATATTCCTTTGTACTTGTTGTCCTATTGCTCATCCGTCGACAATACATAACTGACACTAGCCAGAGTTTTGTCCATAAGGGTGGTCAGACTAGCGTGTGATTTGGTCCATCAGAATAACTGCCTAATGCTGGCCACACCTGAACAAGCCGGACGTAGATGTTGGTGACCTGCGATCGGATGAAAACACGCCAGACAAATTCAGTCAGGTACCAACAGGGAAAGGCTTGGTTATACAACGCCCAGAGGACCAAAGACAAGTCTCCAATAATTACTTCAGCTTGAGATGCCCAAATCAGTAGTTAACAGGATCAACGACGTTGTCTGTCACATTCGCGGGAATCCGACAGCTAAGATTAAGGTGGTTCATTTGAATCGACTAGCTCCTTATCATGAAGAGGAAGATTCCGCTCGGGACTATCAGAATCAAAGAGAAGGGATGCTGATAAAAATTATTATTAAATTATACACGTTAGAAAGAAAGGATTACAACGTGACCGTTGGGATATCATTTAAAGGGCGATATACAGCAGAGTGGAGTTCAGTAGACATAAACGTAGTAGAGCAGCTGAAATCGAGTGTGATGTAGTAATGAAATTTAGTTGTGAATCAAGCTCGATGGGATTGTATTGTTTTAGCAAGTTAGACTTTCCGGCATAATCATCTAACCAGCTCAACCAGCAAAATATTAGCTCAACTGAACTCTGGGAAATGAAATTTAACTGTAAGAATCGGTAATTCCAAAACAGATGTTTGCAAAAGTGGGAGAATGTAAGTTGAAAATTAGCAAAAATAAGACATTTGATATTTCAATATTTTATTTAAATTACAAAAGTATATAGACAATTTGAAATATGATTTTTAACTACCAATCTAAGAACAGAATAAAAATGTACATTTGTTCCCCTTCAGAATTCCTTTAATGTCTAAATTTCGCTCTAAGCTCGATTGATCTTACTAACTATATTTTGAAACAAAATTCTGTAGAGGAACCTATAGAAAAAAGAACAAAACGACTTTAAATTTGGAATGATAATAAAACATAGATACAAATTAAAAGAGAAAAGAAGCTGCTTTAGTCTTATGATTAGCAGCAAACAATAAAATACAAACATGTCAGTAAGTATACTGATTATGATACTATGTTAGATTCTTCAATAAATTAAGTTTCGTGGCAATTTCAAACAGAGGCAGCGATGATGCCAAAAAGAGCAACAGTCTAATATATGAAAAAAATACTTAAACAGGAGGATGAGGATTTTTAAATACATACATATAATTATTTTCCAGATAAAATCTTTTTTTTTATATTCAAGAGGTTTGAAATATTTGTTCACTTTATGACATCACGCCAATCTTAACTCATATACCTAAATTATGAATAAAATGTCGGACCACTTAAATTTTTGTGTAGGAGACTAGACTTTAAAAAACCTTAAAAATGTTATTTTCGATTTTTCAATGCGTTTGCAAGCCATTCCATGGCCATATCCAAGCCTTCACCTTTGATAGCGGACGTTTTAAAGATCTGGAATGTTCTATTTTTCAACGCCTCTAATCCAAGAGCTTGGTGAATTTCTTTCAACGACATACAACCAGGTATGTCTTGTTTATTTGCTAATACTACTAATATTGCATCCGCCAATTCCTCTTCCTAAAACAAACATTTTGACATAAGCAATGTACCAGAACATCAGTAATAAATATTTTATTACAATATACTTTTGTAACCGATTTATTATATTAAACAATCAAAATATGTAGGGAATCAGTCAAAAATGATAATGACTTGAGCCCCCACAGTGAGCTATATACTCATTAACTTTTCTGGGCATGATTCTAATGAGGCGATCGACTTTCTCCTAAGAAATCTCATCCCACGCTACAAGTACCTGCTTATAAATTGCTGCTAGTTGGTGGAGAATGGGGTAAATTTTGCCAGCGACTACATAATAACCTAAACAACTTCAATGGGCGACACAACTTGGTGGCTAAGGCAACAAATCAATTTCATTATTTCAATCTGGCCTAAAGTAGCTTTGGCTATAACCATAGAGCAAAACATGTATTTAACTCACATCTTGGAGGTAGCGTTGGGCACTTATGTTAACTATTTACACAACGTGGCCCCTTCACCCTTGCTCAGCCATTATACATTCCCTAACAGAATCTGAATTTGTCGCTAAAGACTACCACAATCCGTTCCTGGCTCCACTGTAGCCATTCTCTTCACCATTGCATTCGGGTACGTTCATGTACAGTGGCAAGGTGTAAAAAAAAGGGGGGACATTATGAAAACAAACCTAAATTTCTTATGCGCCCAGTCTTTTCATACTTTGAAAATATCATTACTTAACGCCCTCTCATTTAAAAAATGAAATAAAAAATAAAAAAAATTGATCAAGTGCGAGTTGGACTCGCATACTATGGGTTCCGTACAACCTGTGTGTGCTTCTACCAACTGGTGTTTCAATAAAAGATGTATCTTAAATTGTAAAACTAGGCGGGTTAATCAACAAAGAAACTGAGGATTTGGCAAGGTTGGAGCAGGTATATTATTACCCCAATTCTCAAAATTTAAATATTTAAGGACTTTTATATTCTTCTACCCTTAAATGTTTTATTTGATACATTTTTAATTATGAAAAAAGTCAGTTGATCTGGCTTGTGCAAATGTTCAAAAGAGAGTTTAAACTGGTTATAATATGAGAACTGGATGGCTGTTCATATAATGTGTAAGATATAGGGCTGAAACTTAGTACACACTTAGTATTTATTAAATAATTTGGTCAAGTGTGAGTTGGGCTTGCATACTAAGGGTTCCGTAACACCTTCAAGATTCTAATATTCCAGTTTCAGACAAGCAGGGAATGAGTGAATTTTCTTATATCATTTAAAGGAAGCGTTTTAAATTTATAAAAAATATACACTTTCATTGTCCACAAATAGACTTTTATTGTATCTGCTTCATTATTCGCTAGATTTTTATAAAAATATGTACATTAGAGTTTCATTTTACTAATAAACTTTCAGATAAGCCCTTTATAATCTACTGTCTGAATTTTGAGGCTCTGTATATTGGAAGATAAAGGTTCAAATTTTAAATAATAAATTATTAAATCTGTTAGAGAACTTATTTAAAAATACAAATAATATATATTTTTTTAAATTTTAGATAGTGTAGTTTCTAAAGTGAATTAAGTCGATGTTTAATATTTTTTTAATATCTTTTAAGCAAATGATTTAAAAATATAATATATTTGTAATTCACATAATGAGCGTTTTATTTGATATATTACATGATGCGTTTGAATATTTATTTTCCATTTAATTCTATAATTTGTCCCCAAAATTACTATGGGGGTTTTCTACTAAGTTTTCTTATAAATTTCAAGTGAGCCCCAGTACCCCTAATTATTTTTAAAACTTTATGTAGTATGGTTTCGGAAATAAATCGGGAAATAAGAATTTTTTATGTCTTTTTGTTAATTTCTTGTAAAAAATTAATTTTAAAAATATGAAAATTATATATTTGTATTCCCCATAATGAGCCCTTTCACTTGATGTATTGCATGATGCGTTAAAAAATAACTTTTTTATGTTCCGTTTAATTCTATAATTTGGCCTCCAATATTAATATTAGGGATTTCTTCATTTTTTTTCCTGTAAACAAAAAAAATAGGTCTTATAGTTTGGGGAAAAAAGGGGGAATCAGTAATTTTCAAAAATATTTTTGTTAATGTATTTTAAAATATTCATTTTAAAAATATGAAAAAAATCCATTTGTATTGGTCATAATAAGCCCCTTGAGTTGATATATTACATGAGGCGTTAGAAATAGTTTTAATTTTGTTTTCCATTTAATGCTGTAATGTGCCCCCTAAAATTAATATTAGGGGGTTCTCCTTATTTTACCAGCAAAGTTCAGGTGAGGTTCTATATCCCTATTTTTTTTCAAAATTTTACGGCTTATGGTTTCGGAGGTAAGGTAGGGGGAATTGGTAAACATTTTTATGTTTTTGTTAATATTTT
The DNA here is from genome assembly GCA_034190945.1 of Octodonta nipae. Classification (NCBI taxonomy): domain Eukaryota; kingdom Metazoa; phylum Arthropoda; class Insecta; order Coleoptera; family Chrysomelidae; genus Octodonta; species Octodonta nipae. The sequence continues at coordinate 110,770,555 of CM067219.1, read as the reverse complement.
TAAAATAATTTATTTTGAAAATATGAAAAAAAAATTGTTTTCGCCATAATGAGTCCTTCCTTTGATATATTACATGATGTGTTTGTAACAATTTTAAATTTATATTGTTCATTTAATTCTGTAATTTGCCCCCCAAAATTAATATTGGAGGTTTCTCCTTATTTTTACGGTAAAATTCAGGTGAGGCTCTACATCTGTAATTTTTTTCAAAATTTAACGACTTATAGTTTCGGAGATAAGGTAGGTGGATGGGGAAATTTTTTTATATTTTTCTTAATATCATTAAAATAATTTATTTTAAAAATATAAAAAAATATATTTGTTTTCACCATAATGAGCCCCTTCATTTGATATATTACATGATGTGTTAGAAAGAATTTTAATTTTATATTTTCCATTTAATTCTGTAATTTGCCCCCTAAAATTAATAGTAGAGGTTTCTCCTTATTTTTCCGGTAGCATTCAGGTGAGGCCCTATATCTCTATTTTTTTTTTCAAAATTTTACTTCTTATTGTTTCGAAGATAAGGGGGGAGAAGGGTCGATTTTTTTAGTTTTTTCCCCCAGAAGTCCCCTAAAATCAAATTTTCTTCATTTACAATATGTACTCCTCATCGGGTCACCAAATTATACACTGATACCAAATTTCAGCCTTTTCCGTCCAGTAGTTTAGGAGAAAATTGCTGTGATGTAAAAGAGGGAGCAATCCGAAGTGATATTATAAGGGTATCCGTATATTGTATATATGGAACCCTAAAAAATATATGGTAGAATGGCAAATACTAAAGAAGACATCCATCTAAGCAAGTAATAGAAAAACAAATATTGTTCATGTTAACAAAGCTCTAGCTATGAATACATAGCCACAATAATATTTTTGATCTATTTTTCATTATACATTAGTCTTATCAGGTGTTTTTTTCAGCCTGTCATGAAAACCAAACTCACTACATTGTCGATATTCATCTTTTCTTAACAGAAGATAAAATTTTATATATTTAAATGTACTCTATACCAATCGGTTTAGGAACAAAAAGTATTGCAATTGCAATAAAATACATACCTTTAGCATGGGTACTAATTCATCTTTTGATATGCCTATGCGTTCTTTATCAGCTGAATCCACAACATAAATAATCGCATCTGTGTTGCTGTAATAGCATCGCCAGTAAGGTCTGAAATCAGAAATGAAATAACAAGACTACATGTTGAAATGTTTGTCAACATGTAGCACTTATTTATAAGTTAATATTCATTGATAAGAATTGGTAATGGATAGTATCTTGTTTTCTGCTTCTATTGTTCAAATATATTCACTGACAAAACAAAACCGATAATCTTTAGGGATATAAATCACCCAGCTTGAAATACCTATGCCAACATTAGGAGTTTAAACTGCTACAGTAGATACATTTCTCGAGTTGAGGATTTGGACGCCAAATAATTCTGGAACTTGTTTAAAGCAATACATTTATAACATACTTAACAAACTAAATATTCGATGAACAATTGATTAGGATGGCAAAAAGAAATTGGACCATGTATATTGCCATATCTATTCCTTAAGAATTGTATGGAGGATTTTGTGAGCTGATATCAGTAAATTATTACATGACATGTCTTTTTAAATGTGGAAGTTATCATACTGTTACAATGTTTCATTTTTTCATTACTGCCGTTTGCTGAAGTTTCGCTTTTATAAAAGCGAAATGTTGGCAAGAATTTAATAATTGATTGTCTTATTCCGACCAATATCCTACTTTAAAACAATTATTATTATTATTTTATTACAGAAATTTCTATTATGTGGAGTAACAGTGTCATGTTGTAAAAATAAAAAAAGTTTTAGGAGAAGTGGACGTCAAACATATTATTTTAGTATAATAATTAGAAAGAATGCAAAAGGTTTTCCCTATAAGATCAGATTTTTGGTTTGAACCTGATGAAACAGATGTGTTTTTTGCACTGAGAAACTTTGAGGGGTTGTTCAAAAAAAAACTTTCAAGTATGTGTCCATAGAAAAATATTGATCCACATGCTCAAAACTATCAGATACAAGAATTTCAAAAAAGTTTTCTGAAATACAATCTCCATAAGAAGTCTTTGGGGTTCCTCACTTTTTAGGTAATTTGCAGTTTAAAATTAATTTAGAAATGAACACAAGTATAGTGATTGAAATTTATTACAGAATTATTTCGTGAAATATTTCAAAAGGTTTTTTATCGCGAAAATAATAAGATTTGAGAATCGGTCTTTATATATGCAACAAAAGATCTTTTGAAATATATCATGGACTATAGAAATATTTCATAAAATATTACACAAATATTCCATGTAACATTTCAAGTGAGGTTTAGTCACTGATATAGCAATATTTTAGAAATATTTCAAATCAAACAAGACATATTGCAAAAATATTTCAGAAATATATCCCCTGAATTTTGGCAAAAATTTTAAGGCAACATATAATTCCTCCTGGATTCTCACCACAATATTTTTGCCAGTATATTGGTTTGATTTCAATGTTTTGTTACGATCTATTTATGTAAGAAATGTGGTATAAAAAGAAGATTTTTTCGCAGTAAAGTTTGTTTAGACTGTGTTCCTATTATTTGAATGTGTTGTGTAAAAATTGACGAAATTTTCCTAAAGCACCGTAATAACCAAGTTAAGCACCTTGGTACGAAAACAGCCAACCGGGTTCGTGAACTTTGGACTTGTGTTCTCCTGTCAGTCAACGACGACATTACGTTAAGCCCCGTTTACATCTACTAAACGATTGTTCGGCGTGGATTGCAAAGTTGCCATGTTAATTTCTTAAGAAAATCATGTCATCCTGCGCAAAATGTGAAACTAACAATAAAATAGAGTACCTACATGAGAAAATTGTCTTTAATCAGTACGTCGAGGATTCCAAAACCATATTGTCAATAATCCGACGAAATAAGATCCTATTTGGATTCTGCTCTGTGTAAACAACAGCAAACATTAATCAAGGAGTATGCTCAAAAACTTAAAGCGATTCAAAGTTTAATGAAAAAATAGAGGTGCTACAACAGACACTTAAAACCCAATATGTGATGCTGCTGGTATTTCCGATCCAATTAAAAAAATTCAAAAGTCGATTTTAGAAGTTGTAATCTTACTTTAATAAATCATTTTCTTGGAGCCTTTGACTGAATACAGATCTTAAACTCATCATATAAATATTGACATAAAGGGATTTTATTACATAGTTTACCATAACTTTGGGCTATTTGTTCCAATAAGATTAAAAAAAAACAGTTTTGCCTCATGGTATAATGAAACCTTAAAAGAATGCATTCTTGAAGAGAAAGCTGCTCACAAAAAATTTAAACATACTAACCATGCAAATAACTAAAAAAAATTTCTGATTTACGATGTTATTGTAAGAGTTTGAAATTGCATACAGTGAACACTTCAAGATTACTTAAGATTTCATTTATCAAGATAGGAAGGACAAGAAAAGATAACTCATAGGATATTCCTAAAACCAAATCTTAGAAAAACATATATTTATGATTTTGATGTTCCTAAGTCAGTGTCTATAAGTATTTCTGTGTGTGATGTTGATAATGTTATTTGTAGCTTATAAAATCAGTTGTCCACTACATACATGTAGTATTTTTGAAAGAATACTCATTTATTTTAGCTCAAATTTTTGAAAAACTCTTTTCTAACTCAATCCTGATATTTGGAAGACTGATGTTACTAATTATAGAGCAATAAGCACAATAGCAAAGTTTTTTGACATAATTGTAGAGTCAAAAAACAAACCTAAAATTTAATCTATTGTAAATTAAAACCAACATGGTTATGCCAATGGTAAATCTATTGTAAGTAGCTTGTTTGTTTATGCACAGTTTCTAAGGGGTGTTGTTGAGGATGGATGCCAAATTGACTGTATTTAAACAGATTTGTGTAATGTTTTTTAGAAATCTTTTGCACTGATTTTATACCTTTCTGATGAATGGAATCAAATAAGTAAAAATTGGCAATTTCCTTTCCAAATAATTTTTAGCCTCCTCAGGAGTACTCCAGGATTCACATTTGGCTCCCAATGTATTTATGATCATAAATAAGTTAATTCAATGTTTGATATGCTGTAAGTGCTTTTTATTTGCTGATGATTTAAAAATATTCTTAACAATTAAGACTTTGGAAGAGTGTTTGAAGCTGCAAGCATTATCTGAATGTTATAGATTGAATGGGATGCAATTAAATGTAAGGAAGTGTTGTGTTGTAGGATTTTTGAAAATACTAAATAGTCACTGGAATTTTAAGTTCTATGTGAATGGGGTATTAAAAGTATTAGGCTTTATTAAGAAAACTACAGGATTTTAGTAACACATATTGGTTCAAAACGTTATTCCATTTCTAAATAAGATTAGTTTTAGAATATGGTTGACAGATATGGTCTCCACATTATGACAATATTATAGATCAGATTGAAAGGGTACAGAGAAAATATTAAGTTTGAGGGCTTCAACATGGGCAGTCCAACAGAAACGGTATATGAAGAGACTTAACTTGTACAAGATAGAATGTGCTATACTGATATGACAACTTTTTATAAAATAATAAATGGCCTAATAGATTATCCTGAGGTACTGACTGTGATGAATATAAATGTCACACAAAGAACCCTGAGAGAGTACAATCTATTTGATGTCCCTGTCCATAGAACAAACTATAACACTATAGTTTGTTCTATGGACATCATTTTTGTTAACATTTTTCAGCAACTGTGACAAACTGACAAGGAAAACCAATAGTGACTTTTTCTATGATAGTCTTAATACCAATATTTAAATTTTTATACTTTGTAATATCTTTAAATTATATTTATTATTTTTAATTTAATTGGAAATATCTAAATTTTAATTTTATTGTAAATGGCTTGTCCATAAATAAACATTTATATATATAAATATTTTGTCAGAAAAATGTATTTTCAAATGAAAACTTCCATTTGCTTGCATATTCACTTGTGCCCCCCAAAATTTACTGAATATAATTCATGCTGAGTCACTTTACCTCTTCAAAAGTTATGATGAACTTGTAGTTTATTTCTTTTAAAGGGGTGTGTGACTACTTTGAGAAAGAATTTCTGATATTATTTTATATCAATGTAAAAATATGTGCAATTCCCCATTTTTTATCATTTGTTAAGTTTGAGAAGTGTTGATTCCAAAAATTAATTAAATTGACAGTTCGATGATGTTATTTTAGAATAGCATAAAAATCAATTCAAAAAGCAAACCAAAATAAATTTCATACTGTGGAGGTTTCCAATAAACATTGTTAAAGATTTCAGCAATAGATTAGCTGTAAACTATGAAAATACATTAAAGTATAACAATAAAGACCAAATCCTTAAAATAGATAAACTTAGTCATCTTATCTAATTTACACAACACACAATATTTCTATAATATTACCTAATGCTTGTTTGTCCACCCAAATCCCAAACCTGGAATTTTAGATTTTTATAGGTTACTTGTTCAACATTAAACCCTATTGTTGGTATTGTTGTAACAACTTCTCCTACTTGGAGTCTGTACAAAATTGTCGTTTTACCGGCACCGTCTAAACCCAGTATTAGTATTCGCATTTCCCTAGTCCCTATTAAACTTTTGAAATAACTAAATAAGACACCTGAAATTAACAATGTAAATAAATGAGGAATTTTTCAACAGTTCGCTGTGGTACCCATTTTTGGTATGTTTCTTTTCACGCAGTAACTTATAAATTGTTCGTTTTCATGTTAAATTAATGAAACTTGTTTTACATTATATCGTTCATCATTAAATCAAGTTTAATATACACCACCATCCTAAAACTGAAGGGCAAGTGTCAGTATACGTCAGATGAAGTGACGTTTTCATGATTCGTCGTTTGTCAGTCAACTGAGTCAGCCATAGACTATGGAGTGTAGAGTAAAAGGAGGACAAACTTATATGGGAATAAAACTGAAAAAGTGTCCGCGGATGATTTCAAATAAGAAGTTCAAGAAATGACCAGAATGGCGCAAATGCAACCAAAGGGTTATGAAGTTAATTGTCAACGGATTAAAATACACAAATCCTACATTTAGATGTGAAGCGGCTGAAAAACTCTTTTTAAATGGTTGTCTCCGTTTTTTGTAATCTCTGCAAGTGATATCAGTTTATAGTGTGTTAATTGCGATATAAATTAATAAGCATGTGCCCTAGTTTTGACTTTTTATAAAACAGAGTGATTTTATAATTGTTATTTTGTTATAAAAACTTTTTGAAACAGTTAAACATTGGGAAAAAATTGTATGCTTGTAATATTTTTATACTTATTAACAAATAGATGTTGGTAAATTAGATGTAAATAAAAATTATTTATTTTATATTCTTGTGTTCATATTACATATTTATTTTGAAAAGTGACTCTTTACAAAGTTGGTGGTTCTACTTCCTTGTTCACCTCTCTCTGGATAAAGGGTAATTAACAATTCTTTTTATCATTGAACAAACTGCTATAATTAAATTATCTCTTCTGTTATCATTATGGAACTAATTTCACTTGCATTTTAGTCTAGAATAATTTCTTTTTCAAGGATTCTAACATTTTCACACACTGGTTTTCCAAATTTTTTTTCTTGTATAGTTGGACAAAAAGCTCCATTATTAGCTATTTTTAAATGACTATTTTTGGCATCTTTCTGCTGTAGTTGTCTTTTAAATATTTCCAAAGGTACGCCTGGTGAATGCCCCGGGAATATATCTTCAGAAGTTTGTTGAAGTTCTCGACTTGGTGGACAATGCCATAATCAGCTTAGTAATTATGTAATAATGGGTTCTTTAGAGTTTAATTTATGAAGGATATTTATCTTAAATCCTAAAAAATATGTAATTAAAATTTTGCTTGCAAGTGATTTTTATCTATGTACAAGGTATTTCAATGACTTAACACTTTATTAATGTTAAATATAAATCTGGTTGTTGAACAGTGGTGGTTAAATTTGCAATTTTTGAATATGAATTCTTCACATTAACCTAATTTTATTCACGTAGGTTTGTTCGGAGAAAACTGATTTTTACGAACGAAATTACCCGGTCGATACTAGTGGCTCCCCCAAATTGAAACCATTTTGTGGACAATTTTGCTTACACAGAGTGTGTCCTCCTTTTACTCAAACCTCCATACCATAAATTAAACTCTAGACAACTTAGAGCTTTTACCTTCTGGAGATAACCTGCAGTGCACAAATGTCGTGGTAAGACTAAAGAGAAAGAGGGCAAGAGGCTATTTCACTCGGTTGGTGGCTGCTTCCAATAAAATACGATCAGCATGTTGTTCATTAGCTGCTTCCACCTACCAAGTGAAGTAGCCATGTGTGTTAAGCTAGCAAAGCCATTTCATAACGCCCAAATGCTTAGATCATGTACCTTCTAGATATAGCCTGTCATGCACAAATGTCGTGGTAAGACTAAGGAGAGAGAGGGCAATAGTGAGGGCAAGAGGCTATTTCACTCGGTTGGGAACTGCTTCCAATGAAATACGTTCAGCATGTTGTTCATTGGCTGCTTCCACCCACTAAGTGAAATAGCCTCTGACTTTCTCTATTGCCCTCTCTTTCTAGCGTTGCCACTATTTTATGCTTGACAGGCTATATCTAGATGGTAAATGATCTAAGCCCAAATGGGACCTACTCCAGAATTTATTGCTAATTTATTACGCAAAAATTAAATTTATTGCTCCCACCCCTCTCGAGAAACAGTGGCTAGGCTAACGTTAGACCAAAAGTTAGCATAGCCACCTTCTATATCTCCGGAAGGAACAGCGCTTACCGGGGTGATCTTGCAGGCGTATTTTATCGCTAATTAATTGCTATCGAATAGCACTAGAGCAAATAACCAAAAAGTACCCCTTCATCCTCTACTGAATTTCTCACTCTCACTCCCCGACAAGTAAGTAAGTAAGGAAAAAAATTATTTCAATATTTTGTGTTGTATAAAATCAGTAGACTTTTAATTGCTAATTAATTGCTGAAGTTTTACCCTCATTAGGATTTCATTCGTCCAACACTTTCAGAGAAACTGTGGCTATGCCAACTTTAGACTAAAGTTAGCTTAGCAATATCTATATTTCCGGAGCGAACAGCGCTTATGGGGTGATCTTGGGGGCGTATTTTATTGCTAATTAATTGCTATCGAATGGCACTAGAGCAAATAACCAAAAATTACCCATTCATCCCCCACTGAATTTCTCACCCTTTCGAAAATAAAGAAAAATTATTATTTTATTGTTTTTCGTTAAAATCAGTATACCCTGTGCATTTTTATATAGTTTCTTTATTGTCATTGACAACGAGGTAATTTTATATTCTTTTGAGTGAAAAATAATTAATTAAAAAAGTTCCATAGGCGGATTTCTATAGATTGGACTGAAATTCTATTGACTTTTTAAATTGGTGTTATTAATAGTAACAAGGACTTAATGTAAAATGTAATTACCAGAACGATGGTAGTCGAAGTAGAAAATACTACAAATCAAATTTAATTCGGTGCATTTGTTAATTTATTGTCAAAGTTTGGGATGTTTTGTACGTTCTTCATCACTTATCAGGTCACCTATAAGCACAAGAATCATTTATTATATAACACATAATAAATAAAAATAAATTAGTATAAAAATATTTACCTTGAATTTAAATATTTTTGTCTGAAAACACATCATAGTATGCTTATCTTTGTATAAAATATCGTATCACGATTTAACTAAAACAATCAAAACTTGTGGGAAATTCAAAAACGAGTATTACAACTTTGAATGTTGGAATATATTTTCGTGTGGTCACGACAAATGTTGATGTATATGTACAGGGTGTCCCAACGAAAAGAAGTCAACAGGAATATTTCCCAAAATACTCATTATTTTGTTAATAGCAAAAACCTTTCAAAAGATCAAAAATAGTCATTTTTTATAATTTATTGTTGTTAAATTTTCTTTCATGGTCAAATCTGTATTGGTTGGTGTAATAAGACTTGAGAAGACCGGATTAGAAATTTCATATCTCGTCTTAAACACTTGAGCTTAAGAAACTAACGGGGACTCTACATTCTAAGTCATTGGATTTATTAAAGTTTGTGAACTGTTCTGAAATATGTACCTGATGTCCCAACTAAAACGAGTCACCTGGAATATTTCTCAAAAGATTTACGAAGGGAGCCATACTAACGATTATTTAAATTACATCCTTATCACCCCAGCGCTAGCTACTCAATTTTTTAAGTGGAACCCTACCATTACAAACACCTCTTTTTAAAACCTGTTTAAAAAGGAATTCAACGATGTGACGTTTTTGATATTCCATCAACATTTAAGGAATTTTCGAGTAAAAACGTGATTCCTGGATATTTTTCTCTTCTCTGATGTTATTGACGAATAATAATTAAAATAGATAATTCGCTTATAATTTTAAAGACTTTTTGATATTACGACAAGCAAAATGAATCTGACAATAGATTTTAAATCTTTTTATTATAACCGATATTGGAAATATTCGGTCCACTGCAAGGCAGTGGTGTAATCGTGCCTCAAATTCATTCTTTTTCGATACGATGTCTCATTTCATCCACTGAATCTGGAGGAGTAGCATACACGGGGGTCTTTAAATGACCCCAAAGAAAAAAATCCAGGGGGTTCACATCTGGCGACCTTGCTGGTTTTATATAGTAAATGTGTTAGTTTCTTTCCATAGACATAAATATATGACTGGACTATGGGGCTATTCAAAACAACGGAATCCGTGGTTAACAAGAAAGCGAGCCAAGAAGCGACTATTAGAACATGTTCTAATAGAACCGAAAAAGTCTTTAAGATAAATTGCCTTAACATTAAAAGTACACGAACGTAATAAGTTCCATCCCTACAAAATCAGCCCGGTCCAAGAATTAAGTGAAGACGATTTTGACAAGAATATAATTCGGTGAAACATTGTCCGGTCATATAAACAACAATCCGAATTTTTAATACAATACTTCTCTGAAGAAGCCTAGTGTAATTCAGATTGTGGGATAAATCGTCATAACTGCCGATACTGGAGTAACATTAATTTAGAGAGCCTCATACTCGCCGACTTCTAAAGCTAAATGTGTGGGCAGGAATCCTAGGTGATTATTATTTTTTCAAAGATGGGACTTTAAATAGAGATAAGTATTTAGACTAACTTGCAAACGCTATAGATTCAAGAATAATTTAAGATATGGGAGGCAGATTATCCTCTAGCAGAACACGAACTTGTTTTACAGCACGATGGTGCCACACCACATTATGGCTTGCCAGTTAGAGAGTTTCTGCATACTCGATTTCCCGATAGATGGATTGGAAGACGAGGTGTCCTCGAATGGCCAGCAAGGTCACCAGATATGAACCCCCTGGATTTTTTCTTTGGAATCATTTAAAGACCCACGTGTACGCTATTGCTCCAGATTCAGTGGATGATATGAGACATCGTATCCAAAAAGAATGTGGCCGACTTAGTCCCGAGTTTTTTCCAATGTGCGCAATGAATTTGAGAGACGATTATACCACTGCCTTGCAGTGGATGGAGTAGTTCCAACATCTGTTATAATAAATTGATTTAAAATTTATTGTCAGATTCATTTTTCTTGTCGTAATATGAAAGTCTTTAAAATTATGAGCGAATTGTCTAGTTTAATTATTATTTGTCAATAACATCAGAGATCAGAAAAATATCCACCCCGTTTAATTCATTTTTAAAGAGGTTTTAAAATGAAGTGTCACTTATGGTAGGGTTCCATTTAAAAAAAATTGAGTAGCTAGGGCTGACGTGATGAGGGTGCAATTTAATTAACGGTTAGTATGGCCAAATATGTAAATCGTAAGTCTTTTGATGTGCTTTTGCGATTTTCAAAATAATGAGTATTTTAGAAAATATTCCAGGTGGGACACCCTGTATATTTTAAAATTTGCCTTGATCACTGGAAAATATATTCAAACATTCAAATAGTTTTGGTCCTTGTAGTTAAGTGATGATATGATATTTTATATATAAAGATAAGCAAAACAATTTAAATTTAAGGTAAATATTTTCATATTAATTTATTTTTGTTTATTTTGTGTTATACTCGTATAACAAATGCTTATTCTTCTAATAGGTGACATGATAAGTGATGAAGAAGGTACAAAACTTCCCAAACTTAACAATAAACTAACAAATGCAAAGAACTAAATCTGCTTTGTATTATTTTCTACTTCGACTTCTATCGTTCTGGGAATTATATTTTACATCCAGTCCTTGTTACTATTAATAACCCCAATTTAAAAAAACAATAGATTTTCAGTCCAATCTATAGAAATCCGCCTATGAAATTTTTTAAATTAATTATTTTTCACTCAAAAAAATATAAAATTACCCCGTTGCCAATGAAAATAGAGAAACTATATAAAAATGCACAAGTATACTGATTTTAACGAAAAACAATGAAATAATAATTTTTCTTAATTTTCGACGGGATGAAAAATTCAGTGGGGAATGAATGGGTAATTTTTGGTATTTGCTCTAGTGCCATTCGATAGCAATTTAATACACCCCCAGAGATATAGATGTAGCTATACTAACTTTAGTCGAAAATTGGCATAGCCAAAGTTTCTCGGAAGGGGTTCTACGAATGAAATCGTAACGAGGGTAGAACTTCAGCAATTAATTAGCAATTAAAAGTGAACTGATTTTAACAACAAAAACATTGAAATAAATATTTTTTTAATTGTAGGGGGGTGAGAATTTCAGTAGGGGATAAAGGGGTAGTTTTTGGATAATCGCCCTGGTGCCATTCAATAGCAATTAATTAGCAATAAAATACGCCCCCAAGGTCAACCGGGTAGCGTTGTTTGTTCCGAAGATATAGGTTTGGCTATGCTAACTTTAGTCTACAGTTGCCATAGCCACAATTTCTCGGAAGGGGTTGGACGAATGAAATCGTAACGAGGGTAGAACTTCAGCGATTAATTAGCAATTAAAAGTGTACTTATTTTAACAACAAAAAACATTGAAATACATATTTTTGTTAATTCTCAGGGGGTGGGAAATTTAGTAGGGGATGAAAGGGTACTTTTTGGTTGTTTGCTCTAGTGCCATTCGATAGCAATTATTAGCAATAAATACGCCCCCAAGATTCCCCGGTAGCGCTGTTCAGTCCGGAGATATAGATGTGGCTATGCTAAGGCTGCCGGTACACACGTCCCTCGTCCGCAAGATGCCAGGTATAATTCGGGGATACTATAAAACCTTCCACTTACATAAAAAACGTATCGCGAGCACCATTTTTTAACACACACATACACACGTCCGTCGGCCGAGAAGACGACCCCCCAACTTTTGAAAATTATTAGGATTCAATCTACCAGTGAAAAGAGCAAATTTAAGGGCATTTTTGCGTAATAAATTAGCAATAAATTCTGGAGTAGGTCCCATTTGGGCGTTATGAAATGGTTCTGCTAGCTTAACACACACGAAGTAGCTTGTTGGCTGTTACCAGTGGCGGATCTAGGATTGTCATTTGGGGGGTGGAGTGGTTTGATCTCGTTTGGGGGAGGCTTGACGTCACTGAAGGTTGATTTTAGCACAATAAACACCAAAAAAGCATATCACTCAGATGATTTTGGGTTTTGGGGGATGGAGCTTCAGCCCCTTAGCCCACCCCCTGGATCCGCCAGTGGCTGTTACTGTCTCTCAATGATGGAGAAAGAAATTTCTTTCTTCATGATTGCTGTCTCTATTGCCCTCTTTCTAGACTTGCCACGATTTTGTGCATTGCAGGCTATCTCAAGACAACAGGCTCTAACCTAGGCTGCTAAGGCCCAGCTTACATATATTCAGATATTAATAGGTTTGTTCATAGTAGCCAGTTGCCAAAGATTCCAACGGTTTGAGAAATTCTACGATAATCAACGAGCTCGGTAGTTAAATGGGCGAACGCTCGATTGGAGCAGGATTTCTCAAACCGTTGGAATCGTTGGCAACTGGCTACTATGAACAAGCCTATTCTATTTTCTGGGTATGTGTCACACTTTCAAGAAAAAATATTACTCATACTTAAACCTGGCTTATATCTTGGAAATACTTTTTCATTAGTAATAGTATTCTGAAATTGTTTATTGCCTAAATACAAGGAAAATTAAAAAGTTAATTATTCGACCGAACCCAATTTCGGTGTAGGTTAAACCTCTTATTGTGAAAATGCTGTTGTAAACTTATTGTATACGTCATATTTTGTTCCAATTTTTTCAACATTGTTCTAGTAATCCTTGTGTATCTCTCATGGGCCTTGGTAGGTTATTTGCTTGTCATTTGAGATTGATTGACAATTGACAACTATTTTAGTTCAGAAGGTTAAGTAGAAATTTGAAAGGTTTGAACATTTTATTTAGGATTTAAATATTTTTATCCCTCTTAACGCATTATTGTTTCTAAAATGGCCCTTCGAATTTACCAAATGATTACTAAAAAAATAAATAATGCAAGTTTTAAAAATATTTCATTGGCTGTTAATGAATGTTCTTGTGGCAAACAATTTTTTAAAAATCACTCGGTTTGGAGTGCCACTAAATCCACAGAAGAATCAAGTGATGGAGCTCAGAAGAAAAAGAAATCGGCAATAATACCAAAAATTACTTTGCTTCAAGGCGAAGAAGTAACTGTTACAACATTAGAAGAAGCCCAAAAGTTATCAAAAAGAAGAGATTTAAAATTAGTGAAAATAGTTGATCTAGAAACAAAAACGCAAAGGCCAGTGTATAAACTGATGTCAGGGAGTGAGTACCATGCTGAGGATATCAAGCAAAGAGAACAGAAAAAGAAGAACAAGGAGGGTGCTATAAAAGGGGAAAAACTGGTTATTATTAATTCTAAAATAGCTGATCATGATTTAGAGATAAATATTAAGAAGATGACAAAATGGATTGAGAAATCATATGAAGTGAGAGTTGTTATTAATGGAGACATTAACAAAATGGCAAAAGCAGTAAGTTCACTTATATAGTGTCTTAATTTGAAGAATTACAGGCAATATTAGGTGTTCATATTCCTGAATAAAGGGTCAAATTATTATATAAACCTTGCTCTTCATTTTTAAAGAACAATTGGAGCAAGCTTAGCACTTTGAATATGCCATCTTTAGAGCTTCTACAACATAAAAGCATTTAGTTTAATTTATTTTGTAGAAGCTCTGAAGATGACCTATTTGAGTTTCAAATTTCTTGAACCAATGAATATAGATTCTATATTTGTTGGTTGAACAATTATATATAATAATTTATATTTAAAAATGAACTGAATTGAACTGGCTTAAAATAAAAACCATTTAGAAACCCTGTGCATTCAATCACTATTCCCTGACATGTATTCTTTTTTAATCTGATTTAAGGTACAATTCTATTGATTTATTTAGCATATTCTTTCTTTCTCTCTCTCTCTCTCTAATTTTTTTCTATATTTTCCTCATATTTCTTAACTTTTTTAGTTGCCTTTGGACCACTTTCTATGTGTAATTCTAATTTACTCTATATTGCAACCACCCTGTATAATGTTTCTGTGTATTGGTCACCCAATATAAACTATTTGTCTATAATTTTCTGAACCACCCTGTACAACTGTAATTCAAGTCCACATGATGTTACGCCTCCCTGTATAAGTATTAATCCTCTCCACCCTATTTACTGTTTCTATTATTCTATTTATTAAATCACTCTGTATACCTATAAGTTTAGTTTGTCCCATATGTCAAGTATAAGCAATTATGTTATATAACATTTTTTAAACTACCCAGTATAACTATAATTCCACTTCATCTTATATTCTAACATTTTTTGAATGCTCCGCCTTATAAATATGCTTATTTAACAGTCTTTTAACATTTTTTGATCCACCTAGTACAACTATAGATTTACTCGACTCTCATTTCAACCACCTTGTAAATGCAACTGCATATGTGCTACCCAATACAACATTTTTGGAACCACCCTGTATAACTTTAATTCTAATCAACCATATATATCAACCATCCAATATGTGCAATTGCTTATGTACCACCCAATATATTGATTTGTAAAATTTTTTGAACTCACCTGTATAACTGTAATTTTACTTCGCCCTATATTTCAACTACACACATTGCTTACAGCTTGAATTTCGATGCACGCACACACACACAACACCTACCACCCTATACCATATAGAAAAGGTAGCTCACATAATAATTTTTCTTTTTGATACATGGAATTTTCTGCTATTTCACTTGACTGTAAGCCCCGTAAAGTGAAAACCGTTACAAACACCCAGTATGATATTACTTACATGGCATATCTTGACATTTGAGCCAGATATTTATTTTCTGAAGGATGTTTGTTGCATATTTTTTCAATGTTTAAGCACTTTCTGGGATATAACACCACAAGTCACGAAATTTCTGTATATTTCCAAACGTTTCGGAGTCTAGGTCAGACTCCGTTGTCAATGGCAATGAAACTATGAAAAAAGGTACAATTCTAAAATGTAAAATTAAAATGTTCTGCAATATTTATTGTCAAACATTTTAATCAAAGTCTCTTTGTAGAATACAATTTAAAATATGTAAATTGATTGAGCCGTTTTAGAGAAAACAGTGTAGATTCATTGAAATTCACTGAGGTGTAGTCACTTAATTACATTTTTTTTCTGATTTTCTGGAAAACTGTAAATCTCTCGTTATAGAAAATTATATGGTACCTTTCTATAATATTCCTTAATACAATGCCATTTAAATCATCAAAATTGCCTAGGCGTTTTTTGAATATTCACTGAGCATACATAAATAAAGATGCAGACCAGTTGATAACCTCCTCCTTTTTCTTGCTTGCTTGCTTGTGTATGGCTTTCGACTAAACGTTTGGCCAGACTCATGTAGTAACATACAGCTGGATGGAAGGAAACTGACAGTACATGTGGGATGTGCCCATTTTTCATCCTTTGTTATTCATCTGCAAACATTCTGTCTTTCAAAATTAACTAAAAGTCCAATAAAAATAAGATAAACAAATCAAAATCCTAGGAAAAAAATATTCACTAAACTATTATCACAAGTCACGATATTACTGTATATTTCCAAACGTTTCGGGGTCTAGGTCAGACCCCGTTGTCAATAACAAAGAACCTGAAAAAGGCACAATTCTAAAAATTTAATATTAAAATGTTTGACAGGAAGAATTATATCCTGAAAGCCCCGTTTGCAGTTGTCTAAAAAACTATAATAGTAGACAGTAATTTGATTGAATTAAATTCTAGTCTGATAGAAAACACATGTGGCTCTACTAAAGATTAAAGAACATTAGGATATGATCCTGAATCCAAAAATGATTTTCTTTTAGTCATTTTACATAACAGTAGCTATTATGAAATGGACATTGTCAAGTTTTTATCAAGCAATGATGGCATTGATGAAGCACTGCACATAATCAACAAAGAAATATTAATGCAAGTAAAAGCATTGTCATAGCAAAAGTGAAGAAGTTATTGATGTGTATGAATGTCGGTAGCAAGCTTTACTCATATTAGTTCTGTATCTGCATTGAACACATGCTTGTGTTCTGCCTGGGAATTTTTTTTATAGTATTTCAGAGAAAAATAAGTTAAAATTGCCATTTTTTAATTTCTTTAATTCTGTTGTGTTAATTTTTCATTGCCATTGAAAACAATGTGTAATTTTGCCCCTGAAACATTCTGAAAATACTGTCAGAACTATCATTCAGAAAACAATTATTATTATATTTTTTTAATTTTAT
This sequence comes from Octodonta nipae, assembly GCA_034190945.1. Taxonomy (NCBI): domain Eukaryota; kingdom Metazoa; phylum Arthropoda; class Insecta; order Coleoptera; family Chrysomelidae; genus Octodonta; species Octodonta nipae. The sequence continues at coordinate 110,753,720 of CM067219.1, read as the reverse complement.
TTTTGTTTCCAGGAAGACATTTGTAGCACTATTGAGAATGCAATGAAATCAGTTGGTAGGGTTGTACAAAAACGATCAAAGGGCTCAGAAATCAAGTTCCAAATTATACCTCCAAAGAAAAATGAAGATGATTCTAAATCCAATGCATCATGACTAGCTGCTTTTGCTATATGTTTAATACTTACTGTAATATTTGTTAAATATGTTTATTTCTATAAGGCTGTTAAAAAAAGGAAAAAATAAATTTAATTATTTCAAATATAGAAGTATGCTAATATTTTAAAAATATGAGGGTGTTTTTTAGAAGGTTCGCCAAACATGGAGGGCAGATAGGTGGGCTCATGTGCTATATTATGTAGCTCATATAACATCTAGATAGCTTACGGTTTTTGTTTTTTGTCTTAATTCTCAGATTTTTATCTTTAAACTGTTGTAACTTTTTTATTTTTCACAGTATCTTCACTGAGTAAATTTATATCGAATCTATGATGTTTGTTTGCTCATCTGCATTCCATATTTGACACAAATGATGGGTTAAAACAGTTATATGAGTCTACAAATAAGGTTCCATAAATAAGTAAATAAGTTAAACAATTTATCACCTTACAAAAAAAAAGAAGCACATCGAGAACTTCGAATGCTTACAAAAACTTCTTTACTTCAACTCCTTTCCAACGATATATCACACATATTGGAAAGTAATCAGTATCATAATAAAATTTGAGATTGTAACTTACAAGGTGAGAACTACAAAAAATAAAACATACCTACACCAAATTGCAATAATTTGTTATAAATTTTGTTCAAACCGGGTTCTACCGCTACGGATGCAATCGCGACACCTTTTTTTGTCTCCTACATTGGTAGTCTCTAGTCGCATCTCATCCCATATTATTTCAAAAGCAACATATATTCTTGCTCTTAACTGCTCCTTGGTTTTTGTTTCTCTCTCATAAACGAGTTGCTTGCCCCTTCCCCATACAAAGAAATCAAAGGGAGTCAGGTCTGGCGACCTTGGAGAACCAGAGTACAGGGCCAGTTCTCTCAATCCACGCGTTTGGGTATGAATTGTCCAGGAGCTCTCTGACAGTTCGCCTATAATGCGTCTGCCTCCAAAGGGATTCTCATCCCGCATTTTTTGGAATGCAAACATTGATTCTTTCCCTTAATAACTCCTTGGTTGTTACGTTATATTTTTGTCGTAGCTATTCAGTATAAATGAACGTGTTTAAGACCGGTCAAAATATTGCTTTTATTCGTCCGTTCCGTTAGCGATCGATAACCTACCGTTTGCGCGCTGATTTCGTCGTATTTATTGTTTTTCGTTCTGATTTATTTGTGAAGGATGTTTGAATTTGACCTGTTGAGACGAATTGATTTATCGAATATTTTTGGTTGGCATTGTGTGTTTCTTGACAGTTGTCATTGTCATCGACAAGGCGGGAAGTCTGTGCGTGTAGAAAATTGCGTGAGGTTAACTGGAGAAGTCGTGCAGTTGTTTTCAGGGATTTTCCACTAGTATACTGGCTTTTGATAAGCCATCCGAGTTCGGGAGTTATATGGAAATCCCTATATTGTGTTCCAGCATATTGTAGTACTGTTGATTTGTTGCCGGGATACTTCTCTCATGGAGGGTTTGAAAAACTTCTGTTGTAGCGTAATTCTTCAAAGTGGTAATGGTATTTGGGGCCACCCTCACTATGGAACCTTTGGTATAAGAACCCCTTGATAGGGTAAGTGATTTTTGTTTGTTCACTAGCCGATTTCTCGTATTGTCAGACTATTGATAGATATTTTCTTTTTTTTTAGGGTTCTTGTTCTTTCTTTCTTCTTCTTGTTCTTCCTTCTTCGTGTTCTACTTCTTTCTCTTCTGTCGTATTTCTTCCTTTTGTTTTTGTTTCTACGTGCTGCGTTCCTGTTTTGTTCTCCATCCAGTGAGATTGGGGTTATATTTTGTTGTTCTCTTACGACACTAGAACACAGACCTGGTTTGGCATTATGGTATCAATGCGATCATGGACATAGCATGCAGATGAACTAGTTGATGGTGCATACACGAACACTATATTTCTGGTATTTCTATCATCAGAGTTCCAGTGGTGGAGCGAGCGCAAGGGACTCTAACTTCAGCTTCAGCTGTGGTTTCAGATAAGTGACAATTTGTGTATCTGGTTACTGTTTCATTATTAGTTATTTTTACAATAATATAAACCTTAGTATTTGATTTGAAATTGATAAAATAGAATTTGTTAACCGAAAGTAAAGACCATTAGCCTACTATCGGGTTTATTATTATTATTCTGATCGATTGCACTTCCCTCGAGTTCGAGTGTAGTATAGATGAGACACCAACGTCGAAATTTTGAATTTTATTGAATGATAAATATCAGGTAATTATTATCGGTTCCCCTTAATGTAGTATTGATATTGACGATTTATTTAAATATTCTATTGATTAGAATTATTGTATTAGAGGAATGTTTAAATATTTGTAACCAGGTTATTCAGGATCTCACATGTTTATATGTACAGTTTGAATCTCTGTCCATAAGTGCATATTTGTTTCATTTCATTTTTTTCTTTAGGTATATTTAGCTTAAACATTCTAAGACTGTTTTGCATTAATAGAGTGCCCTATGGCATATTTTTAGCGCCTTGTACTAGATTGTTCGCGCAAATTAAACTTATATGTTGGAACTGTGGTATGCTTATTATTCCTTTTAATTACAACATTTATTTATTTATATTTAGAAATCTAGCGCCCCCAAATTAGCAAAAATTACTACAGCAGATATTTTAGGACGGGTAGGTGTCCTGATTATGTGTATTTAGAAGGTATAGGGGAATCTACCTGGCGCCCTTATTTTCTCCGAAAACGAACCCCCCCGTCTTCACTGCATAAATAGGTAGGGTAGAAATTCGGTGTCACGAAACATTTTGGTGTGGCATTTTAGCACCAACGTGTGGCGTGGCATGGTTTCTATTTCTATCTCATAAATTTTTAATGAATGATTTATCGATCTTGTTAGATGAAGCCCTATTGGAAGACAGACCAAAAATATTCAAAAAAGATCGCTGTCAAGCCCATTATAGGCGAATTTTCAGAGAACTCCTGGACAATTCATTCCCAAACGCGTGGATTAAGAGAACTGGCCCTATACCTGACTCCGTTTAATTTTTTTGTATGGGGAGGGGCCAAGCAACTCGTTATGAGAGAGAAATAAAAACCAAGGAGCAGTTAAGAACAAGAATAAATGTTGATTTTGAAATAATATGGGATGAGATGCGACTAGAGCCTACCACGGTAGGAGTCAGAAAAAGGTGTCGCGTTTGCCTCCTTAGCGATAGAAGCCGGTTTGAACAAAATTTATAACAAATTATTCCAGTTTGGTGTATGTTTTATTTTTTGTAGTTCTCACTTTGTAAGTTACAATCTCAAATTTTATTATGATACTGATTACTTTCTAATACGTGTATATATATATATATATATATATATATATATATATATATATATATATATATATATATCGTTGGAAAGGGGTTGAAATAGCGTTCATTTATACTGAATAGCTACGACAAAAATATAACGTAACAACCAAGGAGTTATTAAGGGAAAGAATCAATGTTTGCATTCCAAAAAATGCTGGATGAGAATCCCTTTGGAGGCAGACGCATTATAGGCGAACTGTCAGAGAGCTCCTGGACAATTCATACCCAAACGCGTGGATTGAGAGAACTGGCCCTGTACTCTGGTTCTCCAAGGTCGCCAGACCTGACTCCCTTTGATTTCTTTGTATGGGGAAGGGGCAAGCAACTCGTTTATGAGAGAGAAACAAAAACCAAGGAGCAGTTAAGAGCAAGAATATATGTTGCTTTTGAAATAATATGGGATGAGATGCGACTAGAGACTACCAATGTAGGAGACAAAAAAAAGGTGTCGCGATTGCATCCGTAGCGGTAGAACCCGGTTTGAACAAAATTTATAACAAATTATTGCAATTTGGTGTAGGTATGTTTTATTTTCTGTAGTTCTCACCTTGTAAGTTACAATCTCAAATTTTATTATGATACTGATTACTTTCCAATATGTGTGATATATCGTTGGAAAGGAGTTGAAGTAAAGAAGTTTTTGTAAGCATTCGAAGTTCTCGATGTGCGTCTTATTATTATTATTTGTAAAGTGATAAAGTGTTTAACTTTTTTATTTTTTTATGAAACCTCGCCATTTGTGGACTGAAATAATTTTTTCAACCAATCATTTGTCAAATATCGAATGCAGGTGAGCAAATTAACATCACAGATTCAATTTAAGTTTATTCGGTGAAGATACGTGAAAGATAAAAAAGTTACAATAGTTTAAAGGAAAAAATCTGAGAATTCAGAAAAAAAAAATAAAAAAAAACAAAAACCGTAAGCTATCTAGATGTTATATATGCTACATAATATAGCACATGAGCCCACCTATCTCTCCTCCATGTTTGGCGAACTTTCTACAAAACACCCTGTATATTTTTTGAGTTTATATTGAAATAACATGAAGGCGGTTTATTCTTTCATTTTGTAAATTTATTTTCTAAATTAAGTCACAGTAGCAATGTCATCATCATAAACGAAGTTAAGCAAGAAGTAAAAAGCCGACCCCTGACAGCGATACGCAAGCGTGTCAGCCGCCAGCGTTCATGAAAAAAAAATCTATCCTCTCCAACTCGCTTGACATAGGCTTGGGTCGTTCGGAACAGAGTCGTTCATAATGAATCTGCTTTGTGAGTGCAATGAAAAAAAGAGGGATACAGATAATACACTATTGGAAAATGTAGATATCAAATTACTTTTCATGAAAAAGTCCAATAGAAATGGGCCAATCAAGAACAAAATTAACTTTGACCTGACACGATCATCACCATCAATGATGAAAGCATGCTTATAGCCTGACAATATTACCACCATCAATGACGAAAGCATATATATTAATTCAGGACAGGAAGTGATCACAGGTTTCTAAGAGCAGGAATACTCTTTTGAACCTGGAAAAATTCAAACTTAGCGGGGAAAATGTCCGTCAACGTCACAGAGATAACTAGAAATGAACTATGTGAAATAAATAGGAATACAAAAACAAACTCGGCTTGGAAACAAAGGCGTTGTATAAAAAAGATTGGACTTGAAAAAGGCAGTAGACGTCCAGCGAGCAGAAAATACCGAGCAATACAACTAAAATCTGATGGAATTAACAGTTGAAAATTCAGAGTTATATGACCGGCAAAATGCACTAATAATCGAGCAAAGACAGTCACATTAACAGGTGAAATATCTGTATGAGTTCAGGAGGACTTGTCTTAATTTAATGAATTTGATTTGAAGTAGTGGTGAGCGTCATAGCTCAAGCCTTGAGCTCATCTGACAAGATTTAAATTTAAGGACGCCCTGTACGCATTTGTGTACCTAGGCCCAGCAGCCCTTATATTGTGGGTCCGTTAAATGCACCCCCCTTGAAGGTTGCGCTTCTGGTTGCCGGAGGTCTAACTAGCGTCGAGCTACGGACGTTGCTAGTGGTGGTTTAAATCATGTGGTTTCTTATTCTGAAGAGCTTCGCTTAAAATGTGGGTGTTTTCGTTTTCCATATATTGGTAATTGTTGGTCATCGAAAGCGTTTTAATATCTTCTAAATATTATAAATATATACTCGTCATTGGTCAATTGGTAATCATATAAGTAATGTAGGTGAATATACCACATAATAATGATAATATTGTTCATTGTATTCGATGTTATTTTCATGATGAGTACTTTGTCCAAAGAACAATGTTGGGTTGGTATTGACCCAATGTTTCAAATTGAAGGCTGGCCGCGGTTATCTAAGAAGAAATGGGTTCTATATTACTTAGAATATTTTGAAATAGTGGACGAAAATTTTGTCAAAGAGAAGGGTCTTTTTGGGTCATCTTGCTGGGCATTCAATATATATATATATATGTTCTGAGCTTTTGCAGAACTCTGAACCATTCAAATAAACAATGCCAAAAGACCAGAAGCAGACGAATAAATATCGAGAACAATTATGAGGGTATAAAGGCGATTTCAGTGTAAATTAATTGTTTTAACGGAGTTCGTAATAGTATAGAATATCTTCCAGAATGAATAGTCCACTAGTTTTGGTGGTTCGTCCTCTTGGATAAGTACAAGTCTTGTATTTTACTCCAATGTGTATTTATAGAAGCAAAAGTGAATTAATCGTTCATCGTTGTCTTTAACATTATATTCAGCCTATTGTCTTACAATGTCATCGGTTATCTTCAGTCCGGTACCTTCTATTAAAATCTCCCCATAATATTATCTAACTCTTGTTCCCAATTTATGCCATTGTGTCGTTAAGTTTGGCAATGAACTCATCTTTTAGTTCTGATAGCATTAGCAAAATTGTCCATTGCACATGTATTATTTGTCTAAATAGTGTCCATGGACCAAGAATGAACATCCATTGGATGTTGTGTTTTCGTTAGTTAGTTTTCGTTCCCATTTTGGATGTCCATTGGAAACCCGTCTAATGTCCATGATCACGAACATTTAAAATTTTTTTGTTACTTTAAGGAACATCTAACACATATTTGTTTGTTATTAAAGAATGTTTATACAATATCATCGAATGGTCGAAAAACCTACTAGAGAATTCGGAGAAGAAATATATAAATACGGACAGCTGGAGATAGGATTCATTCAGTATTCGATTGCTGTATAGTAAAGATCAGGTGTTCAAGATAAATTGTAAATAGTTCTATGAATATAAATTATGTAAGGTAGTGGAAATATATTATAGTGAGTTGGACTGTATTTTTAAATAAATCCAAGAACTGAACAGAACCCCGAGTGTGGAAATAAAAACATTACAGTACCAAAACAAAAGTACCTTTTAAAGAAATCCTCATCTGTTCTTTATTTGTAGGTAAGTTGGCTTCATGCTGTTTTAATTTTTGCCTGCTTTATTTATTTAGGAATATGATTTCAACGAACTGCTTTATTTTTGGGATCGTATGTTTAACAGATTTCAACTTGGCGTAATTTTGTATAAGAACTGTTGAAATAATGAAATTATATTAAGATGTACCTACGCTGCAAGTTCTCACCCATTTTTCAGTGAGATTTCATTGTAGTGTTTTCAAGTGACAACACTAACAATAACAACACTTATTACAAATAAATGCCAAATATGTGAATAAAAACATCGAGTCAAAAAAACTGGATAAGTCTCCTACCGATTTAACAAAGTTATTTTATGTGCTCGATGTATCAATATAGAAAGAAAAAATAGTTAATTTTATACAAGATTGAATCATGTGAAGTAGATCCAATTCAAATTAGAAGAAAATGTTGTCTCTTTTGTTACAGCTGCTGCTGATTTGGATCTTAAATCAGTAAAAAGTGCTATTCGAAAATGGTTACGCCGAAGGAATATGAATAAGACTATTTAATAAATACATACTGTAAAAAATTTTTTTATTTGTTGAAGAATAAAAATTTGATTTTAAATAACTATTATTTCAATTTTTGACATTAGGCTGAATGATATTAATTTAATAGAAATTACATGCATACATAACTTCGCATAAATTGTTCATCCATTCAACCCTTGGTATATAAATAAACTAAAGATTTCGTTGAATTCATTAATTGGTTGTTTTATTTAAGGATGCGAATTCCATAAATTCAGCAAATTTTTGTTTATAAAGAAATCTATTGGTTTTTAACGATATTTTGCTAAAATAATATAATTCGCTTTCTGAATGATACTTGTGGCTGTATATTCCAAACGTTTCGGGGTCTAGATCAGACCCCGTTGTCAATGGTTAAGAAACTACGGATTAAAAAGGCACAATTCTAAGATTTAAATTAAAATATTTGACAAAATATTATTTGATTTTTGATGTAACTAAAAGAATTTTATTTGTAATATACAGGGTAGCACAGAAATTTCTAAAGATCATATAATCATAAAGTTCCTTTCAAATTGGAAGAATTTGAAAGGGGGATCTTCAGAATTTTATGTGGCGCTCCTAGGTGCGACTTTGTTATAAGATAATGCATTCGGCAAAAATGCGACCAAAGAATTTTGTTGATTCAGTGATGCCATTAAAATCATAAGAGAAAACCTAAGAAAAACCTTATGAACTATCCCGATATTGGGTTGTTCACAAGGACATGACCATTAGCAATTTCTTCCTTAATCATCGGCAACCAGGAACGACTGAATTCTACAATCGTTTTCATTTAACAAAATTAAAACAGACTCTTTTAGTTTTCTTTTGGTGTTGTGTTCTTCGTTGTGTAATATAATTGAATTTTGACACTGTATTTTATGACCAAGGTCCCAAGCATGTTCACAAATTTAGATTTTTCAAATTGCCGTTTTTTTATGTAATTTTTGTGTTCGTTTATTCGAACATTCAGAGGTCTAGAGGTTTCTCCAATATAGAATTTATTACATTCACACGGGATTTTATAAATGCAATTTTTTGTATTTTGAGTTGTGTTATTTGGTTTGGTTTTTTATATAATTGATTTTAGTGTATTTCTTGTTTTAAATGATGTTTTGATATTATATCTCTTTCCCACTCTTTTTAGTCTTTCTGATAGACCCTGTATGTATGGTATAGTTATTGTATTAATGTAATTATCTTGGGAGTCAGTGTTGCTTGGTGAAGTTTGTTGTTGGTATTCCATTTTGTTTAACTCCTTATTAATAAATTTATTTGGGTAATGATTGGCAGAAAGTACATTTTTTATAAACGTTTTTTCTTCATTGAATTTAATGATATTAGAACAGTCGGTTTTTGCTCTGTCATATAGAGATTTAATGATACCTCTTTTTACTGAACTTGGATGATTAGAGTTAAAGTTGAGATACCTGTTAGTATGAGTTGGTTTTCTGTAAATTTCTGTTTCAAATGAAACTGTTCTTTGTAAACATTCTTTCAATACAAATTGTATTTCTATGATCTGAACATGTAACTATTTTATGCTTCTGTCATATTTTCCTAGCATTATATTTACCATTATATTTTATAGCTAGACATTTCAAGTTTTCAAGGTCAAAAAATTGGCACGGTAGGCAATTTTTGGATGAGCAAGATCTCATGATTTCGCATGTTAATTTGATGCATATAATATGAATTGGGGGTGTAAAATTATAATTATACAGGGTCGTTTAAAATATGTTAGATGCTCCATAAGAATTGCTATGCAAGATGGTTAAAATATAGTTCAAATGGAATAATAAATAATAGTATGGTTAGAAAAAAGCGAGAAAAAATAATTGTGTAAGGTACCCCATAAGAGGTTGGAAATTAATTATAGCTGACATACATGGCGGAGTAAAAGTATTGTTATGCAGTTCGCTAAAAAAAAGGTTAATAGAATGTTATACCTATAGGGTAGTTTATTAGCATTTGCATTTATAGGGTGGTTTCATTATAGGATGTACTGGAATTATCATTATACATGGTGGTTAAAACATATGGTGGTGTGAAATTATAATTGTACAGTGTGATTTAAAATATGTTATCTCTGGTTGCCTAAAAAAAGTTGCATATATAGGGTGGAGCGGAATTATAGAATATAAATGTATTATAGCGTAGCTTGCAACGACTTTGAAATATACGACGAAGTAGAATTATAGTTTCAGAGGGTAGTTGAAAGATTTTGCAAACAAAAGTGTTTGTAGGATGGCCAAAAGCGGTCGCATATACAGGGTTTTTGGAATATGGAATCGAATGATTAAACAAAACTCAGAGAAAAATTTGAATGGGGGAAACAATTTTAAAAATATTATGTTAGTGAGTTTAAATTAGTTTACATACAAATGTCCGATTATTTGGATATATGTAGGTTTATGATAAAACCTTGAATTTACGAGTGAAGCTCGGTCAACCAGGTACTGTTAATTATAATGACAAATACATATATCTTTCCAGCTGTCTGATTGGGAGGTTATTCCACATTTATCTTGGTTTCCTGTGCCTTAAATTTTCTATCATTTTTGAGGATATTTTTGACAACATTCGAAAATAACTAAAAGTTGGCATAAAGTTAAAAGATACTTGTAAACAATGAAGGTTTGCCTGCCTTACGTCAATAGTTTTAAATTTTTATTTTGTGCGTGAAAAATTGCCAGTTATATTCTTTAAATAAATATTATAAAATATGAAAGATCCATGTACATTTTAGTGAAATTTTGTTCTGCAATTTATCCATGTTGCTAAGATAAAATACTAATCTTAAACTACAACTGCAATATACTTTTTTGACGTAAATATTACATTCAACGGGGTTAATAATATTTGTTTTTAATTTTAGGATTCACTAACGTCAAAACATTTGGTGGTAAACCAACGTAATGATTTGGAAAATTCCTTTTTATCTTTAAGACTTATTATATTATGGTAATTTGCCAGATTCTGTAGAATATATTTCATCTCTGATTAATTATTACAGTCATAAAGAAGTGTTGTAAAATACTTTATCTACATAAACCATATATCAAGAAACTCGGAGTGTTAAAAATTGTGCGAAAACTTTGGATAATTGAAATAATAGTTTTCATCAAGGTGAGGTTCAAGTAGATCATCCAAGGTTTGTTTCATATGAAGTCGGAAAGGTAAAATTTATATTTTTAAAATAATAAGGGATCGTGTATGTCAATAAGAGTTTCAGTTGTTAATAGGTGCTCCTCAAGAACTATCATGTGATTTAATTAAAGATAATACATATAGTGCAGTAGTATAAAATTGTCGTTTTTATTGCGCATTTGTATAGTGCGGGATGGCAGTTTGCCAACGTGTAAGATGATTGGTTAAAATTTTGTGCAGATTTTATTTAATATAAATTACTAAAGGAAACCACGCAGGGTTGATGTGGGTGTGACATTATTCCCTCTATTTTTCTAGACTTCAAATAATTATGAAAATTAATGTGCTTCTCCTAAGCTGGTATTTAAATCTCTTTTAAAACAATTTAAATAAATTCGACAACAAATAATGCCAGATCATTTTGACGGGTCGAAGTGCTCGCCAGATGATTCTAAAGTTATTGTGGACAAGCTAAAGTATCAAGTACATATGTGCTTCTACCAACTGGTGTTTCAATAAAAGATGTATCTTAAATTGTAAAACTAGGCGGGTTAATCAACAAAGAAACTGAGGATTTGGCAAGGTTGGAGCAGGTATAATATTACCCCAATTCTCAAAATTTAAATATTTAAGGACTTTTATATTCTTCTACAATACTGACCCTAAACATTTTATTTGATACATTTTTAATTATGAAAAGGTAAGTCAGTTGATCTGGCTTGTGCAAATGTTCACAAGAGAGTTTAAACTGGTTATAATATGAGCACTGGATGGCTGTTCGAATAATGTGTAAGATATAGGGCTGAAATTTAGTACACACTTAGTATTTATTAAATAATTTGGTCAAGTGCGAGTTGGGCTTGCATACTAAGGGTTCCGAACCACCTTCAAGATTCTAATATTCCAGTTTCAGACAAGCAGGGAATGAGTGAATTTTCTTATATCAGTTAAAGGAAGCGTTTTAAATTTATAAAAAATATACACTTTCATTGTCCACAAATAGACTTTTATTGTATCTGCTTCATTATTCATTATGATCTGGCTTGTGCAAATGTTCACAAGAGAGTTTAAACTGGTTATAATATGAGCACTGGATGGCTGTTCGAATAATGTGTAAGATATACGGCTGAAACTTTGTGTACACACTTAGTATTTATTAAATACTTTGGACAAGGGTTCCGTACCACCCTCAAGATTCTAATATTCCAGTTTAAGACAAGCAGGGAATGAGTGGATTTTCCTTTTAAAGGAAGCGTTTTAAATTTATAAAGAATACACACTTTCATTTTCCACACATAGACTTTTTATTTTATCTGCTTCAGGATTCGCTTGAATTTTATAAGAATACATATGTATTTCATTTTCTAATTTGGCCCCCAAAAATCATCATTAGAGTTTTATTTTACTAATAAACTTCCAGGGAAGCCTTTTATAATCTACTGTCTGAATCTTGAGGCTCTGTAGATTGGAAGATAAAGGGTAAAATAGATGAAGTTTTAAATTATAAATTATTAAATCTGTTATTCAAATTATTTGAAAATACAAATAAAATATATTTTTCAAAATTTAAATAGTGTAGTTTCTAAAGTGGGAATTAAGTCGATGTTTAATATTTTTGTTAATATCTTTTAAACAAATGATTTAAAAATATGATATATTTGTAATTCATATAATGAGGCTTTTATCTGATATATTACATGATGGGTTTGAAAATTGAATTTTTATTTTCCATTTATTTGTATAATTTGTCCCTAAAATTACTATGGGGGTTTTCTAATAATTTTTCTTATAAATTTCAAGCCAGTATCCCTAATTATTTTCAAAATTTTACATAGTATGGTTTCGAAAATAAAGCGAGAAATAAGAATTTTTTATATCTTTATTTTAATATCTTGTAAACAATTAATTTTAAAAATATTGAAAATATATATTTGTATTCATCATAATGAGCCCTTTCATTTGATGTATTGCATGATGCGTTACAAAAATATTTTTTTATTTTCCGTTTAATTCTATAATTTGGCCGCCAACATTAATATTGGGGATTTCTTTGTATTTTTCCTGTAAACAAAAAAATTTAGGTCATAGTTTGGGAAATAAAGAGGGGAATGGGTATATTTTTAAACTATTTTTTAATATATATTAAAATATTCATTTAAAAAAAATTAAAAAAATATATTTGTATTCGTCATAATGAGCCCTGTGATTTGATATATTACTTGATCCGTTAGAAACAATTATAATTTTTTATTTTCCATTTAATTCTATAATTTGTTCCGCAAAATGAATATTAGGGGGTTCTCTTTATTTTTCCAGTAAAGTTCAGGTAAGGCGCTATAACTCTATTTTTTTCGAAATTTTACAGCTTACGGTTTCGGAGATTTTTGTTAATATCTTTCAATTTATTTATTTAAAAAATATGAAAAAAATATATTTGTTTTCGCCATAATGAGCCCTTTCATTTGATACATAACACGATGCGTTAGAAATAATTTTACTTTATATTTTCCACTTAATTCTGTAATTTGTCCCCCAAAATTAAAAATAGATGTTTCTCCTTAGTTTTTCCAGTAAAGTTCAGATCGGACCCTATACCTCTAATTTTGTTCAAAACTTTACGATTTATAGTTTTAGAGATAAGGGGGGAATGGGTAAATTTTGCTATATTTTCGTTAAAATTTTTTTGACAATTTTTTTTAATCTGATAAAAATATATTTTTCTTCCTCAGAATGGGACCTTTTATTTGATGTATTACATGATGCGTTTAAAAAAATATTTTTAAATTTTCATTTAATTCTATAATTTGCTCCCCAAAATTAATATTAATGGTTTCTCCTTATTTTTCCTGTAAGGATCGGGCAACGTTCTATATTTCCTATTTTTTTTCAAAATTTTAGGCTCGGTAGTTTCGGAGATCAGGAGGGGGAACGGTCGATTTTTTTAGTTTTTCCCCCCAAAAGTACCCTTAAAATCAAAATTTCTTCTTTCCTGATCGGGTCACCAGACTATACATTAATGCCAAATTTCAACCTCTTCCGTCCAGTAGTTTAGCAGAAAATTGCTTTGAATTGAGAGGCAGAAATCCGGAGTGATATTATAAGGGTATCCGTATTTTGTAAATACGGAACCCTAAAAATAATAATCTGGCAAGGTCGACTACCAGTTCATTATTTTCTTTATGATTTTTCAATCCTTTGATCGCAAGACGATATATTGTTTCGAGTGACGTAAATCAGTAGTGCTCCACTCAACTGATTGAAATCTCGAAATAATTATTTATTTATTTAATACATAGAACTGAATTAAATATTTAATTTCTCCAAACTTATAAAAAGATATGGTAAATCTTTTACTGAAATACTGAATATAATCTTTACTCTATGTGCGTTTTTCCAGATGCATAGAAAATTACAACGATGGTCTGAATATATATGTGGAAACGACGTAAGAAAAAAATATTTGTGTCCTTATTTTATAGAATTATATAATAAGCTGAGATACTTCAACTTTTGAATTCAATTGTACTTTCACCGAACAAAATTTAAATATACAGGGTGATTCTCCCCAACCCCAAATTTGAGATTGAGATTCAATTTTAACGAAGTAACAACTTTTTTCATAAAATTATTTTTTATATGCTGCAAATACATAAACACAAATTTAACTTTTGCGGTCCTAATCATTTCAACTATCAAAAATTGTAAGAGCAGTCAAAGAAAAAAAAAACATTCTAGCTACGGCCTTGAAATTTTGAACTATTTGAAGGAGTATAAGGATATTATTTAGGTATATTTTTTAACTCCAGTAACAGACAGAAGTAGCTAAAAAAATTTTAATTAATTACAAAATAAAATTGAGACAAATATGTTTGGTAATTAAACAAATTTAATTATTCTAAATGATTATCATTAAGAAAGAAATAGACTAACTAACCTTACTATTAGTTGTAGATTTTGTAGATATTTACACATTTATAAATTTTATATATTTTGTTTGGTTAATAATTTTAAATAATTATGTCAACTTTAAACAAAAAAATATATAAATTATTTTAATAACATTTTTACCTTTGTTTAAACGTTCAAATTTATTTTTGATTTACATAACTTAGTTTGTTACTATAAATATTCAAGAAAATATATGGGTATTTTGTGTTATATGAATAGAAGTGGGAACAGTTTTGAACTTTTAGTTAATGTACCTGACTGTGTCATCTTCAAACGACTCTAGCTCGCTTAGGCCTTCGTAATTTTTAACTAAGGTAATTTGGGTGAAATCAACATAAAATCGCGACTAGTAAATCTAGCATCCGTTTGGTATGAGGGTTTCAGAACATGCTCTATTTTTATCCACACTAGATTAGCAAGTCTGTTGATGTCAAATTTCAGTTCAAGTCTAATTTAGACCAGGTCGTCAATGGATTTATGGACCTTGAAACGTTTTCTATTTGAAATTTACAATCTTTGTTATTAAAGACTGACTGTTATTATGAAAAAACTGTAAATATGTATAAAACTGATGACTAATTTAGTGTCCCAATTTATTTAAAGTTCAGAATCAATGTATTTGCTACTTCATAAATCATTCTTTGGTAGTTATAGTGGTTTTTATGCTTTATTTCTTGCAAGTTTCTAAGCAAATGAATATCCACCCAAATCTAGATTGATTAGAGAAATAGAATTTTTTTTGCTTAAGACGGTAACACCTGCGTTTTGGCAGATTGTAAGAATTGTATTTTTTAAAAGCCTGAAATATTGTTGTTAGTTCTGTTCATGGAAACAATTTCCAGTTATCCAAAAAAGGTGAAGAAGAACTCTGTTTAATATAACCCTGAACAAAGCAATAACAGCAGTTAAAAATACATATTAATTGTAAACACAAAATGAATTACTTCTTGCTTTTTCGGACAGAGACCATGAATTGGGTACTAAAATGCAAATATTTAATGCAAAAAAATATTGTTCTTTTATTAACCAAACGAAGACCTACCCATTTAGGTCATTACCTTTTCTCAATTCCTTAGATGAAGTGCTAAGTTGCTACTGGTAGCTGTGGTGACATCTTCTATTTTTAAATGCACCCACTTTGCATTGGCTATAAAATCTGGAAACTTATGCAAGGTTCATCATCCAATGTATTGGATTCAATTGTGATCTAAATTCTTTAACTTGTAACAAGGGATAAACTGAAGGATCCAGATATATAGGATGCGAATACAGTGAATTTCTAGGAAGTTCACAAAATCTCGATGTGTTGTATTTTATTAATTTATTTATTGAGTTTATGATATTAAATTATCGCAACAACAATTTAAAACAAATTGTGGTGACGAGGCGTACCCAGCATTTGGTGTAGGGAGGGGCAAATCTGAAAAAAAGTCTTAGAGGGGGCAAATCAGGAAAAAAATGTCCTAGAAAGAGGTGCAAATCAGAAAAACTTTAAGCCTAGAGGGGGGGAGGGGGGAAGTCAGCAAATTAATGAGAAGTTTTGTAGACTCCCGGCAGATTTTTCAGGTCCTGGGGCGTCAAAGTGGTAATAAAAGCATATGAACACTAAAGAAGTTACTCACTGCCAAAAACATGGCGAAATAATCCAAATCACAGTATGCTTAATGAGAGCAGAATATAGAAGAACTACAAAGATACAAACAAGGGCCAAAAGATAAAAGGGGATAAGTTTAGATGGACAGATCACATAAACAGAAAACAGGACATGACCAAACTGACACTAGAGATAAACCCAAATGGAAAAAAATGGCTGGTCGGCTAGACTGAGGGTAAGGTAAACTTAGTTCGAAATGTGTTGAAGAAAATTGTACAAACAGCTTAAATTCACCCAGGGTTATAGAGTTATGGAAGTAAATATTGACACTATATGTCCATGAATCACATTTAAATTTAGGTGCTTCGTTTTAATTACATCTGATTATATCGTTTTGACTTGTTTATTTGTATACGATTATCAAAAAACTTTTTTTTTTCGATCAACGGTAAAGACGAACAGTATTTTTTGGTAAAATTTTGACAATAAGTTAAACAAAAGAATTCTCGGCATTATGTTACTTAATACTTCACAAATAATATGTAAATAATTCAAGATACCCGTTTATATGTTATTTTATGTGAAGCTTATTGCAGGTTTGATAACGAGACGAGATTTAGACGTTAAACTAATATTTATACTGAGCAAATTTATTACACGAAAGTACAACACGTTTAAGACTGCTTTTTATTTGTTGCAGTTAACATATGACAGAGCTCGAAAATGTTATTATTTCGTGTGTTCACAACTATGCAGAGAATATCACCTCTAATCCTTGGAAATACATCGAATGTCTTCAAGGGCCCCAGATGCAAAGTTTTGCCATTGCTGTTACGATATCTGTCATAAATATCTTCGTTTTCATCACTGGGCTCGTAGGAAACGTGCTAGTATGTATAGTTATAGTCAGACATCCTGCTTTAAATTCTCCGACGGATTATTTCCTGTTAAATTTGGCTTTATCTGATCTCACTCTGCTTATTTTTGGTAAGTTTGTCCTAAGTTTGGAAATATGTTTGTTTATATTGTTAAGTATGTTTAAGGCAATTTCATGCTCTCGTAGTCTTAAGTGATTTGCATTAAATTTTAAATCTTTAACGCGTGTTGAATGGTTAAATAAATTTACTTCCTAATTAAGATATGAGTTTTTAACTCCAATCTTTTTTATAAGAGTAGCCCCAAGAACTTCTAGTAATCAGCTTTGGCACTCATAACGAAGAATGAGACGATAACGAAATTTTATGACAGGCGCTTGTTGTCCCGCATTTAATGTGCGCATTGATATTACAATGATATCACATTCGGAAAGCAATTTGCGTCACAATAAGTATTAACATCAGAATTTTCGCTACGATTTTCCTCTACACTATACTGAAATTATATCTTCTGTAATTTATATATAAACTATTTTCGCCATACAGATTTTAACAAATAGGAGTGACAGACAGCCTTCTGCAAATGAACGAAATCGTAAACATCCTATAGAGTGCCATACTGAAATACTGAACTATAGAAACTGTAATATTTTGTATGCAATCTACCCGGAAAGAAAATTTTTGCAGATTTTTTTGAACCTATCGGAATCAATCTGCTAGTCCAATATAGAGTTTTTTTTATTGGAATTAACAGGATTTTAATGTATCTTGTAACCGTATGGATTCTGTATGTATGTAACCTGTGGGACTGTATCTGTTTCTATTGTAGTTTGTTTAGAATTATGGAACTTTTCGTATTTCCTACTACAGAATAAAAATGTTCTAATGGTTTCTCCAAAATCAGTAAATTTAATGCAAGTTTAATGGTTTCTTTTTGTAATAGCTATATTGAAAATATAGAACTTAATGTTTTGCTTAGAAACTTCTATGTATATGAATTGACAGCAACAAAAACACTAGGTTCCCACACACGTTTTTTTTTATTGGAATATATGGGATTTTTTCCATAGGGCAACCACAGATCATACCTTCAAGCTGATCATGCAATAAAGAGGCACAGCACCGCTACATTTTATGATAAACGTCACGAAGTATAGATACATTCGTGATAAAGGTCATCAAATGAGGGACTGCACAACTGCACACGTGCTAGTTTCAACATTCGTAAGTTCTTCGATCTATTCGACTGTATTCGACCTTGTAAGAATTTAGGCAGATTGATGCAAGTTATTTTTCGGGAAAATAACTTTTTTCCAAATAATTAGATGTAGGCATTTAGTGGGAATATAGTGAATAGATAAAAATGTCTGTATTAGGAAATCATACGAAAAACACGTGATATAAATGAATTATGCAATCTCATATAGTTTTAAACAATTTTACAATGATCACTGGAAATTGACAGACAATACAAAATAAGACTATGTAACGCTTACACAGATAACTACTGATCGTGACCTCCTCATTCGTTTAACACTCAGTAGATGGCAGAACGATATGTAATTCTCTTCATTTTCAAACGTAACATGCAACTAAATATCAATAATAAAAGCTTTTATGTAGTATATAAATAAAATGTACTTATCACCAGAGAATTTCAGAACTAATTGTGTGATTCTATTACTTCAGTTGATACAGGGAGTAATTAAGAAAATAAAAATTTTGAGTTCTTTATGAATTTTTTTTATAAATAAATGCTTGAAGTGTCATTATACTAGTGATGTAGAAAAAGGAATCATTTGTTACTAACTACTCGTTACTTGGCGAGATACGAAATAAACGAGTAGGTACCACTACTTGAGCTAAGTAATTGTTACTTCGTTACTATCTTTTTCGGTACATACCAACCTACGAATATTGGTTGACGCATTTGTGGAAAACGGCCAATCCGTTTGCCATTCTCCTGGACTCCCTTCCGTAGGCCATAGGAGTGGAATGTGAATATTCCCATATTTTAAAACCCTTGGAACACAGAAGGTCTGAAATAAGTGCCGAAACTTTCAAATTAAAATAATTATTATTTACACTGTATTTACATCATTAATATTGTATTAGTGTTACCTGGTAAAATGGAAAAGTGGCAGTCGAATTACTTCCCTACTTTTTGATCTTCTTTGGTGTAATCCGCTCACACTCCTCCAGTATTCCACGTCTAAGTTCAGGAATATCGCGAGGTTGAGTTTTGTACACCACAATTTTTAGATATCCCAATAAAAAAAAGCAAGGGTCGCTAGGTCGGGTGTTATGGTTGGTCATTCTGATTTAAAAAAGTGATGTTTAAAAAGATTAGCAAAAAACATACCCCTTTGTATTTAAACTTTTAGAAGTGATATTCACCCCCGCTTATGGGTTGAAACTGCAGGGTGTATTATGTGTCCCCCCGTAAATATAAATTAACGTATTTTTTGTCTTTTTCTTTTACAGATATTTTAAAAGTTATTTTGGTTGGTGAAATGAAAACTCTGTATATATATATATATATATATATATATATATATATATATATATATAAAGCAGACTATAGTATATGGCCGCTATTACGTTGTCAAATATTTGACCAAATATCTTTGATAAATCATCTTTGTCAAAGATATCTAATAGTGTAATACCTAATCTTTGACAAAATATTTATTTGATATATATCTTTGATCACATTTACAGGCGTCTTCCTATGTTTGATCAAAAATTTTTGAAGTTAATTGTCACTGAAAATGAAAATTTGCGTCTCCGAAGTTTATTATAGAATTGTACAAAAAAAATATATATTATTTGAGTATGAAGACCGTTAATTTTGTATAATGTTATATATAAAATAAAAACAAGAGGTTAACTCCCTAGAATGAAAATTGTTAGTACCATTGTGTGGACGTATTGAAGAAAAACTAGAGGGATTGAAAAGTTAATAAATATACCGAAAAGAATTAATTAATTTTGTGTCACATATCATATCACAGATCTATATAGATAACGAAGCGCAATGTTGTACTCGACTAAAATGATGTAGGTGGATTCTCTATACTAATACTTCAATTGTGTATTTCTTTACAAATAGACAATTATAGTATCAACATCTATAATGTGACCTTATCCATTAAAAAATAATTATTTCAACATTTTTGCCATCTGTCTCAGCTCTTCTAATAAGATCAGCTTGCTTGCTGGGACGGTTTGCTGACCGTTGGTGGTTAGAAAAGCCGATCCTTTTCTATTGTTCTAGGGAGGATCACCTACGCCCTTTTGGAAAAATTCTAACAGTTGATCCAATAACAATCGTAGGGTTAATATTTTGCTTAAACTGATAATAAGAAGTTTTGCTTATCAGGTCCAGTATTGATAAATTATTCCGTTCTAGGCGCCCATTACTTTTTTTAATTCTGAAATTGTAGCCATAAAAATCCAGCACATTCCCTATTTTGAATAGAAAATATTTGATGAAGTATTTGATGTAGTGTAATATATCATTTAATGAAATTTGTTCTTCATTCATATCAAATATTTGATCATATGTTAGTCTGAATCCGGTAGACAATGTCCCTCGTTTCTCGAAGTTTCTTTGGACTTCCATCTTCTTGAAAAGGTTGATCTCACAACGTTTCAATAGAATGAATTCACCTGATGACAATGTAATACCGGCCTAAGCTATACTACTCGCCGACCTCAACGGAGATGACACCTAGGAGGACAAAGGCAATCTAGAATTCTTAACCTATAGTAGTTTTTGAGTTTCGTTAGAGAAAAGAATGGGTTATAGGAAATTGTCTCTTTTACAAATGTATAATTCATTGTGACTGAAATTCTAATTATTGGTATTTGTTTAGATTTACAGACAATTAAAGAAAAAATACTAATTTACATATGTATTGTTTCGTTTTAGGTTTACCTTATGATATAATGTTATACTGGTATCAGTATCCTTGGATTTTTGGAATATATGCATGTCAGGGAAGAGCTTTGATTGCAGAAACGTAAGTCCTATACAATTGTCAATATACTAAACCTAACAATTGTCGCTATTTGATTTTTACGGCATTAATTTCAGAAAATCCCCACTCGAAATTTCAATATTGTTAAAAAATCACTAAACTACATAAAAAAATGGGCCCAGGGGGATAATATTATATACAAATCTTAATGTTTTGGTATACTTACTAATAAGAATATTATCACTGAAACTAAATCAGAGATAAAACTGTATATATTCCAACGATTTATCCAGATTTTCAAGTAAATATGAGAATTATTACAAATATTGCGATTCTTCAAGTAGAAATTCTTATGGGTAGATTGAGAAGTAGAACTTTGGATTATCAAATCAAATTGTATTGGTCACTCCTTAAAAACAAACAAAGAATTGAGTTACCCATATTCCCCATATTTAATTTACGTATAGATATCACAAAGAAATAATGAAATAAGAGTTATGTAAACAAGCAGCTACGGACGGAATAAAAAAACAATGATTTATTAACACTGCCCAAAACAAAATTTGTGTCCAATCGTAGAATTTAACGCTAGCGGAATATTACCCTGGACTCCAGGTTCATTAAAAAAAGTCTAACATTTTTCATTCGGTACCTTTAATTTTTTTTTATTTGGACACATATGTATTGTTTTTATATGTGTTTTCGGTTTATTTTGCTAAAACCTGCCCTCAGTAGAGTCAGGCCTCCCCAAACCAAGTCAAGTCTCCGCCCAAACGAAAATTTTGGATCCGATACTGAACATAAAATACATTTGACTTGATCATTACACCAATCAATACAGATATTTAGGTGACATACAATTCAACAGCAAACCGCATAAGCCATCACGTAAATAATAGTTTATAAGTTATAACTGACATATTTTAACGGCAAACTCGTAGAAGTATAATATTTGAGCCTTAAAACCCCAAAAAATTTGTGGTATTTTCGTTTTTTGCTGATAAACAAAGTAATGATCTGTTCATAATGCCGTTAATAGAAAAATTGTAGAGAATCAGAAAATCTTCAAAATTAATGTTTATAAATTTTTATTGCAGCATTTTTCATAAAGAAAATCTGGAAAAAACGATGTAAAGTGGGTGATTTACAAAAATTCTAAACTTGGTTGTAATAACAGCTGGAACCTAAATCTGCCTGCTAGTGATAGCTTATAATGTTGAGATTAATAACGCTGAAGATTGATATTGTACGTTAAGTAGATCTTGCAGAATTGCAATTTAAACAATTTGTAGAAATATTTTGCGGAACGTATCGTATTAACCACAATAGTCCGATAGCGATGTGCAAAATATATTTTGAAAGCTTCACTTTAGATATTTTGGATTTTTGTCATAGTGCCGTAAATGTATTATTACTGGTTTTGAAATTTGGCTTTGGCTTAAATGATGGACCCTCTAAAGTTTTGATAGTGGCGGATCCAGTCAGTGGAAAAATGTCATTTAATTAATATCAGTAAACTGTATACAGGTAACCATTAACTTAATAAACCAATAAAAAAATAGACCAGTATGAGCAGGTAATTGTTCTGTAAATAAAAACGTAATAAACTCTTGAGAAAAAACATATAATAATAAAATTTACCATAATTTTTATCGCATGCCCCACCTTAAGACAATTCTAGATCCGTCTATATGCCTTGACAACTATTGACAGTGCATCGTTGGCTGGCTGTCGCATATTCGTACATTTAATGCAATGTTTACTATTATTTTAAACCAACTTCTTGACATTGTAGCGAAAAACCAAGATAGGCAAATTGAAGTGGAATTTATGAACCTTTATATCCCGATCATACTAGTCTCGTTAATACGGTGAGATGTGAAAAATAGCTCTCTAAATTATTTAATTCGAGTTGTTCAAAAACTATTTATTCAGTAGTACCCATCGTGAGCCCATAGGAATTATCATAAACTATCGTTTTGACGATGACTAATATTCCAGTATTAGTTACCACAAGGTTATAAATTTTTGAAAAAAAATCCCTTTTTGATTAGTTTTTCTGTGTCTACTCGGCAAAAATGATCCAATCAGGAGATATAACCACTCAGTAAGACGGATTTCTGATTTTCTACAACTTTCCTGCAGACGGCAATACGATTCTTCCATTACTTTTCATTATATAAACAAAAACATAAGAAATTCGTATTTTGCGGGTTTTTATTATTCAAACCGTTTACTTCTCAGTTTGCTGTTAAAATCTTATCAATAATTATCTATAAGCTGTTGCTGACGTGATGGTATAAGTGAATTGCTGTTGAATTTTATGTCCGAAAATGGGTTAAATTTTGCTCCGGTTTACGTATGTTGCATCATACAGTATTAAATAGTTTCTAGGAATTAATTTAATAATATTCATCGACATTTTTCTGTGGAGAATTCTGATAAGGGAAACAGGAATCAGGATTTTGTTATGAAATTAAAATTTTTCTATAATAATTATCAACAGGAGAAAAATAAGAAATGGCCCTCTGCTTTGAACCCTATAACTTACACGCAATTCCACTGAATATGATATACTTGATAAATGAAAAACTGAAATGATAATGACTTGAAATTTGAAGAGGCTTTTTATAAGAATTCTACAAAAACAACTTGGTATATGCTACTAAAGCAGTCAACTGTAAATGCAGTTTAAATGCCTCTGAGAGATATAGTGCAGTCATTGAAGCATTATGCCTTCTAAATTGTTTACTAGTAATCGATTTACATGAAATTTTGGAATTAGGCTCAGGTAACCTCTAACTTCAAAAGTGATATTCACAGATCATACAATAAAGGCAATTGAAAATTCGGAATTTTTTCACGTTTTAGTTTTTTGCAAATATCTCCAAAAATATGCATTTTATTTTTAATTTTATGATGAATAAGTTCGGGCCAATATTACTTTTGAACTTAAGGGTAAGATAAGCTTAATTCCAAAATTTCATGCAAATCCGTTACTAGTAAAAAATTTAGGAGGTAAAACCCTATTTTTCGCTTGAATGGCTATAAGGTCTCGGAAAAATTAGGAGGGACGAACCAGAGACCAGAAACATAGCTCAGCCGCAGCCCGGTTAGTAAAGACTAAGTGTCTGAGGTAAAGCTCTGAACATCAGAAAAATATATGGAGTACAACAAATTAATTAATGGGTAAATAGCAAAATGGAGGCAGAACATATTGGCCTAATTCGTACGGGAAAAGTTCCAGAAGACCTGGACTAACTGCCGTCCTCACAATTAACTTTAATGTGATTTCTGGTTCCAGGAGATGGAAGAAATTTGTAAAAGATGATAAAGACTGATTATGTAAGTATGGAACACTTTGATTTTGGATTAATCTTGTGATATCAGCATTGAGTATTTTTCTCTTGGAGAAATATGAATACTGAAAACAATAAAATTACCTAAAAAAACAAGAAAACTAGTCCTATGTTTATTAAATTTCCGATAAATTAGTTAAAGTTTGCTAATTACTTTGAAACAATTAAGTCCATGTTAAAAAAACGTTTGACAGTGAAAATAATTTTACTTAGTATTTATATTTTATTATAATATCTTTAACAGTAGTTGCAAATGCATAAGGATTAGAATCACTTATTTTCGTTATAACCGCTTAATAATAACTGTAAATTCAGATGTAGTGAATACTGTTGTGCTTAATCCCTAAATCCCCCTGGGTACGCCTACGCTACAGTGTTAGAATATATTTGAAAACATTTGATAATAAAACAGTGTACGTTGTAGAAATACCTACAAACATTCTTATTAAATCGTCTGTTTTTAGGGCATCGTATGTTTCTGTATTAACGGTGGTTACATTTTCCACGGAAAGGTATTTAGCAATCTGCCATCCCTTACACAAATTATCGCTGTCGAAAGCTCAGAGATGTGTGAAAATTATAATGGCATTGTGGATAATATCATTTATATGTGCGCTTCCTTTTGCATTTTATAGTGAAGTAAATTATTTGCAGTATCCGAATTCAACTGATGTCATTTTGGTACGTAAACATTAGATGTTAAAAGCGAGGTCAATTAGTAAGTATACCTGTGTAGATTTCGGATGTATCTAAACTAAAATTAATTTTAAATTCAAATTCCTTCCTTTGACTTTGACTCCCTATTTAGGAATTCGTTATCCCACATTTTTGAAAAGTTTGTCGATGTTACTCATTTTTTGCTAATTTTATTTTACTTATGAATGCCAAAGCTTAAAAAAACAATGAATTTTCTAAACTTTTTTTTAGTTTGACTACATTTTAATAATTAAAATATGTTTGTGGTTGTTTAAAATAAAAATTCTTATATTTTTGATTATTTGACAGTCAATTTTCCGTAACAATGTTGTATATCATAATTCTACCCCTACCCAATAACTGATTATTCCTAGTGAAGAAACACCTATACATTGATTTAATGAATGGAATCTAAGTACCTATTAATCCTCACACCTCTACTACGTTGGGTTCTGGGAACAGTAAAGTTTCCCAAAAAGAATCCCGTCAGGTCTCACCCAATAATCGAATTCTCTCACAAGGACTAAACACCAATTTTTTCCATGTATCATATTCATTGCCGTAAAAATTGAAATTTCTTAAAGACATTTCTACTATCGCCCTCTATTCTGTAATTGAATTTTAACAATATTACGAAACACATATCTATTCATTTATTAATACAATACTCTAAGTAAAATTCTTATGCCTGGATGTATTACTTTCGGATTCCGAGATAGAAAAACTTCCTAAAAGCCTTTTTCACTTGCTATTGGCTGGAGCGCTTGTCAGCTAGTTAAAACATCTGAGTGTTAGTTTATCGAAAAATTCTTCCTCCTGAAATACTTTTGGTTCCTCATTTAGTGAATTTTCCATAAGTCATCCTCCTCTTATTTACAAGAAGAGTCTATAAACAAATTATCAAATCCTAGATATTTTCAACAACCTTTCTTGGAGTACCTACCCTGCATATTGTAAAAAACATGTATCGCCACCGTGGAAGAAAATCGCTTTTTTATAAATGTATTCTGGCCAGTTATGTCAGTATTGTAGTAACTTAGAGCATATAATTCTCGAGGTGGTCTCCATAAAAGAGCATTATTTTAATTTGTTATAGGTTTAAAGCTGATTTTTATAAAAAGTTTTAATAATTACTTATAAAATCGGAGGGTCACTCTGTGTTACAAACTGGGTGGTACGTTTTTTTGCAGTTCCACCCTTCGTTAACTCTATACACATAAGCACCTGTAAAATGGCGGCACTTCACTTGGTGTTAGCGTATTTTTGTTTTGTATCGCTATATTCGTCCAAATATTTGATGTATTCGCAAATATTCCAAACGTGCCATCCACACATATTGCAAAACACTCAAACATGCCAAATATATTTAGATACCAACAACTTTCAAGCATTGATTTGCTTTAATATAAATTGTAAATGTGACACATGCCTTACCGTAAAGATGAATAAACAAAATTAATGAAAAATGTTTCTTATTTATTTTTTACCTACCTCAATATTCGTAGATGGGTTGCATTTATAGATGGCTCCCAGAAAACTATTCATATATTTGTAAGCAAACCATGTGGGTTTGTAACCGCTAGACGTGTCTGATTTCTTAATTTTTGTGTTATAACCCCTGAACGCAGACATCAAAGATTCCCTCTTTTTCTTTAAATCAGCAATTGTGCATGGTTGTCCCATATTGTTTTGGATATCTATCCATGCATCATTTATTTTATTTTTATGTAAGGATGCATTTGGTACAACTCGAGAAACTTCACGATGTTATTGTTCGACCACTCCATTTTGCCACAAACACTACTTTGCGATTAAAAACAACACTATCTGATCACGATCGAAGCGCCGCGTGCAACTGTACGAACCAAGTGTGGACGGCTAAAGCAAATATTTGGGGTATTTGACTCCTTTGATGTGTATTGAAAACCGACAAGTCGTATTTGCTCTTAGCGGTATTCGACGTATTTGTTCAAATAAAGCAAAAATAGCGAATAACCTGTCCACATATCGCCGTTTTTGGACAAATATAGCAAATATACGAATACGCTACACCAAGTGAAGTGCCGCCATAAGATAAGGGTAGTAGTGTATTCGTTGATCAAATAGCGATGTGTCCTTCAAAAATATTGGCCTGTATATTAATCCTCAAACAAAAAGTATAAATATATTACAGTAGATTACTTATTCAAGTGCAGTGTCGTATTAATTTCAAATTATCCAGGAGCCATTAACCATTTGATAATGGAACAATAACAGTTAAAACCATTTAATGACTGTGGCTGATAATATATAAAAATGGAGTTCGAAATAATTACCTGGAATTTCATAATAGTTTTTAGGCTAATTTTTCTGTAGCATTTTTATGTTTTTTATTTTGCAACATAATCTCAAATACTGTTTTTTTGTTTCAATTAATTTTATCTTGCGTTTATAAAAAATCTTTTCCTGTAAATGTTTGTTGTTTCAATTAATTGTTTATATATATATATATATATATATATATATATATATATATATATATATATAATTAACGTCCCAAGTCAATGTCTCATTGTGTCACATATAAAACTCAAAGGGTTATTATTTGACTTAGAAGAAAAAACTATCTGTGGTCCCTAATTTAGCACTTTAATATTTATACTTAATATGGCCTAATGTAAATTTTAGCTTATTCTTTAATATTTTGCATTTTAAATGTTTTCTTTTTTTAGGAGTCTGCACTTTGTGCTATGTTTTCACAGCCAGATTTCTTAGCAGAGTTTAGTTCTATTATATTTTTTATCATTCCTATGGTAGTCATAATATATCAGTACACTAATATGGGTATCGTGATATACAAAACCACGAAAAATAACGAGAAATTTGGAAACACTTCTAATGGATCTGTTCATGGGAAGAGGCGCAGAATGCTTCAAAGCAAAAAAATCATCAAGATGTTATGTAAGTATTATTGTTGTCACAATTATTAATAACTTCATACATGAAAAACATAATTTTGATATTGAATTTGGTTAACGTCACATCAAACATTTCCCTGTTATTAAAGCAGTTGTGATATTGTGTTTGTAATCGTCATATTTTATCTATTTTGTCGCGAAATGAATTCTGACATCCAGGAGTTTTAGGAAAATGTATTGAAAAATTTCGAAAAGTTAGTATCATATTTTATCTATACTGAATAAAGTGGATTACCTGCAAATGTTAGTTTGCTCGGGAAACAAGTTCTCTATTTTGAAAATCATATATTTTTAAATATTTATGTCACACTTTTACGTGTCTTTCGCAATAAAGCATTACAGAGCAACTAGTGCTAGTAATTCCTGAGCTAGCCTAACCTAAGAACAACAATGAGGCAGAATGCTTGATATGAAAGAAACCTGGTACAATTGGCTCAAATATCAACACATTTTTAATTTACGCATTTAAAACACAGTTATATTTATGATACTATCTTTTTGTGATTTTAAAATCCATTGAATGCAAAACAAT
The DNA here is from genome assembly GCA_034190945.1 of Octodonta nipae. Classification (NCBI taxonomy): domain Eukaryota; kingdom Metazoa; phylum Arthropoda; class Insecta; order Coleoptera; family Chrysomelidae; genus Octodonta; species Octodonta nipae. Next base: position 110,725,154 of record CM067219.1, on the reverse strand, counting down.
ATATTGTTTCTAGTTGAGATCTTTCATCAGTTGCTCGTCCCGCAACTTATTGAAACCCCAAACAATTACTTATGTATTTAGTATGTATAAGTGAATTTAATATTTTATGGCGAAGTGAATATCACCATCTTGGTATTTCAGGAAAAATTAGCTCACAGATAGAGTTTGACACCATTTCCCTGAGATTCTTTGTACAGAAATCATTAAAAAAATCGTATGTTAACTAAAGCGTATCAAAACAGTTATGATACTATCTTTTTAAGATTTTGGAATCCATTGAACGCAAGACAATATCCTTTTTCTTGTCGTGAACCTTCATCAGTTGCGCTTCCATCAACTGATTGAAATCTCCAATAATTATTTATGTGTTTAGTACATATAATCGATTTTAATATTTTATCGCGAACTGAATATCTATATCTTGAATCTTTGTGAGCTAGTTTTACCTGGAACTCCACGAATTTAAATGAACCTTTCTGAGATCCAAAGAATTGGGATATTATTATTAATTCTGAGATATGCAGAGTATTTAATGAAAAATATCATCACCTTCACATTTCCCAGTCTACGGTCAGCAGAACAACAGAAATTTTGTTAATTTCCAAGATCTTCCCAAACCTAGGAGAACAAAACTCAATGAAGAAAATGAATTGAATATATTGTTAAATGTTGAGGAAAAACCACAAAAACATACAAGCGAAGTAGTTGGTGATAATGATGTAAGTAAAACATCTATATTGAGAATATACTGGTTCAGGAACTAAATCACGATGATTCTGATCGTAGATTAAAATTTTGTGTTTTGATGTTTTCTAAAAATATTCTTTTCTACGACGTTTACTCTACACGGAATAGTAAACAAGCAAAATTGTATTAATTGGATTACACAAAATCTTCCCCGGATGAGGAAAGTTCACACTTAGTATCCTATTAAAGTCAATCTTTGGACTGGCCCAATAAATAAGAGAATACTTAGACCATCTATTTAATAATAATAACTGAATTAAGAAAACTTTTTCCTGATACTTTTAACCCCGCAGACATTAATAGAAACGTATAATTTCAACAACATGGAGCTACACCACATTATGCAGCAGCAGTGCGAGCTTATTTCAATCAAGTTCTTGCGCCTCGATAGAATGGTAGACGTAGAGAATTTGAATGACCTTCCGCTCTTGTGTCCTGACAACACTGGATTATATTTTGTGGAATTATTTAAAACAAAAAATCTACATAAGTAAACTAAATAATATTGATGATTTAAGACATCGAATAAGGTAAGAAATCAATTAAATCAGCTGAAATATATTGCAAAACGTGAAAACACCCTCTCTTTTTAGTCAAGAAATGAGCGGTGCCCAATTTGAGTAAATTAGTTAGATTATAATTATTGTAAATATAGTTAATTACTTCAAACTTCATTATTTGCTTCTATGGCATCATTATTATTTTACAAATTTACTAGCTGAAAATTTATTTTTCTTATTACCAACGTCCAAATAGGTCAATAGAGAATGAAAATTTTTTAAATGCGGTGTCACCCGCTACACCTTTTAACTTAAAATTATTGTATCGTTAGTAATGACCCCTAGGGGGTTGTAGTGGCAGTGGAACAATTTTATTCAAAAGTGTAGTTTCATATATAAAAATCGAATTGTTTCATGATTTATTTTTTACATTCATAATTACGTAGAAAATTAATTTATCGGTTACTTTAGGACCTTAGTTTGTAAACATTAATATATAATCATGCAAATTCAAACATTGTTAACAAATCATTGAATCTTGGCGATGAAAAATCTGTTTATATACTTTATTGACTCATCCGTTTAAATACAGATAGGAATTTTGAGAATAGGTTATTTATAGGCTGTTCATATTTTATATTGACTGCCGTTATTACTTTTCTTCCACGTTGATGGTTAAATTTTATTTTTTCAGGTTCCCTACTAGGGTGAGATTGAATCCCTTTCACAATAAAAAAGTTATAAAAAGTTTATCGGCTTACTCGGTGAATTGCATTTTATAACTGTAAAATAAAGTGAAACAAATTTAGTTTTCTTAAATGTACAGCTTCGGTTAAAAGCTTCGTGTTTCAAAACTATATGATATATGCATATTGTAATGTTTTTATTTTCACACTCGGGTTCAGTTCAGTTCTTGGAGTTATTTAAATACACAGTCCAACTCACTCTAATTTATCTACACTACTTTAACACAATTTATATTCACAGAACTATTTAAAATTTATCTCTACTTAGCTATACGACCGTCGAATACTGAATGATCCATCGCCAGCTGTCCGTATTTATATATTTCTCTCGGAATTTTTCTGGCAAGTCAACGAACCATCGGGAAACATCTTTCATGTGTTCTGGAAGTTTCAAGGGAATTCCCAGTCATGGCAGCTGTCGGTCTCGTGTCGATAGACAAACAATATTTGGGCTTCTCAGAAATATCGGAGGAATGTTGTTTTTCCGAATTGGTTGATGGCCGATTGCACCAGCTATCGGAAGAATTCTCTTAACAATATGATATATATGACTCTATATACAATTATTTTATGGTGTACCCCATCCTATAATTTTTAAAATTTCTGTCTTTTTTGTTAGTTTTTTGAACCTAGTTACACCTGATATTCTCCTAATTCGTAATATCTTCTTTGTCCGCGAAGATAAACCAACGTTGAAAATTATTTGGATTCAATCTACCAGTGAAAAGATCAAATTTAAGGGCATTTCAACATACAAATTTTAACGGTTCTTAGGTCTTATATTGGTTAAAAACCTCCAGTGACTGAGCTATATGGTATGTTTTTGCAGATTTTTATTTTAGTATGTTTTATTGCACTATTAGTGCGTTTGTACGAATTAGTTGATAACATCATTCATCCTCGCAAAATGTTTCAGTAGTTGACGGAATGGAATGAATTTATCCATTTATAAAGAAACTCATTTTGAAGAAGGGTACGAACCCAACGTGGGTCATCTTTAGGCACGATGGACGTCTGAGACACCCCCTGTTGGGCGTTTTTTGGTATCTTAACACATTTAGGATTCCACTGAGGGATTTTCATTGTACACTTATTGTACTGTCCTCTTCTCATTTTTAATAGTAATTCAATTATTTCAGTAATCGATTAATCGATTATGCATATATCAGTAATCGATCTACAATCGATTATTAATCGATTAAAATCTACTATGATTTTTGAAGGTAGTTCTTTCTCATTTTGGTGCAAAATGACAAGATATTTTTAAGAAACCACATAAAACGAAAGTTTTAAACTGTTCTTTATAAAAATATATATCATGAAATTGAAATGTATTACAAGTAGTGTTTACGTTAATATAAAGTTAAAAGTTAAAGTTAAAACTAAACATGAGAAAGTCAAAAATTACAATTATTAATTCTGACACATTCATACTTTTCAAGCAGTGTCCAATTATGGCAGTCAATCGAAATTTTTTAGTGACAAAAGTCAACAGCAAATCACATACCAACTCATGTAAATAATAGTTTATAAGCCACCACTGACATAATTTTAACAGCAAAGTTGTAGAAGTGAATTATTTGAGCTTTAAAAATCCCAAAACATATGGGGCATTTTCGTTTTTTACTTGTAGTGTGAAAAGTACTGATTCGTTCATAAGGCCGCCAACAGAAATGTTGTAGAGATAAGAAAATCTTCAAAATTGGTGTTTATAAATTTTGATCGCAGCATTTTTCATAAAGAAAAGAAAAGCTGGAAAAACGATGTAAAGTGAGTGTTTTCAAAACATTTATAACTTAACAGTGTTACGTTACATTTTTGCCGCAGAGTGTAACTAGCAGTGTATTCCATAAACCCGTAAAAGAACCAGTAAACGACGAAATATCTGACGTTTGAATTATGCAAAACGTATTTGAAATAGCCTAAACTGGACATTGGATGTGTCATTTATCTACAATAACTGTTTTCTTGTAACTAAAACACGAGTTTTGACTTCGAACATTAACACCAACGGATAGGATAAAATTATCTTTAAACGTAAACACGAACCTTTTTTATTATTCTGTAATATTTTTGTTATTGCGATAGGCTTTACGTATTGGAAATATTCTCGCTTTGTATTTGGTATTGATTTGTTTTGATGTTGACTCATTCTAGGTGAAGATTGTTGGTTAGATTTTCTTGACGTTCGAGGCGATTTTGCTAAGGGCGGAATCACACGATCTAAATAGGTTAATGACATTTATGGGAAGAAGAGGTAGAAAAGTAGAGTCGAGCACGGGGCATTTCAAGCATAGATGTTGTGGAATGTCGTAGAAGAAGAGCGTTGTATGTAGGGAATTGTAGGGAATTTAAGACGATATTAGTAGATTTGGATAGGTTGGTAGGATTTGTGAGATGTCAGTTGTCGGAAGGGGAGTTGGCCGTCGACCGTCCTCGTGAAAGGTTGCATTTGTGTAGTACCTGGGAAGAGAGGTTATGATGGTGAAATGTGGTGATAGATGTCTACAAGTGTTATCTGAATTTATACTGGCAATTTTGTGCCATCAATTGATTGGGATTTAGTTGGATACACTTTTATCGTTGGTTCCGTTATTGGATTTGTGATATTTTTGAATTTTAACGGAAACCATACTCGTGTGAGGATTTAAGACAAGTTCATCACTGATTCGCTCGATGATCACCGGTTTCAGCAACGTTTAATTGATGTTTCCATTGGCAGTTTGGTGATATTTTGGAAATTAGTGGAAACACGTTCTCATTTGTGAGGATTTGATTGCTGAATATTTACATGTACTCCCGTTGGCCTTCCTGGACGACTAACTGGTCAACCACCAATTGAACATCGTACGTAAGAACTTTAGCCCACCCAAGACCTTGTTTTCTTCAGTGTATGGGGCTATCAACTTCACTTAGTTTGCCGAAGTTTTGGCAAGTCTTGTAATCGAACGAGTTCCATTTTGGTTTATTGGGAACCGGAATCGTTGGTTGTCGTATAGCAACGACAGCGTATGTTTGCTTTAATTCTACAGAGGACAGCTGAGTGTTGTGTCAGCGCATTTGAACAAGGTACCTTTGTAATTTGTTTCAGTGTATTTGTTTTGCTCATAATTTGCTTTTCACATTAAAGATAATTGATTTATTTGAATAACATTTTGAACTTATTGGATTTAATAAAGAACCTGATTATTTAGTCAAACTTTTGACTGTTAATTTGCTCATATAAATTTGATATTTATACAGTTTCTGTAGTGCTAAATTTTAACATCATTTCATGATTACTGATTTATTGGATATTGATAATATTTGGTATTTATACTATTTGGTATTTTGTGAAAGCGTCGTGAGAGCTCGAAATGTCGACTTGTTAATTGAATTATTTTGGATGTTTTAAAGATAATATTTGTTACTAGATTTATGAAATCATTATTGATTTTTCTTGAAGTTTAAATGTAACTGAACACTTTTGTCAGTAACTGAATGTTTTTGGCTTCAGATTTCAGAATAACAGTATAGTTATTGAGTTTGATATCATTTTTGAATTATTCACAGTTTAGATGTCATTATTGACTTTGATATTATTTTGAATATAGTGCATTTAAGTAACTCATTTCTGATTTAAGATATATTGTGCATGTTTACGGATCACAACAACATTATTTTGATTAATGTTTTTGATAACATCTGTTTATTTTATCTAGGTTCACTTGATCATTAATTGATTATTACATTTGTTGATTTTGGTAATTGATTATTACATTTGTGATTTTGGTAATAATTTGGACTTAGCGTATCAGGTATGTAATGTTGATTCTTGGTTGAACTATAGATATGTGTATGTAGGTACATGAAGTTGGCTACAGGTCGACTTGTGTTTGATGTTTTTGCAGGATTGTATTGAAATAATTTAAATGTTCATTAAATTTTTTACTGTTTTATGAAGAGTTTTATTGAAGTAGGTTTGTTGTGACGTAACTGACAATATACTGAGGTTTTATTAGCCATGGAGCCCTTATCTATAGATTTCTTGTAGCCGCGGAGGATTGGTAGGTTACCTTAGGCGGTTAGCTGGGGTAAAGAGGCAGAGAATCTACCTGGCGCCCAGAACATCTTTATATTGGAAAGTTAACTTACAGTTGGCTTGGCCCTTGTTTGTTAACCCAATCCCGTCTCCACTGAAGCTGCCGTGCACCCTGGTGTGTCAATGTTTACCACATGGGCCGTAATAAGGTGGTAGGTTAGCCATTACATCGTAGGCATTAACGGGCGTTTTTGACATTACAACAGTAATAACAGCTGGAGCCTTGACAGCAATTGTCTCTGAACCGCTGGCAGGCTATAGCATATGTATTTTAAACTAATTTGCCGGCATTATAGTCAAAATCCAAGAGAGACAAATTCAAGAAATTCAAGTAGAATTTATGAACTTTCAACATATTTTTAGTATATCCCGAGCGGACTAGTCTCATTAAAAGGATACGATGTGCAAAATATTTATCTAAATTATTTAAATTTCAATTCTTTAAAAAAATATATCCATCGTGAGCCCATATAAGCTTAATATCATAAACTATCGTATTGACAATGATTAATATTCCAGTGTTACTTACCAATAAGTTAGCAATTTTTAAAAAACAAATCCACTTTTGGCCACTTTTTCTAATTTTCTCTATGAAAAAAATGATCCAATCGGGAAGTATAAATGCTCATTACGAAAGATTTCTGATTTTCTACAACTTCTGTGGACGGCATTACGATTCCTTTATTATTTTTCACTATATAAGCAGAAAACAGAAGAAATTCGTATTTGTGCTGGTGTTTACTGCTACAAGTTTGCTGTCAAAATCTTGGCAATTAGTCTCTATAAACTGTAACTGACGTGATAATATAAGCGAATTACTGTTGATTTTGTGTCCAAAAAATTAGTTCAATTTTTTCTCTATAAACTGATGAAATTTAAATTTAGGAATATTATAGATTATAAGTGTTTTGGGACTAGTTGGTTCTCTTCGAATTGGCTACTGGAATCAAATAATGAACCTAACTGAGATATTCATACTGTTCATAGATTTCATAGATAATATCAAGGGATTCGCGTTTTTAACCGACTTCCAAAAAGGAGGAGGTTATCAATTCGTCGCGTATTTTTTTTCCACTTTTTTTGTATGTATGTTACCTGATTTCTTCTCCTGTGGTGCACCGTTTTGAATGAATATGGTCTTGTTTAATAAAGTATATATCCGGATTGGTGAAACTTCAAATTTTGGAAAAGAATTCTATTGGTAAAGTGACAAAATTTGTGAATGAACACATGCGTGCATGGAAATCGACCAATATCTCTAATATTTTAGTCGATTTTTCGATAACTCCTTATGTATAGTTTTTTAACGTTTAATCTATTAAGGAAGATCCTTAGGTGATCTCATATACTTTTCTGCGACGTGCAACTTGTAGTTTTGCAGAAAATCGCCGAAAATTCCAAAATTCTTATCAAAAATTTCATCGAAATGACACAACGGACATGTCCTCATAAATATTTTAATTCCAACCTAATAGTGCGGTAATTTTAGGCACTGGAAGATTTAACTGCGAATTGGAAAATTTTCTATGTACATCTCAAGCATATAGGTAGTAAAGCATAGTATTTTCGGCTCTTTAAATCAATGAGTACCAAGCTCGTTTTGTTTGTATACCAGGCAAATACTATTTAATTGCAAATTTTTCCATTTTGCGAAGACGATGCTTTTGGTTGTCACATTCTCTCGGCCTAATAGAAAATTCAGTGACAACACATGTCAAACTTTAAACTGCGTTTATAGACAGGATGTTTAGTTATAGCAAACAAAATCACAAAGTAAAGTGATAGAAGGAGTTGCATTTATATGAAAATTGAAATATAGGACGGACTAGAATGATAGTGGTTCGTAGGCAGCTGTATATACAGGATGGTTGGAATATAGGGTGGACTGGACGTTTGGTGGTACAAAAATGTTGGAAAAAATGTGAAATTAAAATTATATAGGGTGATTAAAAAACTGTTATATGATGTGGACATAAGCAAATCATATACAGGATAGTTGAAATATATGCTGTATACAGTGTGATTAAAAAATTATTTTTTATAGCCCATAAGAAGTTGCATAAAGTGTGGAGAGGAATTCATGTTACACAGGGCGATAATATAAAATGTTAAAAATGAAATAATTTATGGGGTAGCCCACAAGGAGTTATATAATATGGTTGAAACATAGGACGGATTTGACTCCGTAAATATGGGATGGATTCTACTCCGTCCTATAGTTTACAGAAGGTAGCTAACAAATTTATGTTTGTCCGTGGCCAGTCGTATGTACATGATGGTTGGTACATATGACGGAGTGGATTTATCTATAGTTATACAGAGTTGTCAAAAAAAGTTGAAAAAAGGTTACATGGCGTGGTCCATAAGGCATACGTATATTTTGGGCTTATTAAGTCAACGCGTACTAGTACATTTTGTTCGTAAACATTTACGTGTCAATTTAAATGAAAATGTATCATTGTGTAATGTTCAGGCTTTCGATGTTGCCTGGTTCTGTCTATTAAGGTTATACACACAACATAAAAATAAAGAATGAAAACAACCTGAGTTCAAAAAACTAAAAAGTTGAAAATAAAACATTTTTCCGACTTCCACCTATAACTAAAATAACTAAAAAGCTAAAAATAATTGTAACAAAATACAACTCTAGCAAATAAATAACACATTCAATGTTGTTAGGTATCTACCCAGGAAGTAAAAAATGTAAACATTTAAAGGTGCTCATTCTGTACAAATTAATTACCTACCAATCTAGTATATTTTGAAGTCGGTGCCAAGCAAATCTAAAATCCTTCACTGCGTACTTTTCTACTACTTCATCAAACTTGATTGTTGCTTGGCTCCGACTTCAAAAATATACTAGATTGGTAGGTAATTAATTTGTACAGAATGAGCACCTTTAAATGTTTACATTTTTTACTTCCTGGGTAGGTACCTAACAACATTGAATGTGTTATTTATTTTATTTATTTGCTAGAGTTGTATTTTGTTATAATTATTTTTAGCTTTTTAGTTATAGGTGGAAGTCGGTATATATATATATATATATATATATTTAAATGTTTAATTATTCACCAGTACAAAATGTAAAAGTTACTCACAATGAACTTTTACTAAAGAAATTATTTTTAAAGATGGAGATTTTACTTAAAAAATGTAGTAATAAAATAAGTTTTATTAGAAGAAAGGTTATTTAAAATGTTAAATTATGTGTGCACTTATCTATTTGTATCATTAATTATAAGTGGCTAATATATGTACAATGTCTAATAGGTATAATCTATGTAATAAAACAAATTTGTGTTCTTGTTTTGACAATAGAAAAGGTAATTTATTTACCATTTTCATGCAGCACTCTGCGAAACTTTTATCAGTCAGAACACTATTTTCATATAAACCAAGAAGACTAGACTAATAAGAGTCTCGTTATCTTGAACTCCAAGCAGACCAAATCCTTCAGGTGTAATTACTATCAAAAGCTTATTATTATCTAAACCTGATGGAACTTCAATTGTAAACTCAGTGCAGATTCAATTATTTCACTTGCGGCATTGTATTTTTCATTAAAACATTTTGAAATACTGCTCCGAACAAAATTGCCCATTTTGCACTTAGTTTATGGACTTAGAAGTTGTTATAATAAAAAAATGTGATGGGGTTCAAACAGAATTGGGTTCGGCGAATTTCATGCATTTTTTATGAAATTAACTCACAAGCACTTTGTGGACTATTTTATAATGATGAGAGATTTTTTTTTATATTCACGATATGATTTGTGAAAATATAGGGACACCAAGTTCTAGAGGATCATTGGTACACTGGGTAAACTGAACATATGCTTTAGATAGGCAAAAGAAACCCATTTTATTAAAAAACTTCAAACATATTTATTAAATTTTTAAAATTTTACAATATATTTACAATTGCCACTACAATGAAATACTAGAAATGGAAACAGAAAGCCGCAAACGAGTGGAGAGTTCATACCAGTTTATAGAGCAAAATTAACTCATTTTCGGACATCAAATTCAACAGCAACTCGCTTATACAATCAGGTCAGTAACAGTTTATAGATAATTATTGCTAACATTTTAACAGTAAACTCGTAGAAGTAAACGATTTAAATAATAAACACCTGCAAAAATACGAATTTCTTTTGTTTTTTGTTTACATAATGAAAAGTAATTGAGGAATCGTAATGCCGTCTACAGGAAAGTTGTAGAGAAGAAGAAATCCTGCTTAATGAATGTTTATACATTCTGATTGGATAATTTGTTACCGAGGAAAAATTTATAACTTTCTGGTAACTAATACTGGAATATTAGTCATCCTCAAAACGATAGTTTCTGATATTAATTCGAATTTAAATAATTTAGAGAGCTATTTTGCACATCTCATCGTATTAAAGTGACTAGACCAACCTGGATATACTAACCATATTTTGAAAGTTAATAAATTCCACTTTCATTTGTCGATCTTGGTTTTTCGCTATTATGCCGAGAAGTTAGTTTAAAATAATATTAAACATTGCATAAAATGTACAAAAATTTGACAGCCAGCCAGCGGTGGACTGACAACAGCTGTCAAGGCTCATGGAAGGATCTAGAAAATTATGGTAAATTGTATTATTATATGTTTTTTCTCAGCAGTTTATTATGTTTTTATTTACATAACTATTATCTGCTCATATTGGTCTATTTTTTCACTGGTTTACTAAGTTAATGGTTACCTGTATACAGTTTACTGATATTAATTAAATGACTTTTTTTCACTGACTGGCTCCGCCACTTGTCAAAACATCAGAGGGTCCAACGTTTAAGCCAAATTTCTAAAGCAGTATTAATACATTTTACGGCATTTTGACAAAAATCCAAGGTGTACGAAGTGAAGTGCATTTGATAAACTTTCAAAATATATTTTGTATATCGCTATCACCTTAAAGTGGTTCACTCTATACGTCCTGCAAATTTTTTTTACAAATTATTTAAATTAAAATTCTGTAAGATCTACTTAACGTACAATATCGATCTTCAGCGTTATTAATTTCAACGTTATACACTATCACTAGGAGGAAGATTAAGGTTCCAGCTGTTATTACCACCAAATTATGAATCTTTTTAAATCAGTCATTTTACAACGGTTTTTCCAGTTTTTCTTTATGAAAAATTCTGCTATCAAAATTTATAAACATTAATTTTAAAGAGTTTCTGGTTCTCTACAATTTTTCCATTGAGGGCATTGTGAACAGTTCAGTAATTTTGATACTATAATCAAAAAACTAAAATAATATTTTTTTGGGGGTTTTTAAGGCTCAAATATTTTACTTCTACGAGTTTGCTGTTAAAATTATGTCAGTTATGACTTATAAACTATTATTTACGTGATGATTTATGCGGTTTGCTGTTGAATTGTATGTCAGCTAAAAATTTCCATTGACTGGTGTAAGGGAGAACCTGAGTCTTGTCGCGATCCAAACAAAACGGATCGCCATCGGAGTCAGGAAAGAAGTTAAGTCCGTTCAGGTCCCAGTGTCGCCGCTATAATGTAAACACATATGTTGGGTCCGTTCTGGTACTACTTTTATTTCAAATATTTTGTTAGGTACTGTTAGGAATGTCCATATGCAACCAAGACCGTCGCGAGAAATTTTTTTTGACGAGTCCTATAATTTTTATGAAGTTGGATAAAATGTTTAGGGTCGCAAAAGCTCAAAAGATCTATTCTTGTATTTCCAGAAAATAAGAATTGTATCGAATAAAATAATATTTTTATACTTTCTAATTTCTACAAAGAACTGTTTTCTATGAAACTGTACCTGTTAGCTTTAAAGCGTTTAATGGCAGTTAAGTATAGAAGGCATTATGTAAATTCTACTTGTTTAATATTTTTGTCATCTAGTTCAGATCCCCTTTTAGTACATTCCGTTCCAGCATATTTTCATTACGTTCGTTTAATATTATTTTCTGCAGTCCTTCACGCTCCCTGAACATTTTGTTTCAGAGAATGTATTCAAATTTTCATTAGTACGGTAAATATTCGGTATTTAACCGAAAATTTCATAAATATTTATACTGTGAACGAGGTGCTTTATTTTTGCAAACGTGAAAATGATTTCTGGTAAACGACGCTGAGTTTAAATCGTTTTCGTTGTTTGTTTACGAGCGTGAAACGAAAACGCAGAGGACAATATTTATTTGAAAGAATTGGGAGTTAGCTACAATTTTCAATTATTGTGAATCGAAGTATTTTTTATTTAAAAAGTGTTTGATTTATTCAATAGGAATCAAATATTTCTACCCACCTGTTTTTATGTATAGACAAAAGTGTAAAGCGTTAAACTCACCGGGGGGTTTCAACTTGCTTGTCATATATTCTGGCGTCGGCATACGAAAATTTGTAGGATTCTCAAATGTATACCAATTACTATTTTGCCAATGAGTGAGGTTTATAATTCGTAATTTTTAAGAACTACTTTGAATTTGAGTAAAGATTTGCAGTTCTTAACCCGCAAGAACCGCTTCGAATTTGATGATTTTTCAAGTGTTTTATTCTTCATATTATAAAAAATCAGAAACGGTTTGTTTGTGATATAAAATTATTTATATTTATTTTCTGAATGAAAATTGAGGCATCTCTGGTTTCTATTATTGTATTTCTTCAGAATAACACCACATTCACGGAAAAGTCTGTATATGTCAATTTTGTCAAACGTTTCAGGTTCTAAATCAGAACACGTTCACAATGACAATAACACAATGAAATTAAAGAAATTAAAAGTTTCTTAATGTCAGTTATATAAACTGTACTTTAAAATGTTTGATTGACAACATGAACTGTCATAATTAAGAGTATTTACTATATATATATATATATATAATATAATAATTCTCCAAATAAGTTGTTGGGTCAGTAGTAATTTGTTTATATGCTGGATCTTGTAGCAATGTTTGAATTCTGTTTGAATAATCCGCTGTATCTAAAATTACAGTCGCATTTCCTTTATCAGCAGGTAGAATGACAATGTCCTTGTTGAGGCGAAGTTGTTTCAAGGCCTCATTTTCTTCTATAGATAGGTTCCTTTTGGGTGGTTTAGACTTTTTTAGAACATGTGACACATCTTGTCTAATTATTTCAGCGGTGTTCGCATCTTCTTCAACTTCGCCTCAACAAGGACATTGTCATTCTACCTGCTGATAAAGGAAATGCGACTGTAACTTTAGATACAGCGGATTATTCAAACAGAATTCAAACATTGCTACAAGATCCAGCATATAAACAAATTACTACTGAACCAACAACTTATTTGGAGAAAACAACCAAGGCCAAAATCCATGTAGGTAGGATCGACAAAAATCTCCAACTGCAACTCATTCCGCGTGAAAAGTCATCGAGATGTCCGAAATTCTATGGGTTGCCAAAAATACATAAAGAAGGTGCACCTTTGAGGCCAATAGTAAGCTCAATTGGATCCCCAACACAACACCTAGCCAAATACCTAGCCCAACAACTTCAACCGTTTGCAGAGGAGGCAGACTCATATGTGAAAAATTCGACACATTTCATCGAAATACTTAGAAAAACGGTCTTACAACCAGAGTGTCTTTTTCTAAGTTTTGACGTACCTAGTGTCCCTTTTCAGCAACATCCTTATCGACGAAGCCTTGGATATCATAATAGAAAAATACAAACCACCTCAACACCTTGTAGACTTAACAAGGCACTGTCTGATGAACACCTATTTTCATTTTTTATTTGTTTACGAGAACCAACGATACAAACAAGTGGAAGGAGCTCCAATGGGATCGCCACTCTCACCAATTATAGCGAACCTTTTTATGGAGAACTTTGAGGAGTTGGCACTAAGAACAACAACTCTTAAACCCAGTTTATGGTTGCGATATGTGGATGATACGTTTGTGAACACATCAATACTTTTTTAGACCACCTTAATGGCATCCATCACAAAATAAAATTTACCATGGAGGTTGAAGCCAACAATCAACTGCCGTTCCTTGACGTTCTCATAAATAGGAAGGAAGATGGAACCCTTGGCCATACAGTATATAGGAAAGCAACTCACACCAACAGATACCTTCATGCTAATTCTCATCACCACCCAGCCCAATTACAAGCCGTTGTCAAGACTTTAGTAACCAGATCACAAAGACTAGCTGACCAGGATAACATCAAACAGGAAATGGACAGTTTAAAAACAGCTCTGAGACAAAACGGATTTACAGACCGAAATATACAAAGAGCCCTAAAGTCAAAACCGAGACAAACAGACGAGGAGCATGAGACACCAATAACCAAGGCTTATTTACCATATGTCAAGGGGACCACGGACAGTATTGCAAGAATTCTACGGAGACACCATATCGATACTATTTTCAATACAGACAGAAAAATAAGCACATAAAACCTATGTGGGGCAAACTAATAGAAGAATTCAAGCTAGACGTGATGAACACCAGAACGCTGTAAGAAAGCTGGAAAAAACAACATCCATTGTGGAACACGCCACCACGATGTCACACCGAATAGACTTTGAGAACACCAGAGTACTGGCAAATATAGAACACCCGAAATCAAGACTCGTAAGAGAGGCAATTGAAATAGCGAAGAGGCCTCACAGTCTAAACGCACGCAATGAAATTCAGAACTTATCGAATTGTTGGAAAATTCTATTAAACACCGTACCGGCCCGGACGCGTCCAAAAATAACTCAACCGGAAATAACAAATCAGCAGGCAGGAGGCGTGCCCACTGAGCGTCCAGGGCCAATCACATGCAGCCGTTCACGGTGCCAACCGATAGGCGCCGAGCCGCGACTATATAACAGCGCGAGCGCTTCTGAAAATCTCAGTATTCGAGTAACTAGAAGCGAAAGCAGAAAGCTACGAGAATTATGCGAACCGACCTAAAGAGGGCAGATGTGACTCTGCTGAAAAGTCGTCATTTTACCATCGTTCCCAGCAGGCATCAGTTATCAACTACGCGGATGAATTCCCGGAAACCACCTATGAGGATAGCATAAAAAAGCATGTACACAAATGTTTGACGGGTCAGAATGTCGTTTTTTTATTTGAACTCAGAGCTTACACTTCTGGAGATAGCTTGCAATTCAGGCAATAGAGAGAGCAAGAGGCTATTCACTTGTTTGGGAGCTGCTACCAATGAAATACGTCCAGCATGTAGGTCATTGGCTGATTCCACCCACCAAGCAAGATAACATAATGCTCTCTTTATTGCCCTCTCTTTCTAGTTTTGTTACGATATTTGTGCATTACAAGCTTCCTCCAGAATTACATGCTTTAAGTATTTGAACATGCTTGGAACCGTGGTCACATGCAATTTCAAAATTCAACCATATTTTACAAAGAAGATCAACAAGAATTAATAAATAAAAGCAAATAGCGTCATTAAAATTAGTGATGGTCATGTCCTTTGAACAACCTTAAATTAGGATAATTCATAAAGTTTTTCTCAGGTGTTCCCTTATGAATTTAATGAGATTACTTCAGAATACTTTGATGACATTATTGGTACATGCAATATCTTATAACATAATCGCACTTAGGAGCACAACAAAAATTTAAATATGGATTCCGTAATTCATTATGGTCGAATCGGAACGAAACGTTGTCACTATATCGCAAGAAGCCGCGCAAAATGCGATTTGTGGAGCCTAATTCTGTAATTCGGTGTATTCATAGCGTAACGATAAAATGCAAATTTATTAAGTTTTTTGGTGACTCCATATCGCTTTATGCTTTATTAGCACGGTGCAACATCCAAAAAGGCTCTATCTACTGTCATTAATTGCAAACCCATTGTCGCTTTTAAACATGACCGCAAATATCGCAACAGACAAAAAAGTGGAATAAATTTATTGAATTAGCAATATTTTTATACTTAGAAGTAGAGTGTAAATTTGAGTTCTTGTCCTGCATCGGCTCTCAAAAACTGGTAGGCACAAGATTTAGGTAAAAAATACATCATTTTCACATTCCAATGATTATAGAGTAATTACTTTTTGAACTATGTAATATATGTTTTAAGTATTGTTAGCCATCTTAGAGTATTTTATTGTGTTTATTGAAATACTCTTTTAGCTGTAATTTTTTCTATAAAAATAAGAATGGAACGTTAATATTATAAGGAACTGAAAAGTGTTCAGAATGTATATTAATGAAATAAAAAAGTTTTCTGAAATGCATGGAAGGTAAATAAAGTTTAATCAATGGGGTATGTTATTTCCTTAATAAATGCATTCTATAAAAAATCCCAAAAGTACTTCGTAGCTATTTTTTGTTCAATGATAAGAAATACCCAAAGAACTGATTTGTCATTTTATTAGAATACAATACATTAAAATCACTCTGTATTTGTCTATTTATTAGCAGTGTGATCGTATCTGTGGTTGTAAATTTTCCAGTAAACGGGATATGTTTGTATTACATAATGAGCAAAATCAAACTCATGTGCAGGTAATACGGTCCTTAACTGCTGCTTTACATTTCTACATGATTTCTAACTCTAGCCAAAAAACTTTTTTGTTGACTGTCAATAATTGTTCTTTAAATTCAAGGAATATTTTATCTGATAGCAATAAATCTCTAACTTCTAGCAAATCAATGAAACTTGATGCAAATGTTATTTGAAAATCACTTTTAATATTGTAATTAAATACTAAAAAAGATTCTTCAAATGAATTTATTGAATCTACTATTTAGGTTATGACGATTTTGCTATCTCTCCATGTATTTATTTATTTTTGATTCTGGATGTTGATAATTGAGTAAGCTGTATGCTTGAAATCACTATCTTTCGATATACTTTTACAACTTATAACGCTTCATTAGCAAATTCTCATCTTTCATAATTGACATTACATTACTGACATGCGCACGGTAGTTTATCTTCAGTGCGCACGTGTTCAATAGTGACATAACGTTCCGGTTTTGTCTCAACCATAATGTGTTAAAGAATCTCTATGCAAAAGTAAAAAGCTTATTTATAGGTTCATTCCAACAGAACGTATTACCGATACACATCGATAATCTTCATGCGCGGTTACGAGTTACCGTTTACAATGATATTACCCGCAATACGATTACCGGTTGCTTATTGGTTTTGCGTCGTGTTAGAACACGCCTTACATTTGCATGAACGTCACACGAGAAGCATGGAGAAATTTTATAAATTGGTTGAATTTGAAAATTAAGTAAATATTTAGTTTTCTTGAATTCTTTTTGTTTATTTACTATTTAAGTGTCAAAGCCTTACGTCTGAGGGTAATTAGTTTTAAATTTTCAGCATTAGTCGTACTGGGTTTCTTCAGTTGCTGGTTTCCGTTTCATATACAGAGGTTATCTTCCATACATTTAACAGATCATCCACATTTTGACCATTTAAACTACTGGTTGTATTTGGTATCAGGAGTATTTTACTATTTTTCTTCGACTTTGAATCCAATCTTGTACAACATAATGTCGGACAGAATGAGGAACGCATTCAGAGATGTTCTTTGTGGCGTAGAAAGGAGAAAACCCGTTGGATCAAAGAGCTCGCCAGCTAGGAGTAACAGTTCTGCTTCAGATAAACCATTATTTTTGAATAAACAAAGACTGAATCCACCCAAAGAAGAAGTCGTGAAAATTTGCAGACATACAATTGAACTTAATATAGTTGAAATTAAATTAAATGAAGTAGACTGAAATTTAAAATATATTTTTGTATTTACCTCTTTTAATGTATGTTGCATACTCATTTCAATAAAACATTTTTATATTACCCGAGATTTAAATAGAAATTTTGCATATTTAATAACTTTTAAGGTAGAAGACAAGATAACAATTAAATTTTATTTTTCTATGCATTTAATAGTACGAGAGCTAGCAACGCCTGGACAACAAGAATTTCAGGAAGGCCTTTTTTAAGTTATGCTATCTCTCTCTCTCTCTCTCGGACGTCATATGGGATGCCTGGCTGGTGGTAAGTGCTTGCGTTCAGGTAAAATATTGTTTTTTCAAATAATTTTAACAAGGTTTCTTTTTTTTATTATTACTTTAATTGAACTTTTTGACACATGAATTTATTAGTGCCAGATATTTTTGTTGTTGTTTATACTGTGCCAGACGCTAATTTTGAATTACAAAAAAAATCTAATAATTTTACTAACTTTTATATGATGTTCTTTAAGTATCTAAAAAGCCAACCTCTAGTGGATTTTTTAATCCATAATTGTATCACAAAAACGGAGGCATCTTGATGATCGCCATCATCTTCATCACCTCTGTCATTTTCATTGCCATCGTCGACTATTGAAGTGTTATCGTTTAGTAATAAGTTATTATCTGTAATAGAATGAAAAATTTTATAATCTTTCAGCAAAGAAATTTATTAGTATTTTATATTTAATTTTTACCTTGTCGGTGATAACGATGGTAATTGCTCTCCAACAAGCTGAGAAGATCTACTGTTGACGAGAAATTAATTTCAGATAAATTTCGGTATTTTGCCATTAAAGCTATAAAACTGCTATAACAATTTCTGGGATATCCATCAGTGTCATTAACTTGCACTGGTAACTGTACATTTTCATATTTAAGTTTAAAATTTACCCGTATTTGTAAAACTTGTTTACAATTTTTTAGTGTATCTTCTACAAAAATTATATATTTTTTTCTTTTTTGTCTTTACAAAAAACACATTTTAATTTATTGTAATTCAATTTCTTTAAAAATATTACAAATAACACCAACTCATCAACAAACAGGAATGTGACTAAACTGACTACAAACAACTGCAGTCATCTATCTGGCCTGCACAATTAGCGCGTCACAGTCTCTACTCTTCCAACATCTCTGGTTGAAGGTTTAACAATTGAATTGTGTGGTAAATTAACTTTGACATTTTAGATACTTAAATAACATCATATAAAAGTTTCAGCCTTACTAAAATATTTTGATTTTTCTTTTAATGCAAAATTAGCATCTGGCACAGTTTAAACAACAAAAAAAAATATCTGGCAATAATAGATTCATTCGTCAAAAAGTTCAATTAAAATAATAATAAAAAAACCTTTTTAAAATTATTTGAAAAATTGATATTTTACCGCTAGCCAGGCAGAGTGAGAGAGATAACATATTTAAAAACCTGAAATGCTCTGTTGAAAACGTCTTAGACTATAAGTATTTATGTTTTGTTTGCAAAACTAAACCTCAATATGTTATTACATAAAGAATTTATGAAATAAACTGTGCATCAGTTAATCAGTTATTTATAAATTTATAGGCTACAAAGTAAAATATGAAATAGTATTGCTATAGAATTACTTCATCATTGAGTGTTTAAGTACTTTTTGGGAAATAACACCACAAGTCACTAAAATTGCTGTATATTCCAAACGTTGCGGGGTCTAGGTCAGACCCCATTGTCAATGTAAAATTAAAATGCTTGACAATATCTATTATTAGATTTCTGACGTAATTCTCTTAGTTACGTCAGAAGTCAAATTTACCATTGACAAAGGGGTCTGACCTATACCCCGAAACGTTTGCAATATACAGCAATTTTTGTGAAATGTGGTGTTAGTTCCCAAAAAGTACAGTAATATTAAAAAATATACTCCAAATATCCTTCAGAAAACAATTTCATCATTGGTCATTGATCAAAAACAGGCAGTACATTTTTAATAAAACTTAAATTAACATACGACTTTAAAATTAATATAGTTGCTGAAAAATTTGAGGCTTTATTTCAAATGCAGTGACAGTTTACGTCTTTAAGCGGAAACACACTGTTGAATTGCGACGCCACCCGATTAGACGTGAAAGCGTATTTTCTATGGTTAGAAAAACACCACACACACCCGACATCACCCGATGAGTGTATTTTTAGTGGGGTTCTAGTCATAAAATACGCTAGGAGGGCTTTAGATGCAGCATTACTAATTTGCTTTAGATACTAAATGTTATTAGGGTTACATATATACAATATACGGATACCCTTATAATATCACTCCACCTTTCTCTGCCTCTTTCACATCACAACAATTTTCTCTTAAACTACTGGACGGAAAAGTTTGAAATTTGGTATCAGTGTATAATTTGGTGACCCGACCAGAACTACTTATCGTAAATGAAGACATTTTGATATTTTAGGGGTACTTCTGGGGGGGAAATCTAAAAAATCGACCTTTCCCCCTTATCTCCGAAACTATGATAATTAAAATTTTATTAGAGATATAGGACCTCACCTGAATTTTAGCAGAAAAATAAGGCGAAACCTCTAGTATTAATTTTGGGGGGCAAATGGAAAATTTAAAATTAAAATTGTTTCTAACACATCATGTAATATACCCATTCCCCCATTTATTCCCCAAACTATAAGACCTAAAATTTTTTGTTTACCGGAAAAATACGAAGAAATCTCTAATATTAATTTTGTTGGCCAAATTTTAGAATTAAACGGAAAATAAAAAAAAATTAACGTATCATGCAATACATCAAATGAAAGGGCTCATTGTGAGGAATACAAATATTTATTTTTTATATTTTTAAAATTAATTGTTTACACGTTGTTAACAAATATATAATTTGTAATTATTATCGAAAAGAGAATGACATCATGTAGTAACAATTCCTGCTTCTCCCTCTCTATTCGTATCGTCCGCCCGGCCACGTGGTGTCTTACCTCAGTTCTTTACTCCCTCAGTGCCTACCTCATAAATTAGTTTAATGATTAAGGATTTCTTTTATTATGTATTTTGTCTGTCGTTTTGATTGTAGTACTGTCATTATTGTCTTCTATACATTTATAATCTCACAC
The DNA here is from genome assembly GCA_034190945.1 of Octodonta nipae. Classification (NCBI taxonomy): domain Eukaryota; kingdom Metazoa; phylum Arthropoda; class Insecta; order Coleoptera; family Chrysomelidae; genus Octodonta; species Octodonta nipae. The sequence continues at coordinate 110,704,245 of CM067219.1, read as the reverse complement.
TCCAGTTTTAGTTTAAGTGTATTAGTTTTATTATTTCATGGTTAAGTGGAAGAACAGAGTGGGTATGGCTTGCTCCTACCCACAACTGAACTTCGCCATTTCATAATTTGATTGTCTTTGTATCAAGCATATGTTCCATGAATAAAGCTTATTATTATTATTATATTATATATATATATATATATATATATATATATATATATATATATATATATATATATATATATATATATATATATATATAATTTCTCATTTCCCGCTTTATTTCCAAAACCATACTACCTAAAATTTTGAAAATAGTTAGTTGCATTTGAAATTATAAGAAAAACTAGTAGAAAACCCAAACAATAATTTTGGGGACAAATTATAGAATTAAATGGAAAATAAAAATTAAATTTTCAAACGCATCAGGTAATATATCAAATAAAAGGCTCATTATATAAATTACAAATATATCATATTTTTAAATCATTTCCCTAAAAGATATTAACAAATATATTAAACATCGACTTAATTCCCACTTTAGAAACTACTCTATCTAAAATTTTGAAAAATATATTTTATTTGTATTTTTAAATAATTTGAATAACAGATAATAATTTATAATTTAAAACTTGACCTATTTTCCCCTTTATCTTCCAATCTACAGAGCCTAAAATTGAGAGATCAGATTAAAAAAGGCTTTCCTGAAAATTTATTACTAATATAAAACTCTAATGTTAATTTTGGGGTCCAAATTAAAAAATTAAATCCATATATTTATAAAAATCAACAGAATTATATAGCAGATAAAATAAAAAGTCTACGTGTGGAAAATAAAAGTGCATATTTTTTAAAATTTTAAAACGCTTCCTTTAAAAGATATTAGGGTAAATATAAGAAAATGCACTCATTCCTTGATTGTCTGAAACTGGAACATTAGAAAAAGATCTACTTTGATTGACCTAGATTGTATCAACTCTTGAATGTTGTACGGAAACCTTAGTATGCGATTCCAACTGGCATTTGACCAAATTATTTTTATTTTTTGTTCAATATCTAATTGATAAACGTAGAGACAGTATCGTAATCAATGTTTTTTGCCCGAGGTGCGATTAGTTCTAGTTGAAAATTTGTACTAATACCCCACTAGGTGTAAGTGAAATACCGTGAGCCATGTCAGTTTTTAAATATCTTTTTACAATATTGTATTTTCTATTTTTTACTTAAGTACCTCTTATATCGCCATTTGGCCTTACTTATCTGATTATTATTGTATTTTATTCACAATTTATTCATTATTCCTGCGTCATATTTATTCATTTTTTACAATAATAAATTTTAAGCTTTTGGGTTCCTAATCACCATGTTTGTGTTTTCTGCAAGTAATTGTGGGTTAGATTTCTTTGATAGTCCCCTGTGTGCGAATTGTAGCTGTTGTGTTTTCCAGTGGGGTCTATTCTAAGATTAATTAGAAATTTTTGTTTCGTCCCTTCGTCTCAGATGTCGATACCATGTCAGTTGTTGCTTTCGTATGTCTTCTTATTTCTTCCTTTCTTATTTGTTCGAGTCTAGATCTCCTTGCTGCTCTTCTCAAAAAATACATTTCAACGGTACATAATTTATTTATTTGTTTCTGCGATATTTGCTAAACTTTTTCGGCATAATACTGAGTTCAGCAAATGCAAATTATAAAACACAATAAGTTTTTATGATTTCTTCAGTAAGACCACGCTTGAGGGAAAAAAGACTGTGTTCTAAAATAAATCGAAACGTTTCATGGTCGCAATCTGATATTGTACTCAATGGCATTAAAATCTGAATTATTAAGACATAAATTTGAAATTGAAAGTCATCATTTTCACAATTTGAAAAGTGTTAAATATGCTATCGACAATCATTTGAGCGAATATAGGGATGGTAACAGACTCACTGAGGTAACTTAGGAGTGAAACATACTCGTAGGTTGCAGAATCTATATATAAATAGGCAAAGACAAAACGATTAGGTACCATTTTCTCCTCTGTCTCACAACCGATTTTCTTCATTTTTGTTTTGTTTAGTAGCTACTGACTACCTGCAGTGCAGAATGCTAATATTAATTTATAATATTGGTTCCTTCTTTAAATAAAATATAATAAAAATTCATTATTTAGGTCCATAATGTCAATGCCAAACAACTGAATGTGCCGCCGCTACCAGATTCAAAACATTGAGTAATTATATATAGAGGGACCAATGGTGTTATATACTTAGAGCATGTACATCTGGAAGTGGCATGCAAGCGTTATGTTAGAAATCATTTTTTTCGTGGGTGGCACATAAGCAGTTGCATATATAGGGTGTTTAAAATATAGAGTAGACTGCAATTATAACTGATAAAATAATTATTTAGGGAAGCCCATTAGCGGTTAAATTTACAGGGTTCTTGGAATAGAAGGTGCAGTAGAATTACAGTTATACATTGTGGTGCAAAAATATTATAGAGAAATGCATCTACAGGGTGGCGGCAATGGAAATGCAACATTTCGTAACCCATAAGCCGTTGTATATTTAGGAAATATGAAATATAGGGTGACAGGAATTATAGATATACAGGATGATGATAAAAAATGTTAGAATAGGAAATGATTTATAGAGTAGCTCACGAAGAGTTCCGTATATATGATGATTGAAATATAGGTCGGAGTAGAATTATAGTTACAGAAGATAGGCAGTGGCATATACAGAATGGTTTACCGGGTGGTTCAAAAATGTTAAAAATATTATGCGTGGTCCATGAGCAGTTGCATATATAGGGTGGTGCAAATATATGAGATGGAATTATTATAATGAAGATTTTAATAAACGTTAGAGAATTGAGTGCAATTATAGCTATACAGGGAGGTTAAAAAAAATAAATATGTAGTGTAGCCCATTAGCGGTTGAATTGTTGTTATATTAAATTAAGAATTACGAATTTGAACACAAATAAAGTCCTATGAATTAATCTGAAAAAAAAACTTGAATTTCGTTATTTATTTGTAGAAACGAGATGTAGGACCGACATCTAGGATTTTCGAGGCAACTATCACACAGAGGTTCCGAATCTGGATCCGTTCCTTGTAATTGCTGTTCTCCCTAAAGTCATAGGATAGCATGTCACGTTAAAATTTTCAGGTTACTTAATCTGCCAGAGATATTGACACAATTGGTCGAATTTCGACCACTGGGCGACAGCTAGTATATTTAAATATCCACTATATGTAACGTCTTATTTATAGAAATTGGCACCTCCACCAAAATACAGCGACATGGGAACTAATTTCTTTTTTTATCGCTTGTGGTGGGATTGCAAATCGTCATATTTCCAGTCTGTGTATACTACGTACAGTTGACGAAAATTTACTACGCAAAAACTACGACTATTTCACTTGCATTTATTGCTTTAGTTGCATGCAATACCAAAAAGCATAAACAACAAACTCTCTCGTCTTCTAGAATATTTAAATGTTCCTCAAATGACGATATGAGACAAATATTTGATTTAATAAATAAAAGTTTTTGATTTGATTATTTTGGGACTTTAAAAATTATTTATATTTGGTCAGGATAAAGTCATATAAACTCTTTCTAATACAATTTTACATTTCTAGCTATCGACAAACTCTTTTATAAGGATATCGATGTCGATGTCTTACTAGAAGACTCCGTGCGACTATTCTTTTCTCAAAAATAAAGAAAAACTTGAAGGGCCATCGGTTTGCAAGTATAGAAAAGATGAAAAGCACAGAAGTGTTTCTGGGATAAGTAAATAATATTAAAAAGTAACTATTTTGAACGAGAGAATATTGTTGAAATGAATAAGTAAGAATCTTTTCAAAAAAGGTTATGTCCATTAATTTTTCATTCGTATTATAGGTTTATGAAACCTAAGTATTCTAAGATTTCCTAATAAATATTGTATATTTGACATTAATCTTGCAAAGAAAATTCTTAATAGCCAGAAAGAAATGTTGAGGACTCCTTAGTACATTGACAGTAAAATTGACTTTCACAAACTTATATCTAAAAAAAATATTCAAAAAGCGTATTATCCAATGGCTTTGTAAAAAAAATGTTTTAAAAATCATTGTAAGTAGACTACACTTTTAATTCTCTACTAAAAATTTCCAAGATATTAGCTAATGCTCTTCTCTTGAAAAGTCTGTGCCTAAGTAATAAGTCAAAGTAATTTCAACTATTTCATTTACTTAATTTATTCTGTGAAACCCTTACACAACGTTTGTATTTTCTTGAAGATCTTCAATTAAATGCTGTGTGCCAACGGTAATTTTTATTTTGATTTTTCCTTCAGAACGGCTTGAAATGTACTCGGGCACTGAAAAAAATAAGAAATAGATATTTTGTTGATATCATTGTTAAAGTAAGTATACTGAAACAAAGATAATAAATTAATCAATTTTGCAAGCTAATATCTTGGAAATCCTTCAGGTCTAAGTTATATTAATTCCTTTTGATATACCTATGTATGTATATTTGTTACAACAATTCCTGAACCACAACAGGGTAAAATCTTTAATTGTTATCAAGTATATTTGTAAATACCCCAACTGGCCCCACAATCACACTGAAATGTGAATAATATTTGTTTTTAATTATTGCTCTTTTACCAGCCCTTTGCCCACTATTTGATAGTATTAGTTATACGAACCAGAACCAGAACTTCAACACATAAAAGCAATAGGTTTTAGCTAAGTGCTTTCTACGGCTTTGTTGCAGAGCATCCGCTTGTTAATGAAAAACAAATATGTTGCTCCTTAAACTACAGATGCAGGAATACATTTTTGGGGTGAATATGTTGGACGCCACATTTTCCTTTAAGTGGTCGTACAGGTTTCTGTAACGATATATTTCAAGACCACCTTAATCTCTTAGTAGATGAAAACACTCTTAAGCTTACAGTAGCAAAAATTAATACATTCACTGATCAATCTATGTCATTTAAACGCAAGTTCGCTTAATGAGTTTACCTAGTAGGTTGCATTTTAAAAACAATGGGATTATACGCCCGGAAAGGATTTACACCCATCGTAACAATCATGAAATAAATTTGAGCTGTTTTTTTTGTGTAGCAGGAGATGCTGATACCACAGGAGTCTAGCGAGACATGCTTATCTGACAATATAATCCATTCTTACAGAACTGCAGAATTAAAATCTCTGATTCATAGGGTACTGATCAGATGTTGTAACTGTTAATTGTTATAAAGTGTTTGATGTTGGAATTTATTTTAGAAATAAAAGTATTAAAAAAATGTAATAATTACCATGAAACATTCCTTCCTATAAATCTTTATTTAATATAAACAGTGCAGTTAAAGCAAATAATACTGGAATTGCTGTACATGCAAATTTATTTCTTCAGTTTATCTGCTTTGTGAGAAAAACTAATAATGAACTTTGGCAATATTTTTAGTACGTGTTGTCGGCTTCTCATCTTTACGAGGAGAAAACGACTAAATCAAATATTTTTGAACAATGTGAACCAGATGTTAATATTTTTACTAAGCATATTGGTTAAAAATACGTTACTTATTTGTCGTTTATAATTGATATCCACGGCAATCCTGATACCTCCAGTCATCAGAGCGATTCAGGCCACGATGACTTTCACCAGTTTGTTAAAAATTATTTAAGAAGGATAATAAAGATATAAGATGCATTTAGTAGAGTTTCGCCTAATTTGAACATCTAATAAAATAAATAGTTTGTTCTTCAAACGTCAAAAATTGGATTGCATACATTTGGACCGAGATCTGAAAGAAGGTAATAGCAGATGTAACGAAGATAAATGAAAATCACTGTAATGCAGTTTAATTTCTCCACTTTTGCATTTTGTGATCCCTATTGAAGTCCAAGTCGTTTACTGTGGTGTAGTCGACTATCATCGTAAAATGTCTTTAAAAGTCAGACGGATTCCTGTATACTTTCCACCCGATTCCTTTATTCTCTAGTAACAGCCGAAACGACAGTAACTTAGCAGTTTTTCCTTTTCCTTTTTAAAGCAATATGTTTCTCGGTCGTCCGACGGATTTATCCTCGAAGCTCGAGTGCACACACCACAGTGTTAGCCACTGTTACAGCATTTTCTAAACCCATGGCATTAAAGCTTACGCAGTCTGCGACAGGCGCCTGGTATAGGGTACACCTCACCTCTCGGCCGACTCTACCTGAAGACCAATACTCTAATGTGTAGACGATGTTCCCGGTCTGCTAGCGGACCTGCTTTACCGACCGTGGAAGCCACGGTTTTAGGTTGCAGGTGTGGACTATGGTAGGATTTGCCTCGGATTCTAGACTGGTCATTCCCTCCAGGAAGGGACCGCCAGTCCGACACCTCAAACGGCCGTCGTCTACCATCCTACGCTACAAGGGTGAATGCGTTCGTACGACCGACTAACGAGGTCCGACCATCCACCCAGGGGTACAATCCAGCTTTTAGCCACTGCCCATGCGAGGCCAACCCAGTATGGAGAGCCACCGGTAACCTCACCCAGTGGGGGCTCATCTCTCCACTCGCACTCCCTATTTTGGAATCTTACGAACACCCTAGTTCGTTTAAGAGTTCCTACGGCGATGGGTCACACGCTCGACTCCCTTGACGGGAATCTCCCCCTTTTACTTTTCTGGGCAAGCGAACATCCGGCTTTCGAGGTGTAGGCGCCTCTACTTGCGAGACGCTATGGCCCAGTTTTAGGAGTAACAGGCAAGAGGTTGGCAAAGGGCGCTCGTCTCGAATACTAGGTCGCGCCCCATACAGGGCGATGACCCGACATCTCAAGCGACGGCCCCACTGTTACCTGCCAGGTCGTCTCATCGCCACAATCCCGAAGGAAAGCAGGTCTGACGACTACTTGTATTAAAGGCTTAACAAGTGAACCTCGTTCCCATTCGCTCAATCCCGAAGGAAAGTGTGTCCGGCGAACTACTGGTGTAAAGTTTTGACAAGTCACATTCGAGGGTGGGGGCCCTCTCCTTCCCTAGTTACTAACGGGTACCGCCTTGTCGCCAGAAACAAAGCCTGGAATCGACTGCCGTGACTCCGAAAGTTTTATGGGTTGCCACCGGGAAGTATTTTTGACAACGAAATGTGACCACAAGTATAGTGAATGGAATTATTTTAACTGATTTTTTCGAACACTTTCATTTGTAAAATAATTTAATAAATTATGTGTATATGAAATAGCAAGAAAAGTATTATGCCCGAGCTAAATATCCCGCTTCCAGTTAGTTATTTACTGCAGCTACCATTGTCATGGCTACAAATATCAGTCATTTTCTGCATAATATGACCTATGATTAAATAATCACGTGGTATTTCTCTAACTTTTAGTGGCGTACATCAGATGGACAGACCGTCACACCAGTTTTCTCTTGCAGTTACGTAGAGTTTCCAATAATACCTATCGGCAATCCCAATTTCTAGCTAGTTTTAAAGAGGCAACCGTATTCATTTGTATAGAGCTTTAATTTGATATACAGGGTGGATTATTGCGAATATCGGCATAGCAGTGAACAATGCCGCACCTTGTAATAGTAAAGACGTTACTGCAACAGTACAGGGTGAATCAGAAAGAATACCAACTTTTTCAAATGAAACACCCTCTGTTAGACAAATTTCAGCGGTGCATAAATTTATGCATTTCTACCTAAAAATCAGGGTTACAAATTAGGGATGTGGTACAATTTTAATGCAGCAGAACAATGATGGTATATTCTTATATAAGTAGCAAAAATAAGAATTTAAACGACTTGGACTTCAATAGGGATCACAAAATGCAAAAGTGGAGAAATTAAACTGCATTACAGTGATTTTCATTTATCTTCGTTACATCTGCTATTACCTTCTTTCAGATCTCGGTCCAAATGTATGCAATTCTTAGTGTAAATACATATATAAATAAGTGCATTGATTTAAGCGTGAATTTTTTTCATTGAATGTCGTCTGGGGTGTTTCATCCCACTTAAAGTTAAAAAAGTATTTTGTCATATTGCTACACTTTCTTAACGTTCAATAATTACTAACATTCAAACGTAATAAATCGTTATTCTCTAATAAATGTACAGATCTTTTTAATTTAACTACAATAAACTATCTATATGGTGTGTTCAAAGATAAATTTATTTTAGAAAACGACTCATTTATTGTCACATTTACGAGAGAACTTAAATAACCATTTTAACAAATATTTTAAATGACATTTCACAAATGATATGCACCTTCTCGATTAAGTTTATGCTATTGAATCCATCAGATGAGAATAAGACAATATTTGTTTCATTTTCTAACATGTTTCCAAGATATGAGCTTGCAGTTAATTTTTAAGCCTGAAACCCGACTTTGAAGCAATTATGATGAATGCACGAAATATTTGAAAGGATTTAATGGTTAAAATATTATATTTAAATGGTTTGCTGCTACCATATCGGCTGGTGTTGAATTTCAGATCATTAAATGAAAAATTAAATTCTTACTCATTTTATTTAACTATTGACAATTTTTACAAACTACAAACTTTACATTCTTTCTTGATTATGGAATTGATACGAAAGTGTCGTCTGTCACTATTCCTGAATTTATTCACCAAGTTTTCGGATTTGCTTATACCTGTAATAGGTGGCAATTATTTACGTTAGTAACGAAGTTTAATAAACACACAAATATTAAATATTATTTTCCATACAAATTATATTGGTATCAATAACCTGTATGGCTAAGGATGCGTATAATTTAGAAATATAACCCCGTTGAATTTATATAATTAACCTGAATGAACCTCTCCCAAATATACAATAAAAAAAAACATAAAATAGATCATATAAATCACAATATTGAAAATGAAATAATTAATATCACAATAGATTAAAATATTAAAGTTTATTTCAGGTAATTGAACACAACATTGAAATTGGAACAAGTAATTGATTGGGTATTTATTTTAATGTAGCTATGGACATATTTTCAGAATATCTGGTAGTAAATAGAGAAAGTAATTACATCTACATATCCCTCTCCGTTTCTTTAATTTTCTTTAGAGCCGTAATAGTAACTAATCTTCTACGTTGTGATAATTATCTTGTCTTTATAACGTTGTCGATAATAGACAAAACTATTGCGATTTTACTAACCCCGATGCTTAGAAATATCTTAATCAACAAAATAGGGGTCAAAAATAGTCTACCACTGCTAAGAGTTGTATGTCTCAATATAAACATAGGTTAGAATATTTTAGAGTTTGGAATTGCAAAGCTGATGATGACTCAAAACAAGAAATCAAATTTTCAATAGAAAATTAACAAAAATAGAAAAATCCGTTTCACAAATTTAACTACCTTTTGGACACTTAAATATTTGCAACATGAACATAAATTGTGAATTTTTATGCACGTTCTAAATGTAAACACTTTAAAAATAGAATAAAAGTCATCGTTCAAACTGAGCGCTTTTTATATTTATGATTAATATGGAGATGAAATTATTAACGTCAATGGCTATTGAAATTTTTGAGAGTGGACACTTGTAGAGTTGCAGGAACTGGTCTGACGATCTCGTATAAAGACAGTACTTCAATGTCTTTATACATTGTTATAACTACAGAGCATATATTTTTTTATTGTTTAACTACTTATAAAAATGATCAATTTGAAAGTTCTATTAAATCCGAAATAAGTTATTAGTTGCATTACATATAAAATTGATATTGTGTTTAATTTAATCTACCTTTTAATTTTTTTACTTTGGAACGACACTTATTTTCGATTAATGTACTATTAGATAGTGCAAGTTTCATGAGACCTGTCAATTCGTCATACGTTTGATTTGCTTGTTTCTGTTGGTATTCATATCGTTTCGTAATTAATTCCATCATTCTGTCTAACTTACTATTAGGATTATTTTGGTTTAGATTTGATTGATTTGAGGACGATTTCACAGAAAAATCAAAAGACTCTCCACTTTTTACAGGAGCGAGACTCGAAAGATAATTCAGCCTATTTTTTAGGAGATCCACCTGTTTTAATGATAAACAAATAAGGGATTTGGAATTGGGATTTTTCGTCTCAATAGGATGGCTGTGTGTTGATGAACTACATTCGTTTTGGTGTAAGGTAGTGACACTATGATTAGGAGAAAGCGCCTTTTGGTCACATTGGGTTGAGATTGGTGATTTCAAGCATCGATGTTTACGAAACTTATTGTTATGCGAACACTTCATACCGATTTCATACCGTGTGTTTATATCTGCCAATTGATTAACGTGAGCCTTTGTGGATTGTAGTTCCTTTTCCATAGTGCCTATCGTTTCTTGAAGTTTGAAACGCTTTTCATTTGTCAACATTAGATTCCGTTCCAGTTCACGGTTCTCTTTCTCCAGCTTACTCAACTGCCTTTCACGCATATCGATTTTCTCCTGTAATTCTTTAATGAGCCGATCTTTCATCTTGCTTTCTTTGGTTAGCTGAAATGTAAAAAACACAATTTGTACAATTACTTCAGTTTGGAGTAATGTAGAATAAACAATGACATATTCACATATTTATTATATTGCATAATTGAAAAAAATACTGTGTTTGTACCGGGTGTACAAAAAGTACCGGTACAGCAGAATAACTTTGTAAATGCTAGATGTAAAGACTTTCATCTAGAATTTTTGAGGAAACTAGCACACTAAGGTTCCGAACCTGGAGCCGTTCCGTGTAATTGCTGTTCTACCTTAACTCATAGGTTAGAATGTCGGTCTTTACCTACAACTCGCGTTTACAAATTTACCGTTATGTATCAAATACATAAATAATTGTTTGAGAGGCCATTCTATTGTGGGAAGCGCAACTGATGAAGTTTCCCGACTAGAAACAATATATATCATATATATTGTCTTGCGTACAAAATGATGACCCCTCGAAGAGAGTATTCAGCACAATAACTCTTCAGCGTTACTAAAACAATCTATCATGACACTGGTCATGACCCTTATGTTACTTCAAAATATCCTTAATATTTTAAACCCAATTCTGTGTGGTTGAATTTTTGGATCAACAACTCGGTTTTTAGATTTATTTCGTTAGAATACCTTTTCCAAATTTTAATAAGTAGGCATTCCCATTGTACAGCCATGAAACTGGAAATTATAGGTATTAGTCAACGTCATGTTTAACATAACCGAATGTAAATTTTTTCACTTTTTTCATTTGAGGGATTGAAATTGGGGGTTCTCATTTAAAAACATTCATAAGACCTACCTACGGTCATTGAGCATACAAATTTTGACAAGTGGTTAATATTTTTTTAATCCTTGAAATTTAGTTTATTTAAAGGGTTATATTCTAAATAACTTATGCTTTTAATAGCAAATTAAAATAATAATAAAGTGTTGTACGACATGGTCTCAGTTTTAATATTAAATATAGCTGTGAAAGAAAAGCAATCGTAGCTATGTATTATAAATAAAAAATAGCTAGTGCAAAATTTATAATGATTACCTGTTGTGTAAAATAATTGTACGTTGGTACATATTCTTAAAAATAACAGCTCTTTTAATATACTATTGAAACAATCCTTAAATAAGTAAAAAAATGTAATTTACTGTATAATGTTAAATACAAATAGCAAGTAAAGAACATTGTCCTTGATACTGACTATTTAGCTTCATAAATTTAAAAAATCACAGTTTTTATATTCTAGTTCCATAGATAATAAAATAGTTGTTATCTGAAAAATATTTTAGTACTTTTATTATATTCTGTTTTTTTGCATTAGATTTTGTTGAATTACCGGTTTTCATACTTTTATTTGTGTATAAATTTCTACAATTATGGATTTCTTTATTTATTTATTCGCAAGTATAGTGTTATTTGCAAAAAAATCTATAAGTAGATATGCCGTAATTATCATTCAAAAGACAAGTTGTAATCACCTGTTTAGATAAAATGTATAATTATTGTCTTCTACTGTTTTTGAGAATCTGGAGACCATTCTTTATCTAATTCTATGTAAAGTGTTGATTGCCGTTATTTAGATGTTTCATTCAATCTGACTTGGCATTTTCATTTGCGATCATGCTAATGCTGTACTTTTCGTTATTCAGCAGGTTCAATAGATATTGTTGGTAATACACCGTAAGGATCCTATTTGAATATTTTTGCACGTTGCTTTTTCAATCCATCCCCTACACATCATTCTTTACTTTTTATTTCTACATTCGCGTTTTATTTTATTTAATACTTGTACCTATTTCATTTTGGTTTTTATCTTGGTTATTTCCTCTAAAATAAAAACACAGTTTTATACCCTAACACCAAACCATTATTTAAGCACTCAACGCAGTTTCAACAACTCTAAGTTGTCATCATCGAGGAGTAAAGTAAAGTTTGGTGTACTCCTTGATGATGACAACTTAGAGTTGTTGAAACGGCGTTGAGTGTTTAAATAGAGGTTTGGTGTTAGGGTGCAAAACTGTGTTTTTACATTTTTTGACACACCAAAGATTTCACATCATGACTATTGAGAGAAAAGACTCCACCCTCAAAGAGCCATTCAGCTTCTGGAATCTACCTCCACCTACCTTATCTTGACGTTGCTCAAGTATCAGAGTCAGTGCAATTTGTTCTTACCGATAATACATTTTTAATTGTTGCTACCGTTAATAATGACCGATGTACCAACTTTAAGACTTATGTACTGAATTTATTAAGTAATAATTGGTAAAAGCAAAATGTAATGAATAATAAAAGTTTAGTTGGTAAAAAAAAACAGAATTACAACAAAACAATACAATACAAAATCATAGTTTTTCTACTTACTTCACCCAAAACAGTCCTCATCTCATGTGAGTATCTAGTCAGACTCTCCTTCTCTAGAATCAGTTCATCCCTGGAAGCTTTAAGAACTCCCGCCATATTTTCACGATATCTCAACAAATTTTCCATTTCGTTCATTTGTTTACTTTGCTTCTCAATTATGTTTTCGTAGTGAAGTAACTTTTGTTCACTTTCTAAGGATTTTTTCATTAACTCGTTCAATTTATTTCGACCTTCTTCCACCATTAACTGCAAATTATCCGTGGGACATTTTTCGTTTAATTCCTCTAGGTGTTCCTGTCGAACTTTCAGTTGCCTAATTTCAGCTGTCAGTTTCGAAACTTCGTGTGACCTAATTATCATAAAGCTAAATATTATCGATTAAATTAAATCAAGGAAGTTGTGCTTACTTTTCAATAAGTTTTTGTTCGCTTTCCGCGAGGAGCTCCTTATATTTAGCGACCATCTCGTGTTGCATGAGGACAGTTTTTTCCGTTTCAGATTTGCATTCACTTTTGTCACTTTCCTGTAAAAATGAAGAACATTAAATGTTTTACAAAATTAAGTCTTACATAATTAGTTGCTATTTTGAAATATTCTAATTAATGCCGTGGAATTTTTAGGGGTTGTGAAAGAAAAGCTTGTGAATATCTCAATATAATCAGGCCAAAATATACATTTTAATTTACAATAAATTGCATAGAGCTCAGGTACATTATTTCAAAAAATTCCTATCGATTCTAGATCTGCAAAAAAAGATTGCTTTTCTCGTCCACTGTTCCATACTTCTTAGTAGCGCAAGCTGCATCTATTTGTACTGTACTCTTCGTATATCGCGTCCGCGTTCTGCCTTGGCTTGTCTTATCTTCAAGTGGTCTTCACTCTGATAACACAGGTCAACATTTGATCTAAGCTGGAACAGGGCATGCCGTATGGGGTACTAGGGTTTTTTTGGGTCGCTGAATACGATGAGAGGGTCGGATGACCTTCATCACGTCAGCAGCATTTGAAGGTCAAATCGAGAGAATTCAACCAAAAAATCTGAAAAAATTTCCGTCCTTTGTTTGACTGTGCTTTTTTGTCAGAGGTCATTTAAGGTCAAATCGAGAGTTCTACAAAAAAATGTGAAAAAATCCATTCTAATGTTTTTGAGGTCTATGAGCCCGAATCCGTAGTTTGACTTGGGTTTTTTCCCAGAGGTTATTTCAAGGTCATTTGAAGGTCAAATCTAGAGAGGTCTACCAAAAAATCTTGCTTATGTGTTTGAGGTCTCTGAGTTCGAATCCATAGTTTGTTTGACCTTGCGCTTTTTCCCAGGGGACATTTGAAGGTCAAATCGAGAGAATTCTACAAAAACTCTCTCGATTTGACCTTCAAATGCGCTTGAACCTGACGTGATGGAGGTCAACCGACCCTCTCATTGTAGTCAGCGACCCGAAAAACCCCTAGTACACTATAAGGCATGCCGTGTTCCCGCTTAGTTCAAATGTTGACCTGTGTAATCTGTATCTATCATATTTGAGCCGTGCCACATGTCCGGCAAATCTCTATATGAACTTTGTTATTTTCTCAATGATATCTTCTATACCCATTATTCTTTGAATTTTTGTCTTCATCTTAGCTTATTTATACTGTTTTTAGTGAGCGTTAGTGTCTTGGACACATAAAATACAACTTGAAGCTCAGATTGATGGTAGGTATATATCTATTACTATCCTGCTTTCAAAACATCACGTTTTTTATTTTAAAATATATTTTTAAATAAGAATCTAATCAGTATTTTATTCTTAATTAGTAGTTTTTTCCAAGTCGCGTTCTTGTGCAAGTATTACTGAAATTTATAAATTGTTGAACACTTTATGAAAAGATTCACGTGGGCATAGCAACCCTTTCGTTTTGAAGGGTGGCAAATATTCTGTTGTAAAATATCAACATAAATAGAAATATTTATTTTGTCTATTCATGGGTTTTCTCTCCTCCAAATTTTTTCCTGTAACAGATAAGTATTTAAAAAATTGTATATGTAGAACAAAGAACAATTTCGTAAAATTGCCCGGATTACTGGTTGTCTGTACAGAGATTCTTCCTCACAGTTTTTCTGAGAGAAAGAGATGTCTATAAAATGATCAACCAGTATTCCTGTATATAAGTAATGTATTGTATATTTGTAATACTTATCTGTGTATGGAGACGTTTCAACTCCGAGTCTGGAGTCGTTGTCAATCGTTTAGTGTTGTTTTCGAGGCTTTTTTCTAAAAAATTTTCGCTTTGATTTGAATTTATTGTTTGTCAAAAAATTGACACTGACAATTTGTCGTTTGGCGATCACTTGACGCTGAGGTTACCGTTTTTTTGTTCTGTTAGCAGTAAATTCTTCCAGTCCAAATGAAGGTCGGCTGAAGGTGCTCCGATTTCAGTGTTGTTTATCATCATACAGCTGGCTTCTTTAAGTTTTCTTCTTTCAACAAGATCTTTGTTTTATCCCAGTCTATCCTATGGCTGCCGGTGCTCGTTAATACATGATTGGCCAAATTTGATTTGTCCACATGTCTTCTGGAAATGTTATATTGATGTTCTTTTTTCCTTACTTCTAAAGGTCTTGAAGTTTCACCGGTATAAGAATGGCCACAGTCACACAAAACACTGTACACACAATTTTTAGAACTCTGGGTTGCGTTAAACGGTTTGGTATGTGTGAGGATAGAGCGCAAGGTATTATTTGTTTTAAAAACAGTTTTAACGCTGTATTTATTTCCTAACCGCTTAATTTTTTCCGATACACCTGGGATATATGGAATTATGTTCATAATTTGGTTGTCTGTTTGTGTTTGGTTGGTATTAGTGTGATGGTTATTTGTGCTGGTTTGTTGTTGCGATTTTCTTTCTAACTGATTTATAGTTTTATTTATAAAGTCTTGGGGATATTCGTTTGAAGTAGATGTTCTTTGATAATATTGACTTCTTTGTTAAAGATTTGGGTGGATGAAGATATGTTTTTTGCTCTATCATATAAGCACTTTACAACACCTTTCTTTACATTTAAAGGATGGTTGGAGTGAAAATTCAAATATCTATTAGTATTTGTAGGTTTTCGATAAGTACTTGTACTTATTGTGTTGTTTGTTCTATCTATAAGTACATCAAGATAAGCAAGTTTATGCAAATTTTCCATCTCTATTGTAAATTTTATGACTATTGATGTAATCTAGGAATGAGTGCAGTTCTTCAGCACCATACTCCCAAACCACAAAAATGTCATCAACGTGAAAATAATCCAAACAATTTAAAAAACACTAACGATTTTTTAACAAAATTAAAAAGTCAACAGAAATGATATACTAGTAATCTCTACAAATGTATGATAAATCATTACTTTACAACAAGATATTACCTTACACAACAAAACAAAACTATTGACACAATTATGGAACTAACCGAACTTTGCTTAAACACTACATATTTTCAATTTGAAGGAGATTTCTATAAACAAGAATTTGGTATGGCCATGGGTTCTTCTTTATCTCCTATAATCAGTAATATATTCATGACATATTTTGAAGAAAGATTCATAGGCAAATATAAAAATAAACCAAAAGTGTGGTGGAGATACGTTGATGACATTTTTGTGGTTTGGGAGTATGGTGCTGAAGAACTGCACTCATTCCTAGATTACATCAATAGTCAAGAACCCACAATTTTACAATGGAGATGGAAAATTTGCATAAACTTGCTTATCTTGATGTACTTATAGATAGAACAAACAACACAATAAGTACAAGTACTTATCGAAAACCTACAAATACTAATAGATATTTGAATTTTCACTCCAACCATCCTTTAAATGTAAAGAAAGGTGTTGTAAAGTGCTTATATGATAGAGCAAAAACATATCTTCATCCACCCAAATCTTTAACAAAGAAGTCAATATTATAGAACATCTACTTCAAAACGAATATACTTTATAAATAAAACTATAAATCAGTTAGAAAGAAAATCGCAACAACAAACCAGCACAAATAACCATCACACTAATACCAACCAAACACAAACAGACAACCTTATGAACATAATTCCATATATCCCAGGTGTATCGGAAAAAATTAAGCGGTTAGGAAATAAATACAGCGTTAAAACTGTTTTTAAAACAAATAATACCTTGCGCTCTATCCTCACACATACCAAACCGTTTAACGCAACCCAGAGTTCTAAAAATTGTGTGTACAGTGTTTTGTGTGACTGTGGCCATTCTTATTGAAACTTCAAGACCTTTAGAAGTAAGGAAAAAAGAACATCAATATAACATTTCCAGAAGACATGTGGACAAATCAAATTTGGCCAATCATGTATTAACGAGCACCGGCAGCCATAGGATAGACTGGGATAAAACAAAGATCTTGTTGAAAGAAGAAAACTTAAAAAGAGAAAACTTAAAGAAGCCAGCTGTATGATGATAAACAACACTGAAATCGGAGCACCTTCAGCCGACCTTCATTTGGACTGGAAGAATTTACTGCTAACAGAACAAAAAAACGGTAACCTCAGCGTCAAGTGATCGCCAAACGACAAATTGTCAGTGTCAAATTTTTTGACAAACAATAAATTCAAAATCAAAGCGAAAATTTTTTAGAAAAAAGCCTCGAAAACAACACTAAACGATTGACAACGACTCCAGACTCGGAGTTGAAACGTCTCCATACACAGATAAGTATTACACAATATACAATACATTACTTATATACAGGAATACTGGTTGATCATTTTATAGACATCTCTTTCTCTCAGAAAAACTGTGATACAATTTTTTAAATACTTATCTGTTACAAGAAAAAATTTGCAGGAGAGAAAACCCATGAATAGACAAAATAATTCAAGACCTCCTCAACAACCTTTTCGAAATTACTTATAAATAGAAATATCATCTATCAAATTGGGTAATAATTTAAAATAAATAATGATAAGTTTTAGTTCACAAGTAACAAAGTCCTAAGGTAAGCAAGAAGAGTTTGGCATGGAAGGGCTTTTTCGGGCCTTCTGTTTTTTTTTATCAGCAATTACTAAAAATATCCATACATTTTAGCAAGGGCTGCAAACGCCTGAAGTAAGCAGTAATTTTTTAACCTCGCACATTTGACAATTTTACGTTAGAAGGCTCTGTGGTATGTATTTATTCCATAGACATATATATTATCATAGACTGAGTGGTTTACTCTTGTCCTTCGTTATATCCTTGTCTAAATTAGGGATTTCATAGGTAGTTCTCGTTCTATTCGGAATCCCTTATGAAATATTCGATTGAATTAGAGAGAAATAGCACAAAAAACCCCAATCATCTTGCGGGTTCATACCATACGGCAATACTAATGACTATTAATATAAATGGACCCGGCACTCTCAGATACGACTAAACGAAAAATGGGTTGAAACATGAGAGAAAAATAGAAAGAGACACAGATATATTTGTTTACAAATATTCCGGCACCAACAGTAACGTCCAACTACATTAAATTAAAGGTCAAGTTATTCAAATTCAAAATAATAGAACTGCGTCCTAATCCACAAATATAAATATATAAAAATCCATTAAAAGACAATAACAAAAACAATTAGTGGCTTAATTACTAATATGAACCTGTAATTGAAGACTCTGATGCAAGAACCGGATAAGTAGCAATATGTAAATATTTCAGGAGAAGGAAAATAAGTTCCAATTTGAAATTTGAAATTTATGTTAGTCAGTTAGAAAGCCCCAACTAGTACAATTTATATATATGATTTTAACAACATTCTACAACCAATTAACAACGCTACAACCAATTAACAACGCTATTAAGGATTTAAAAAATGTGGTGCAATAATGGGATTGGTTTAAACTTTTTTATATTAAATTTTACAATAGGTGTAAGAACGGGATAAATTACATTCAAACCATTTTCAGCAAAAATCTTTATTTTTAAATGTGAACTAAAAACAAAAAGTAGTCAGCGAAGCTTGTACCAAACTTGACAAATATGTGTCATGTTTCTCTTGACTTGAAATATTATTAAAAGCTGATACTATCTCTTGCTTCTCTATTTCCGAAAGTTTTTTAATGCATTTATTGTTGCATTTGCAATCATCACCTTGACTTCCTCTTGGCACCAGTTTTGCCGTTGACACAGAATTATAAGACTCATCTCTGGCTCGTTTTATTTTCTGCATATTTTCCAGTTCTCTGGTTTTCGTGTTTTCTTTCGTACACTTTTGTTGTTAACCGACTCTTCATTTAAATTATTTTCAGGCGCACTAAACATTATCTGAAGGCACAATCTCACTCCCTTAACTTCGAAATGGTTCCTCTTCCATACCTGAATTCATGTTAAAACTGCAGGTACCACAAGCCACACTAGTTTATTTTTTATTTCCACTGTCACTTGATGTCAACACAATGGCTGGTGCAGTAGTGGGGCATAATAGGAAGAGTTTATCGAAGTATAAAGCATTTGGTGCAAGAACGAGATAAGTTACACAAATTACACAAATCTTATATCTTTATTGCACTAGACTATACCAGGGGATAAGTGGTTTGCTATCGTAATTCAGAATCTATAACCTGTACGTGTCCCAAAGTTGCACCAGACAAATAAAGCAACTTTTTAAACCTGAATAATCAACTAGCTCACTTTTGCAGATTTATGTACTTATCCCGTTCTTGCACCAGAGTCTTCAATAATCAAAACATTTATTTATTCACGTAAAATGTAATTTTATTTACTGCTTAAATGTCGTTTTGTAAAACTCAGTTAAGACGTTTATGATTTGACACTTACCGGTAAGAAGATAATTCGGCAAACGAATATGCTGTTTTCCTGCATGTAAAACACTGAAATAACACTATCATTGTTTTTTACACTTAAACAAAATAATCACTGATTGCAAACAAGTTTCAACCCCAAAACACTTTAAAAAATATAAATTACAAAGTTAACCTCAATTTAAAACGTAAATAATCAAACTTGCCTTGTTGCCTACTGGGCATAAACGGCGTAAAGTACCGCCGTTCAGGCGTTCAGTCAATGCGTACATACCTAGATTTACGTCTTAGTGGTTACAATGGAATGATGTTTGGCAATTTTGGCATCGGTAAGCGGCTGTTTACTATTTTCCGGAAAAATCTTTCAACCAATTTTTAATGTAAACAGACAGGCCCATTTATATTAGTAGTCATTGGGTAATACACAGGGTTTAATATATTGCAGTGAAGACATTTTGTCAGTTGGTATTACTAGTTGCATGAACCAAAAACCTTTAAGAAAGATATATCTATCTTGTATAGTTAAGAACCTACTCCATTATTATGTTTTTGGAAATTTCTTTACATCTGGCAACTTTGCTCTGCGTGAATAAGACAGTGCGGAACCCAAAGAGTGTACTAAAAACTGAAATGTATTCAAGTTTTAAAATTGTTTATTTCTATGATGGTTTTTAGAAGTATGTAGTATTTATTGTATTCATTTATGAGACAATATTGGTGCTACTTTTCAACATATTCTTAATACATTCTTTTAAAAGAAGAGATTCAATGAAAACACAATGTCAATATGATATTTTTATATATACTTAATATGTATAAGTTATAAACGAATTCTTTTCAACTGAATGATTTTTTAAACATTTTCTTGACTAAGTAAGTATTTGGTAATAATAATTTACTCGTCTGTTTAATGAACTGTTCAGTTGATAATTTTCTTGCTGTTTTGCAAATAAATGAGTAAATACGTAACACGTAACTGCTTACTTTGATGAACAACTTTGAACAATTTTTTCTTCTAAACCATAAACATTTTGACATATGTTATGTCAGAGTTTTTTATTTGTACTGATCAGTTCTATGATATACCAACATATCTGTACTGCTTTATGTTACACCCTGTATATGTGAATGACTTATTAAGGCCCTACTTTATAGGCTCTAAACACCAAATTTTAATAAACTGAATGTTTGTAAAGAGTACATCAATTTAAAAGCAATGTTACTTATAGGTACAATACCCGGCATATAAAATAAAAGGTTTATTTGGTGCTGCTTATTTATCCTATAATATAAATTGTTGAAAACAAGACGGCCAATTTAGAAACAGCTTAGGGTGCTATCTTATTTAAATACGCTCCTGGTCATGTAAGAGGATCAAACGTACTGATTTGAGAGGAGTAACATTTCAAAAAGTAATTACTTTGACTTGTAAGTGTATTTGTTCAACAAATACTGCTGAGTTTACCACCTTGTAAATCCTATCGGTAACTATACTTAATGAACTGGATTTTTTTTATTTTATGTGAACATTTTGAATGGAAATCTCTTGTTTGCTTACATACTACTTCAAAGTTTACAACTTACTACCATTGCGAGAGTCCTCCTATACATCGAATTTTCTTGTTCCAGAGTCTTAACTTTGTCGCTCATTTCTTGTATCACTATATCTCTCATCATCAGTTGGGAATACTTCTGAGCCTCATTAACTGGTACTGGTAAATCTTTCAAAATATAATCGCATTGATTTATCAAGCGAATTTTTAAAGCAACTTATTCGAATTACCTTTTCCCCACTCGATACTGTTACTGACTGCGTCCATCGCTTCTTTGTTCAGCAAACCCATTTTGGCAATGTGTTCCTCCATGTCACGTTGCTTGGCAATTGCCTCGTCTCGTTCTTTCGAAACATCCTCGAAGGCAACCTTGATATCATTCAACTCAACGGTAAGGTCATCGATGGTATTTTGTAATTGTTCCTCAAGTGTGGTTCTCTCTCCTTCCACTGCCTCCAACCTAAAGAAAAGAAATTTATCATATCAATTGTCATCCCGAACATCTTCACTCACCTGTGCACATGTCAAATACCTTTTCCGTCATGTTATGGTCTTATGTACTCGTTAAAATTATTTTTCGTACATTATTTTCAAAATTGCAAGGTAGTGAAGTATTTTTTATCAGTTTAGAAGGTTTAAAGTATGTGTCTATTAACAATTCATTGCAGTTGCAGGGCTCGTAGAGCTTAACGATTATTAATGTGAGAAGTTAATACTAAAATACAGTTTAGTGTTTGTATAAAAGGAAAACTCTCGAGATTGATGATGATAAATGAGGTAATCACTTTGAAATCTTTAGGTACTTTCTTGCGTTAGAAAACAACCAGCAAACGAATTGGCAATATAAATAATGCTAAGATATTGTGAGAAGAGTGAAACTATATCTTTTACGGGTAATGAATTAAAGCGGTTTAACTTACAACGTGACCTCTTTTTTCAGTATCGGTGGGGTTTTTTTGTAGCTTCATTATTTAATTTCATAACTTATTTTGTACCTTCTAATATGGGAATTTCTTTTAACATCTACATTTAACTTTAAACATGATGGTGTTATGTCTTGTCGTCGAAGAATTCTTATTTTTCAGAGGTAATCTAACAAACAAACACGACTGAGTTAAGTTTTGTAGTTGAGGATTGTGGTCATTTTTTGGCCCGCATCTTCAGACTATGGGGTCGAGTTAAGACTACAGTACTCTAAGATAGCTCTATCAAATGCGACAAGGTGATGTTGTGTGTTTGGGAAAGTTCCTATGACCTCGTAACATCTAACCGCAAATGATGATAATAGTAATTATTATGGTAGTTCAGACAATACAATGCATAAAATTATCGAAAACTATAGGAATATTTAGTTCTAAAGGTAGACAGCGGAACTCAGTTGAAAATTAGGCATGACTGGAGAAAAGGTTCAATGTTTAAGCACTTTCTGGGAAATAACACCACAAATCACGAAATGTCTGTATTTGTCCAAACGTTTCGGTCAGACTCCGAAACTATGAAAAAAGTACAATTCTAAAATGTAAAATTGAAATGTTTGACAATATCTATTACTTGACCTAGGACGTAACTAAGAGAATTTAATTTGATCATATTACAGGGTAGCACAGAAACTAGAGATCATATAATAATAAAGTTCCTTTCAAATTTGAAGAATTTGAAGGGATGATCTGGAAAATTTTACGTGGCGGTCCTAGGTGAAACTTTGTTATAACATAGTGCAAACAACAAAGAACGAACTATTCAGTTTACACTAGAACTTGAACAGAGTAATAAATTATTTTTCTTAGACATCTTTATAACTAAAACAGAATCGACATTTGAAACAGAAGTTTACAGAAAACCAACTCATAGTAACGGGTATCTCAACTTTAACTCTAATGATACAAATTCAGTAAAAAGAGGTATCATCAAATCTCTAGATGACAGCGCAAAAATCAACTGTTCTAACATCAATAAATTCAATGAATAAAAAACGTTTATAAAAAATATACTTTTTGCCAATAATTACTCAGAAAAATTTATTTATAAAGAATACCAGACGATCGCTAACAACCAACACCAAACTTCATCAAGCAACATTGACTCCCAAGATAATCGCAAAACTACAATAAGTATTCCATACAAACAGGGTCTCTCAAAAGACTAAAATAAGTGGGAAACAGATTTAATATTAAAACATCATTAAAAACAAGAATTACACAAAAATCAATTATATCAAAAACAAAACCGTAAAAAGATAACTCAAAATACAAAAAAATACAATTTTAAAATTCCTTGTTAATATAATAAATTCTATATTGGAGAAACCTCTAGACCTCTAAATGTACGAATAAACGAACACAAAAATTACATTACAAAAAGACAGTTTGAAAAATCTAAAATTTGTGAACTTGCTTGGGACCTTGGTCATAAAATACAATTTCAAAATTCAGTTATATTACACAAAGAAGAACACAACACGAAACTAAAACTAAAAGAGTCCGCTTTAATTTTGTTAAATGAAAACGATTGTATCGCTACTACCCCCGTGGAGTTTAATCGTTCCTGTTTGCCGATGATTAAGGAAGCAATTGCTAATAGTCATGTCCCTATGAACAACACAATGTCGGGATAGTTCAGAAGGTTTTACCTAGGTTTTCCCATATGATTTTAATGGGATCACTGAATCAACAATATTCTTTGATCGCATTTTTGACGAATGCACTATCTCATAAGAAAGTCGGACCTAAGAGCGCCACAAAATTCTGAAGATCACCCCTTTCAAATTCTTCAAATTAGAAAGGAACTTTATTATTATATGATACGAGGTGGTGAAGGAGAAAAGGTTTGGAGCTGATTATTTTTTTATGTGTTATTTGGTTTTTAAACTGTTCCATAGTAATTTGTTTTCGGTAATTTACATTTTTTGATTATTACTTAAAAGAGCTTCATACGGAAAATGACTAAATGAGCTAGCTTTAGGTTTCAATTTCTAAAATGGTTGAAACAAGAACTGTTTATTGGTTATGATATTATTAAATAGATTTCTAACGTAGCTCGAATTTTTTGTAGTATGGAGTTGGGAATCTGATTTTCGAATAATAATGTAATAACCAGTTTTCTGTATGTTGAATGTATATTTCCTAAAAACGACCAAACTGCATTTCCGTTTGAATTGCTTGTCTATGAAGAAAGATTCCACCAAAAAATTGTAGAAATAGTGAAACAATATGAAAAGGCAAAAATTAGCCTAACATATCTGGTGAATAAGAGCCTTGATATCGTAAAAAGGGTTCCAATATCGAAAAATGGTTATCTTAGAAATATTCAGAAATATTGACCTATATCCCTTATAAGTTGCATCGGTGACTTTCTTATTTATAAATAAATCTAGAAAAAAAAAGAGCTGTAGTCATTTGAGACTGAACGATGCAGATGAAAGCTTCTTACGAATTATACTTCCCGTCTCTTGCTATCTTCTGTCTCTGTTTCTATTAGATTGTGTTATCATTAGTAATGCTTATACATTTCAGGAGAATTAAAATAATTGTCACTATTTTGTTATGACTCAAGTATTAATCCTAAAATGTAATTTAATTCGTAATTTAAATTTCCATAAGTGCCAAATAAAATTTATTGAATTATTAACTTGCAAGTTGAAGCTCCTATCGGATGAATTGTAGATGCCGAAAAAATGTAACAAAAGGTGTATGAAATTAATAGCGTTCTTTCTGACTTCTGACATATGTCAAGTCCGTAATGCAATATATCGCCAAGAGAGACTTGGAGTTTTTATTAGAAAACCAAGTTTGTGCAGGTTTCCTATATTAATTGGCTGTTATATTAGTTTATTTCTTATATATTACTGATATTCTATATAAGAAGTAACTTATAATGTATTTTACCTAGCCTCTGTTTCTTAGACAGTGAACTGAATTGTATGAGTATTTCAAGATCAAGGTAGTGTGTGGTGTCGATGTGGGTGTAGAAACAAATGAAATTTCAAGTTATCCAATTTATTCCCTAGCTCATCTATTTTCATATGAGGGCCCCGTTAAGAAGCTTCGCTTTAATAATTTACCCGAGATTTATTCACATTATAGAACAAAAGCTAAATATTTATGAAGTTTCTTAAAAAAATTCTCTCCCAAAAAAAAAACAAATTCATTTAACCATGGACATTTTTCTATTGAAATAAAATGTTAGTAAAGTGAGCCAATGCTTCACAAGTTCAAAATAGCGCTCAGTCTTGCTAGTGCTAGTATATAGGAAAACGAAATTTAGTTTTTTGAGAAAAACTTATAAACTGTTAATTCATAAGAAATTTTTTATGTATAATTAAATATTAATTTAAAAAATTGTATTTTCTAGACACTCGAAGAATATCCCACTGAAAAAAGTTTTAATTGATTTTCCTTAAAAGAAACCTATTGTTAACAAATAATAGCACAGATGTGCAAAAAATACGAAACTAATGACTATAACCATTATTCAAACAAATACTTACATTAATTGGATTCATGTAGACTTAAGACAATCAGACTTTCTGAGATTATGACATTCTGAAGTTTTCAATTGTTGTATATAGTCTATTTGTTATTAAATATAGGAGCTAATAGAACATAAAAAATGAAATACTAACGTTGAATTTTCATTAATTTTAGTTTATTACTGATGTTTTTATATGCGAAGGAACTACTAGATGCATAGGAAACTAGAATAATAATTTTCAGAATGGTGCTTAGAGATAAATTTAGGAAAAAAAAATAAAAATCGAATACTAGTACATTGGAGTACAGGAACGGGAAGTACTGAAAATTGGTTTTTCTAGGAAATATGGTGCCTTCAAGTGTCAACATAACAATATAGTTCTTTAAAATTCGTTAGCTGTTAGTAGTGTAACAAATGTTTTAATTGAAAAGCGTTTTTTTATTCTAAATTATAATTGTTAATAATAGAAACAGAGTTCCAGAAAATGAGAATTTTTTGAAATTTGGTCCTTTCCCTATTTAAAATCATAGAAATATTAATAGTTTCCAGTCATTTGTAGAATACTCATAGTAGAAGATTCATTACTATCTTCATCTGTTTGTTTAATTGAAATGCAATTTTAGTATATGGTTTCTACTGGGGGAATACGTTTATTATGGGTTGCCTGTAAAAATATGTTGGCATTTTTGTTAAATTTCCTTTCATTTATGAACTACAATTATTCATAACATTTTTTAATGATTAAATTGTAAAATTATAGATGATTTCTTTCTCTATACTATGGATAAATGGACGTTGCCGACTTTTAAAGGTACGTAAATGTCAAATAAACCAATATTTTTGTTAGTTATAGTGATATGGCTATATCCCTATAACTGTCGCCGGAAGTCCTAGGTTGCCCCGTCCTGTACAAACTCTTGTATATAAATCAAAAAATACTTGAGTCTGGTCAATAAGGTTGTAAGGACCAAGGCTATCGAGCCCTAAGGCTTATGAAGGGCACCTTTAAAGAAGAAGATGATATCCAACAAAGTTGGTAAATAAGGCCGTAATAATTATTTCGTTAAGCTAATACTTTCTGAGTTGTTAGTATTTCAACATGTTAAGACAAAAAACTTATATTTTTACATACAGATTGTTATAACAAGACTGAGGTTTATTAGTCAAAAAAATCACATTTTTTATTTCCATAGTTACAAGTGTCCAGGTGAATGTGACTTAAAAACTGGAGTAACAATTCTACTTTATTAATTAACAGAAAGCATTTTTTGAAGGAAAAGTAGAGTACTTGAAGACACATCATTTGCGTAAAAAGTAATGGAGTTATGATGAAAATAAAATGATTGACTCACATTCTCGAAAAAATAGTCAGTCCTAATAAGACCAATCACAACTTAGTTACAAATTTTCATAAGAATTGGATCTCATTTCAAAAAATTCTTGGGCAATAACTTATGATTGGAGTGAAATCAAATCGCACATGGCGTCCCAATCTTTCAGTGACATAGCTGATATAGAGCTGGGGACGGCGCGTCCTCATACATTATCTTGCTTTTACGTACATTTTACGGAATTTTTGCCGCTATTTGTAGTCACTTTTAAATAGAGAATCATATAATACAGTAAAAATGACTTAAAAAATTGTTTAGAAATACTTAATGCCATATTTTTATAGACAACTCAGCAGAAATGTATCCCTTTATAATCATTTTTTAAAACTGCATTTCAATTAACTAACATATAAGCATAGAAATCTTAAGATAGAATATTCCACTGTAAGCAAGATTGACACCTCTAGAACTAGAACTAGAACTTGAATAGAAAAAAATAGATTTTTTTCTTACACATTTCATTTGTGAGATGTTCACAGTAACTTATTAAGTATTAAACTTTATTGATTCATGTAATTGTAAAACGATTTCTATATTATATATTTTTGAGATTATACACGGATTTCAGATGAATGAATTAACTATAGATCAATACCACAAACACACTCCTAGTGTACTAATGTTCAATTGGTTGTATTTACTATATTGGAAAAGGTATCAAAAGTTCTGAGAAAGCTCTTAACGTAATTTGTATTAAACACCTGGTCTCGAATGATGTTTTGTCAGCGTTCAGTTTTTGTAGCAAATTCTCCTGGTGCTTTAAATTTTTGGTTAGTTCCTCCTTTTCTTTGGTCCATTGTGTTTCTTTAGTTTTCATTTGTTCCTGAATCAGTCTAAAAACATAAGTACAAGTTAATGTCAAAATGATTTGGTTAAAGCGGATATGTCACATTTAGTAATACAGAGTTAGCAGTAAGGAGACTTACTTTAGTTTTTTGGTCAGCTCGTTGTTGGAGGTTTCAGTGCTCTTTTTGTCATTTTCTAGTTCGGCAATTTTGCTCCTTAGATGTTTGGAATTTTGAGCATTGGCTGTATTTCTATTTCTATAGTCATTTGCAATTTTCTTTTCATTTTCCAGTTCGGACTCTAGTTTCTGAAAAGAATGTTGGTAAGTAATATAAACGAAAACTATAGAAATTTTAATCAAAATTATCAGTATGGAGGCGTCATGTTTTTATGGGAAGAACAAACAGCTTATTTTTACATATAAATGTTATAGAGAACCAGATGAACCACTTTCACGCTACTGAACGTAAAGTCTTCTAGATAAAGATATTGCATATAGTAGTTTATACAATAAATTTTGTTATTCGATCAGGAACACATATTTTTGTTGTTTGAAATACATTTAGTTATTCACTTCCTCCCTTCTACCTCAATATGCTGGCTTCAGTGATGTTTAAGTCCGTAAACTCCATCTCTGAAGCGAGAAACAGAAATGCATTTGAAAGAGATTCACACTCCTGCTATTTTCGTTCGATAATAAACATTTATTAACCGCCAGCATAACGCTGGGGACAGGCAGAACTAAACTTTTTTGCCTAGCGATCATTCTATCTTCAGATTATTTTTTACAGATTAATGACCTTGAAAATTAATTTTGAATTGTAATTGAAAAGCCTGAGTATTAATACGGAGATAAACAAGTGAGAAAAAAATCCTTAAATGTTTTTGCGAAAAATATTTGCGACTGTAAATGGAAATTTGGCTTAAAAGATGGACCCTCCGATGTTTTGACAGTGGAGAATTGTCATTTAATTAATATCAGTAAACTGTATACAGGTAACCATTAACTTAATAAACCGATGAAATAATAGACCAATATGAGCAGGCAATATTATATAAATAAGCAGGTAATAAACTGCTGAGAAAAAAACATATAAAAATACAATTTACCATAATTTTCATCTCGTACCCCCCTCTTAAGAAAATTCTAGATCGGTCTATGTACCTTGACAGCTTTTGTCAGTGCACCGCTGGCTGGCTATCGCATATTCGTACATTTAATTAAACTAGCTGTCGCCCAGTGGTCGAAATTCGACCAATTGTGTCAATATCTCTGGCAGGTTAAGTAACATGAAAATTTTATCGTGACATTCTATCCTAGGACTTTAGGGAGAACAGCAATTACACAGAACGGATCCAGATTCGGAACCTCTGTGTGATAGTTTCCTCGAAAATCCTAAATATCGGTCTTACATCTCGCTTCTACAAATAAGTAACGAAATTCAAGTTTTTTTCAGCTATAATTCATAGAACTTTATTTGTGTTCAAATTCGTAATTCTTAATTTAATATGACTAACAATTCAACTGCTAATGGGCTACCCTACATATTTATTTTTTCTAACACCCCTGTATAGCTATAATTGCACTCAATTCTCTAACATTTATTAAAATCCTCATTATAATAATTCCATCTCATTATATATTTCCACCACCCTGTATATGCAAATGCTTATGGACCACGCATAATATTTTTTAACATTTTTCAACCACCGGGTAAACCATTCTGTATATGCCACTGCCTATGACCCACCATATTTACTCTTTTTGTTTATGAAATTTTTAATTATCTTCTGTAACTATAATTCTACTCCGACCTATATTTCAATCAGTATATATATGGAACTTTTCGTGGTCTACTCTATACATCATTTCCTATTCTAACATTTTTTATCACCATCCTGTATATCTATAATTCCTCTTACCCTATATTTCATCTTAACTATATATACAACTGCTTATGGGTTACGAAATGTTGCATTTCCATTTCCGCCACCCTGTATATGCTTCCATGTATAACATTTTTTGCACCACCCTGTGTAACTGTAATTTTACTGCACCCTCTATTCCAAGAACCCTGT
This sequence comes from Octodonta nipae, assembly GCA_034190945.1. NCBI lineage: Eukaryota > Metazoa > Arthropoda > Insecta > Coleoptera > Chrysomelidae > Octodonta > Octodonta nipae. The sequence continues at coordinate 110,674,361 of CM067219.1, read as the reverse complement.
AAATTCAGCCGCTAATGGGCTTCCCTATATAATTATTTTATTAGTTATAATTGCACTCTACTCTATATTTTAAACACCCTAAATATGCAACTGCTTATGTGCCACCCATTAAAAAAATTATTTCTAACATATCTGGAATCGCCCTGAATAATTATGATATTCAACAATTACTAACTAACCCACTAAACAGTAACGCTTGCATGCCACCTCCAGAAGTACATGCTCTAAGTATATAATAGCATTGATCTGTCTATATATAATTACTCAATGGTTTGAGTCAGGCGGCAGCGGCACGCGGCACATTCATTTGTTTGGTATTGACATTATTGACGTAAATAATGAATTTTTATTATATTTTATTCAATGAATGAACCAATATTATAAATTAAGATTAGCATTCTGCATTGAAGGTCGTCAGTAGCTACTAAACAAAACAAAAATGAAGAAAATCGGTTGAGAAACAGAGGAGAAAATGGTACCTAATCGTTTTGTCTTAGCCTATTTATATATAGATGTTTACTATTATTTTGAACCAAATTCTCGGCAATATAGCGAAAGATAAACAAGTTGAAGTGGAATTTATAGATTCTCAAAATATCTTTAGTATATTCCGGTCGGACTAGTCTCGTTAATATGGTGGGATATGCAAAATAGCTCTCTAAATTATTTAAATTGACGGAGAGGGAACGGAGAAGGCCGGAGAGCGACTGAGAGGGTACAGAGTGAGGTGGAGAGAGACGGAGAGGGACATAGAAGGACGGAGAAGGTCGGAGAGGGACGAAGAAGGATGAAGAATGACGGTGAAAGCGGAGGACGGAGAGGGACGGAGAACGGCGGAGAGGGAAGGAGAGAGACGGAGAGGGACGGTGACTAATATTCCAGTATTAGTTACCAGAAAGTTATAAATTTTTGAAAAAAAAAAACTACTTTTGACCAGTTTTTCTGACTCTCTGTACTCGGTAAAAAATGATCTAATCAGGATGTATAAAGACTCATTAAGAAGGATTTCTTATACTCTACAACTTTTCTGTAGACGGCATTACGATTCCTCCAGTGCTTTTCATTTTCAGTGCAAAAAACAAAACAAATTCGTATTTTTGCGGGTTTTTATTGTTTAAATCATTTACTTCTAGGAGTTTTCTGTTAAAAACTTAGCATTAATTATCTATAATGGCGTGATGGTATAAGCGAATTGCTGTTGAATGTTATGTCTGAAAATGAGTTAAATTTTGTCTATAAACTGGTGTACAACGTATGAGCCGGAATTCTCGGAAATATAATTATTGGTCCTTTATTCGTGGAGGAAAATTTAACTGGGGAATAGTATTTGTACTTATTAGAAAATGTGATAAATCTCCTTATAACCGAATCTTTAGAAAGCCAAACAGATCAAGATGGAACTTTGTTGCTAGAGAAAGAATACCTATTTTTTCAAGAGGACGAAGCACCTCCACATTTTGTCTTGCCTGTACGAAATTTGCTTAGTGAGATATTTCCAGATAAATGAATTGGAAGAAGGGGTTCTATAGAATGGCCAGCAAGATCAACCGACCTAACAAACCTCGACATTTTTTATGGGAACATCTAAAACTGTGATGTACAAAACAGAACCTTGCGATATTCCTGAACTAAGACGTAGAATAGGGGAGGAGTGTGAGCGGAATATACCAGAGACGCTTCAAAAAGTGCTTAGGGGTTGAAACTGCAGGGTGACCGATACATGTAAAATGTTTCCACTGGTAAATATAAATTAACTTGTTTTTGCCTTTTTCTTTTAAAGATGTTTTAAAAGTTATTTTGGGTGGCTAATTTTGAAATGAAAGCCCTATAAAAAGATCCGTTCGACATATGGAAAAGCAAGAATTCATTCAACAACATATGAAATATGTACACAAAGACAGATCTGCTTTTTTTATATAAAGTTAAGTCTACCGAAGTGAGTGTTATGTTCCTTTCGTTTCAATGTCAGGTGGGAGGATATCCTGAGCGGGTACCATCGAATTCTGTGTAATATAAGATTTATCATTTTTTAGAAAATCGGAAATTTAGATGCCATAAACATCAACGATGTGTCTACAAGATGTGCTGCCGTCGATAGTGTAGATTTTGGAGTTGAGTTGTGGCAATTCTCTTAGGCTAGCTTGCAGCTATAGTATCTTGGTTGGTTGATTTTGTGCTTTCTCAGCCAACGGTTTCTTTGCCTTTCCTTTAAAATAGCTTTGTTGATCGGCGCAGATGAGATTGGATGGGAGGGTTTAGCACTTGGGTTCTTGGTTTATTTTCTTTTTCATCACCGTCTGGATTTGAGGTGATAAATTCTGCACGAAATTTGCAGAAACAGTCGAACCGCGAGTTTCCATATCAGCCATGATGACAAAAATAATTTGTATTAACTCTTGCGAAAGTGGCTGTAACAATGTGCTTGTAAAGAATTCTCACGTATATGTATTCCTGCCTAAAGACAATGCATTTTAATGCATAGTAGGTGTGTACCATATTAAAGTCATTGAAATTTGTAGTGTGGAATTACATATTTTTGTGCGAGTGAAATTACACCATACCGCGTCTCTCGCATCCAAGCTTCCACCGTCTCGCCAGTAATCATGCATGTGCCTATCTCTCATTAATTATTATTAAAAAGTGACTAATTTTTAAAAAAACCTTACCACCTTGTACCTAATTATGACGTTTGGTTCATTTTTATTTATACAGTGTGGAACAGCCAAATGGAATAAATTCGATAACGAATAAAGGAGGGCGTGTTGGGAAAAACGCTTTTGTATTTTTAAGTGAGCATTTTTCAACAAAACAAAAATTATATAGGATGTGTCATGTGACAGCGGCCAATACCAACTTTCTTATTTTAAATGCAAGCCTCTATATATTATTTATTTTTTGGATTGTCCAGAAAATTCTAAATATAATTGATATACAATGTCCTACACCTATCTTCACCTGTTTCGGAAATATTAAGTGTTTTCAGATTTATTACAAAAATTAACATTATAAAAAGATAATTATTTAATTTCATATGTTCCCTACATTACACTAAAAACCTAATGAGTAATACTGATTATTTCTTAATAATTTAATAAAAAACAAAAAACATTAATGTCAATGTAGGAAATTTTACTCAATTTCTGAGGCGTGTTAATCGGAAGCGTGATTCGTCTGTTAGGGTCATCTAAATTGAGGGGTTTACTTTTGTCTTCAGTATGTTTGACATATCCCCACAAAAAGTAGTCGAATGGCGTCAAAGCAGGAGGTCGTGTTGGCAATTTTATCGATCCGCGCCTCCCAATCCACCACCACATTGATTTCGTAATGGCGCGGTGCTCCATCTTGCTGACACCATATTGTATGGGCAGAAACTTTTGGGTATACTGGATTAGGATGTAAGTTTGTCAATGTTGGCACGACTTTATTTTGGAGCAGTTCTAAATATTTATCTCCATTCAAGTTGCCATCAATGAAAAAGTGGCCTGCGATATGATTTCAATTCCTGCCCAAACGTTAACTTTTTCAGGATATTGCGTATGTTACTCTGACATCCAGTGAGGATTCTCATTAAACCAATAGCGACAATTTTGACGATTAACATGACCGTGAAGTGTAAATGTGCTCTTATCAGAAAACAAAACATCTTCTAATTGGACCACATTGTTATCTAAACTTACCAACATTTGTTCACAGAACTACCTTCTCCTATCTTAAATGACCAAGCTCACGAAACTGCTTTTCTATTTTGCTAATTGTTCCTTGGGATATAGGCGGCAAATTTGGAAAATTTTCGTAAAATAAGCGAGAAGCTTCAATTTGTGTCCGTGTGTTATCTCGATAACCAATCATTTGTAGAATGGTTATTTTGTGCAGTTCTGTTTAATGAATCATTTTTCTGATATTATTATGTACAATTAACGAAACGCAGGTAGACAACAAGAAGCTAAGACTATGAGTTTTCACCAAAATAAACAAAACTGTTTTTTTTTTCAAATCAGGATTGGAGGAATGATTTTTGCTTACTATCTCAATATCAAGAGTTAAATGGGAATTAGGTATTGAGTGTAATGTAGCGAATTTGTGAAATAAAATCATTTCCTTTTTTTAATTTTAATTTTTGTAATAAATCTGAACACTTAATATTTCCGAAATAGTTGAAGATAGGTGTAGGACATTGTACATGCCTTATGTCTAGAATTTTCCGGAGAATTCAAAAAATAAATAATATGCAGTTAAAATAGGAAAGTTGATATTGGCCACTGTCACATGACATACCATATGTAATTTTTATTTTCTTGAAAAAATGCGCATTTAAAAATACAAATCGACGTGTGCAAGCGTTTTTCCCAACAAGCCCTCCTTTATTCGTTATCGAATTTATTCCGTTTGGCTGTTCCACACTGTATAGTCAGTTCATCTTTAAAAATAAATCATAGATTTAAAATTTTCCTTGACCCCTATTAGTTCTTCCTTTATGACTCTATTAATGATGAATTTTCGATATCGGTTGCCTACTGAACCTCGCTCATTTTTTTTTCTATTTTCAAAATTCTTATTATTTAATTTAAATTCCAATTAATATCATTTCTACGGATACATTAGAAACGTCAAATCTTAGACACATCCATCCCAAGATTGAAAAATTCGCACCAAACAATTAATCTTGTGTGAATATCTCTTAGATACGAGTAATAAAAAGGGAATGCACTACCCTTGTGCCACTGTCTTAATGTCTGCATAAGGTAAAACGTATTTTTCACAATAAATAAGGACCATCACTCACAACGTAATCTGACACTTCCATATGGAAGCCAAAAAAAGTTAGATAGCAGTGACTCGATGAAATTTTACGAATGCTCGCGTTGTTGCATAATACGAAGGATTTCCAAGTGAAGTGTCACTCTACATGTTTAGGATTACGAGCTGCTTCAAGGCATCCATACTGGGAAAACTGCCAATGATTAATTCCACAGAAGGATTTCTCATTCAGCTCATGACATAGGATTTAATTAGATTTATGTGAAGGAACAGAGATGCATTATTAGACGAGGTACAAACAGAAATACGTATAGTACATATATATGTGAGGTGAATTAATGTCGACGTGAAGACGTAATATGTTGACAGCTTCATAATAAAATCATCTTGACATCTAATGCACAGAGAATTCGTCGTGTCAGTTATTATTAGAATATCTCGTATACACAATAAATGTATTGCTATATATAGTAAGGAGCCTGTATTAATCCCTAATTCTTCTGGAAAAAAAGTTTTTTTGAAATCAATTGTTACTTTATACAAGCATACTAAATTCTTATCTGTATTATAATAACGAAAGGTTCGGTAACTTTGAAATTAGTGAAAATTTTTAAGGAACATAAAATCTTACAGCAAACAACATAATGGAATTACTTGAGCAACTGTTTATAAGTCATAACTGAAATATTTATTTTTTGGTGATTGTTTCAGTTTTTACTTGATGAAGATTCATTTTTAAGATTATTTAAAAACACCAAATACTTTGTTAAATTTTCACTATTTATTTACTTTTATTTGACATATGTTTCTATATATTTCTATATATTTACAATTTCTGAAGAAGCTAGACTTGACGAAACATATGTCAAATAAAAATAGTGATGCTAACGCTGTCACTGCAGAAGTTCTAAAGAATAGGAAATTTTTCAAAATGAATGTTTATTTACATCAATTGGAACATTAATCACAGTTGAAAAAGCTAGTAGAACGTGATTTTCTTTTTCTAAAATTCATAACTGTAAAAGTGAAATATTTCATTCATCCCAATAATAGCTTATGAAGTGAGATTCTTAGGGCTCATGGGATAATTTATTGAAAAAGTAGATAACCCGGAGAAACCTTTGGAATTATTGGCAACTGGTCTCTACGAACAAACGTAATATCTTAAACAACATCTTAAACTCTGAAGACGCGAGATGTAAGACGACATCTAGGATTTTCGAGAGAATCAGCACACAGAGGTTCCGAATCTGGAGCCGTTCCGTGTAATTGCTGTTCTCCCTTAACTCCAAGGACAGAATGTCACGATAAATTGTTTTAGGTTACTTCACCTGTCAGAAATATTGAATACTCTCTTCGAGGTGTCATTCCTTTGTACGCAAGACAAAATATATTATATATAACATACATTGTTTCTGGTCAGGGAACCTTCATCAGTTGCGCTTACCACAATTGAATGTTCTCTCGAACACTTCTTTATGTATTTGAAACATTTCGTTAAATTTGAAGACGCGAGATGTAAGACCGACATCTTGACTAAGGGAATTTTTTTTAAAAATTGACAATAAAAAACATAAATAAAAAAATTTAAAAATTATTTGAGTGACGTAACTAGAATAATTAATTATTGAAACAATTTTTATAGAACTGCAAAATATATTGTTTTGAATATTGTATGCTGGTGAACTCACTTCTTGATAAATGACACCTGAATATATTCAAGCAATATATCAATAATTGAAAAACCAAAAAAGTCAATCTAATATATCTAATCTAAGTTTGTAGACGTTGATAGGATTTTTGTTGACTTCTTAGATGATTTTTTTTCAATGTAATATGACCCAGTTAATTACAAAATCCCTAATTTAAATTTAATCGAAAAAAGTCAAATCTGAGAAATAATGCAAGTTGCTAAAGATTTCGTATTGACATTGAGGTATTACTTTGAAAGACTGGAAAGACCAGATTAGAAAAAGTTTTATCCTTTCTTCTGCCAATAGTGAATATGTCCACTGTGAATTAGGTAAATCAAAACACTGAAGTTCATACGGCACACACAGATATTTCCTCAATATTGAAATATTTACATTAGGTGTTTTCATGTTTCTAAATCATCTGTATTTGCTGTTAGTTGAATTTATTTTTGCTTATCTAATATAATACCTACCTATCTTTTATAACAATTAAAACAACTATCTCTGGTTTAGACTGCTAGTAAATACGAGTATTTTATTGGGTTTTCCAACTATTCTCTACTCGTTTAGGGGTAATTATCCACTATTGAGCTAATTTGCAGTATATATGCTTCTTACAACCAACACAATAAGGATTTATTAAAATTAGATAAGAAATATGTACAAATAAAGAAGAATTCAATATGTCGCTTAGAGCAGTTTGAAAGGTAGGTCCAGTGAGTAAATAGGTACATATTCAGGACATCTAAAATACATAGTTACAGCAATTTTTACGAGGCTTGATGAAAAGAATGTTTTCGCGCATAATTCAAATTAGAGAAACAAAGATGCAATAAATTGCATTAAAATTTAACTTATTCGCAAATAATGTTTTTTGCGGAAACCTACATTATATAACGGGATTTAAAATTCTGTCATCATGCCTATTTATTTGTTTATAACTTTTGTTAGTTATTAAGTGAAACTTGCTTAGTATTCAAATGAAATGAAATGAATGTCTTTTATTTACATGAATAATAAATACAGTGTTACTCAATCTAAAGTTTTTTGATAAATTACGTTTTCTTCTTTTCCGGTGCGTAAATATGCAAAGATGATGTGCGTAAATATACAAAGATGATGGATTTCCTACACTTTATAAAGAAAACGGAATTGTTTTCACAGTCAATCAATCTGTAAATTTTTTCCTGATAATTTTAAAATATTGAAAACCTGTTACGCTAAATTGTGTGGTTATGTTTAATCTTACAAAATCAAAGAATACTGCAGACCAAAATGAATGACAGACCTTCCGAAATTAAAAAAAAATCAAAAACTACTATGAATTTTCATAAAATCTACAACATTTTTGTACAAAAAAAAAACAATTCAATGTTTAATAAATTTTATACAACCCTTGTGAAAAAATGGCAGTTTTATATTGCAATTAGACAATAGGTCTACAACGAACGCTATTAATAGAAATTTGAATTTGCGATTGGCATACAAAATTGCCAATTATTAATTATTAGATTTTCAGTATTTTTACTGTAATAGTTGCGATTCGTAGATGTTTTAAATAATGTTTGAAAAGCAGGCCACCCAACTACAGACTGTTTCGAAATCTTTACAGCCTTAGAGCCTGTATTTCTGGAGGTAGCCTGCAATGCACATATATCTGCCAACACTAAAAGATAGGACAATAGAGAGAGCAAAAGGCTATTTCACTCGATTGTGAGCGGCTTCTAATGAAAAACGTCCAGCATGTAATATATGGGCTGCTTCCAAGTGAAATAGCCTGTTACCCTCTCTATTGACCTCTGTTTTATTCTTGGAAAGACATTTGTGCATTGCAGACTACCTATTTTGTATTTGCTCTAAATTTAAAACAGTCTAAGTTAGAGGGCCTGTACGACATTAGGGACATCATGGTCCTACAAATCATTCACTGATGAAGAAGGTGATGAAATACGCGTTTTTGGCAATCCAGATCTCAGTACTCGTTTGGCAACAGGAATAAGCCAGTCCGTTAATTAGAATATTTAAAGCGGAGAAATTCGTCCCAATAATTACTTCCTGTTTTTTTGCAAAATAATTTTACCCCTATAGATTTTTCCATTTGTTCTCAAATAAAGGAAGAGTTGATAAGAAAAAAAATCTCTTTGGGATTGTTCGGAAATTAGAAGCTGAGAAGGTAATTCAAAATATTAAAGAATGGTTATTTTGATTCCTAGATCTTTCAGAAAGCGGATTATAAAATGTATTAAAGTGAATGGTGGACATTTTGAAGACCTATTTGAAGTATTTTCTTGTTTATTATTGAGTTGATATTCTTATTTATTTAGATATTTACAAATTTTCAAAACCAAATGGCTAAATAACCGACTGAGTTACACGAATCATACAAGTTAAATTTAATGCTCTTTCATATTTTATTTTTAATTATAGCTCAATCTAGAAATAATATACTATGAATTATATAGTAACATGGTGTAACCAGAGTGTGTTTTTAGCACTGTTAAATTCGAGTTTACATTTCTGATCCTCCTGCCAAAAACCCCTTAAATTACAAATTTTCAAGTAAAAGATATTAAATGTGTGTAAGTATGTAGCAATCTTGTAAAATTTTTATAAGGCTATATCATCGAATTTCTGGGCTTAGCCTGCAAAAGTCCGTGCACGCAATTTTATTTTTTGGATGTCAAGAGGGGTTATTATTTTTTTCGGGGCTGCCATCTTTTAAAGAGAGTGCGGAAGTAGAATTAAAAATAACAAAGTTATCTGTTCAAATTTTAATTATTTATTACAGTTTGTCAGCGACGCGAAACTTACACTATTCTCCAGTGCTGTTAAGTATGCATTAATATGAATGAGTATGCATAGTTTTCTCTCATCTTTCTATTAATTTTATAAGAAATGTTTTAATAATTGACATCCCAAGGTTGTTAACAAATAATTATAAATGTCAAAACTTTTGAAATTATTGGTTTGTACTATAATTTCTAATCAGTGTGTTTATTTCCAAGAATCCTGTCCAGGTCAGAAAGGCTCAAGTAACCGATTTCCCAAACTACTGTGTCATCAGTGTCTTTGATGGGCCAGGCTGCGACTCAGGATCTAGTTGAACTTCCGATACTTAAGTGTTGAGGAATGAAGTGGCGCCATTGTTGGCAGCTCATCTTCAAAATCATTGCTGTCCATCTATCCTCTTTCGCCTTCAATGTTCTAGTTTTACTTTCGCCCAAATGCTTTTTACAACCAACCTATCATTCATGATGAAATAACACTAAATGCACGCTTAAAAATGTTACAATATTTATCACAAAAATCAAAATAACTCTCACAAAACTCAATATCTTGTCCAGAAAACACAACACATTTTTCACAATTAAATACGCCTATGTGGGAAATAAGCAGCACAACTAATAGAAAACTTTGAAAGACAATTACGCCTCCCACGGACGAATAACAAATATAATATAATAGTAACAGCAGACAATGTTTTCTCCCGGACGGTTACTTGGAGCTTTTTGACCTGCATATTCTCGGGTACATTCTGATTAGAAACCAATAACCAATAATTTCAAAAGTTTTTGTGGAGAGTAAAGTTTATAACTATTTGTTAACAATATTGAGATGGCAACCATTAAATTGTTTCTGAAAAAATAATGGAGAGATGAGAGAAAACTCTGCCCAATAGTTCATATTATATAATATATAATTATATAATATTATATATATATATATATATATATATATATATATATATAATGTATACTTACTGACTAGAAAATAGCGTAATGAGAATTATTCTCTGAAAAGCCCTCTATCACAATGTTCTAAAATTACCAGAAAAAAGAACTCATCTTGGCATCCAAAAATAAAATTGCGTGCTCTGACGTTTGCAACGCCAAATGTAACTTTTCAATGGACTCAATTTACAGTTTCGAGATTGGACATTCGTTCATTCCGTTAAATGTACTATATGGTGGAGGTGCCAGGATAATCTTTTTTATTAGTAAGGGACAAGGGTCATAAATGTTCACGGGCGTTCGCACAACCCAGCAAATATTCATCGCAATACATACCAACATTCATTTTTATATGTTAACAAGGTTAATATAAATTAGATTCAATATCATCTTCAGAAATAAAACCTGTAAATAGTTTCCTATAGAATTACCAAATGATTTCAAACATCAATTATTATTTTTCTTTGAAGCTCGATTCCAATCCATTATCGTTTTATTGAATTCTTTTAGCTTATTAAGAAAGTGAAACCCAATGCCGCCTGGTCGAATTAAAATCTTGAATGTAATTATTATTTCACAGCGGCCCATGGAATGCACTCAGAGGTTTAAAAAGCTCCTAAGGGCTTTATGTAGCGTTTCTGATTGCCTCGACTGGTAATATATATCCGCTCCTGACATACGGTCATGGTTGAAGAAAACGATATTGCATTCTTGTCCTCCGAGTAAAATTTATTAGTACGTATTATTAAATTGTTCAAACTATGGCAATAAATTATAATACAGGAAGTTGCCTGCATTTAGGCAGTGTATCCGTTAGAGAAAATGCATTTTGCTTCATATGAAAATTTATTGGAAATCAATATTTGAAATTTATATTTTTATTTTATTTTGTAAGGAAAATTTGAACTGAAAGGTGCAGTTGTTTAGTTACCACCTTCATATTATTTATATTTTATAATATTATAAATTTTGCAGTGCCCAGGTTAATTAGGAGAGTAGTCAATTATGGAATGAGCATTTTCCATTGTAATAATTAAATACACTTTTCAAAAGTCTTGCATCACTCCCTGAATTTAAAAAAAGTTGTAATATTTATTGTAAAATATTAATGGATACAATTAAAATAACTTATTTACTATCCACACTGTACAATTTTGGAAGTAAATTGTTTTTATTGAAATATTATACATCAGTCAATAGTTTTAGGTGATATAAAATTCAACAGCAAACCGCATAAATCATCACGTAATTAATAGTTTATCAGTCATAAATGACATAATTTTAACCCCAAGCTCGTAGAAGTAAAATATTTGAACCCCAAAAAATATGAGGTATTTCAGTTTTTCGCTTATGGTGTAAAAAGTAATAATGATAATGCCGTCAACAGAAAAGTTGTAGAGAATCAGAAAATCTTTTAAAATAAATGTTTATAAATTTTGAACACAGCATTTTTCATAAAGAAAAGCTGGAAAAATCGATGTAAAGTGAGTGATTTTAAAAATTCATAACATGGTTGTAATAACAGCTGGAACCTGAATCTCCCTCCTAGTGATAGTTTATAGGCGTTAAGATTAATAACGCTGAAGATGGATATTTTACGTTGAGTAGATCTTGCAGAATTGCAATTAAAATAATTTGTAGAAATATTTTGAAGCACATATCGTATTAATCACGTTAGTTTGATAGCGATGTGCAAAATATATTTTGAAAGCTTATAAAATGCACTTCACTTCGTATACCTTGAATTTTTGTCATAGTGCAGTAAAAGGTATTAATACTGCTCTAGAAATTTGGCTTAAAAATTCGAACCTCCGATGTTTTGACAGTGGTGGATCAAGTCAGTGGAAAAAATTAATTAACGTGTATAACATTTTATCAATAAAGAATGGTACAAAAAGCATTAATGTCATGGAATATGTGTGAGCCATATGTACAGTAAATCATTTTAGGAGAATTTATTTGACTTTATTAGTTTTCCAAAGTCTTGTATTAGTTACCAGGAAGTTATAATTTTTTAAAAAATCCACTTTTGACCAGTTTTTCTGTAAAAAATGATCCAATCAGGATGTATAAACACTCATTAAGAAGAATGTCTTATTCTCTACAACTTTCATGTAGACTGCATTATAATTCCTCTATTACTTTTTATTATCAAATTATCATAAGCAAAAAACAAAAAACAAAAGAAATTCGTATTCTGCAGGTTTTTATTATTTAAATCGTTTTACGAGTTTGTTGTTAAAATCTTAGCAAGAATTATCTAAAAATTGTTACTGACGTGATGTGCAAGCGAGTTGCTGTTGAATTTTATGTCCGAAAATGTGTTAAATTTTGTCCTATAAACGGTGTATTAAGTGAAACTGAAATTCAATAATGTCCCTTATTTCACTGTTCACTCTTTGGTACATGGTAACAGGGCGAAATGCCGGGATTTGATTAATACGAAGCAGAATTAATGTTTTGTGACAAGAAAGTTTATCTCGTCACCAGAAAGCGACTTGATTGAACCTTATTATAAGCATATACTTATATTAAAATACTGCTATCGCCCAAGTGGAAGGGTCATCGACTAAGAGATACAGCAGGTTATATCGTTTCAATGTACTCGACCAGTTGTGCGCAAGTGTTGCGACTTTGTTGAGAGAATGTAAATGTGATGGGAAACCACTAACCACATCTCAAACAGAGACAAAACATAACCCCAACGACAGAAGTGAAAAAGAACGCATTTGAAACATGCGCAAAAAAACCGAAGTGGGGTAAAACTATATAAACATATAAATGTGTTGTTTACGCCTTTCTCTAGACTCTGCTAGCAGTATATTAGTATTAAGTACATGACTAGAAGCCCAGTGAGCTGAACCATAAGTTGGTCGGAGGAAACAGGTGAAGTGCAAAGCCGACCTTGAAGTGGCCGTCGTTGTGTTACCACATCACTTGAAACCGATCGGTATACTGCCCAATCAGCTGTCTGAGTAGGTCAATTACAGTTCCAGCCCTAAGGTCGTAGTTCCAGACCACTTATCATAGGGTAATTTCGAATGCAACATTCCGAAGGAGAGTTTTGGGCTCAGATTTCCGATCCACAAGACCTTTCTTTAAGTGTCCTCAGACTAATTGCCCCTTACCATGGCGGGACAGAAATGTTTTGGGGGGTGTAATGTTCAACAGAAGAACTCATATACCAGGTACAATGACAGGCTCATATTACCTTAATAATGCCATACATACAATCATTATCCCTCTACGTAATGAAACAGGGCTGCGAAATCAAGTTGTCACCAGATTGGAATAGACACCGAAGTCAAATGTTACGAATCTCCTGAAACAAGTGCGGGACTACTTCAAGAGGGCCATTTTTAACAGTATTTACCTACCCAGAACGACACAAGTAATAATTGTTGCTGGTACAGAGGAATTTATCACAAGATATGATTAATAGCTTGAATAAACGGATGACCAAACGTGTGGATGGTCTTATAAAAAGCAGAGGTTTCAATATCCAATATTAATTTGCATTATTTAGTTATCTTTAAGAAAATTTTATTTAAAATGTTTTATTAATTTTTGCAGAATTGTTCTAATTTAATCTAGTTATACAGTTTTTATCACTGAAATAAAATTTGTTTAAACTATTTTTTATTTAAAATTCTTTAAAACTTATATATAACGATATATCCTAGGGGGTCCAAAATTTTGAAAGTGAATATATCAATATACATCCTCAAATAATAAAAGAATGTTAGCTCAGTAATTTAAGTAAGTAGATGTAACATAGGTAACATTGCGAATTATTATTATTTTAACGATCACTAATGTGGTTTCAAAAGTAAAAAAATAAAAGGGCGATTCTTGGGTTCATATAAAAAACACTTTTGGCATTAATGGATGCTTGAATCTGCATTACCCGCTATATAATGGCATTATTGCAAAATAAAATGAAATGGAATGTCTTACCAGAATTTGATCCTTCAGAGCATGAATCATATTATTTAAATCGCTGACATATTTCTCATGACCACCTCGTTTGTCTTCCAGTTTTCTTTGAAGGTCCTGTATTACAGTCCTCGATTCTTCTGTTAGCTTTTCTTGGGATTTCAACTGTTCCTGCAGCTGTTCTACTTTAGCACTTTTTCCGATAGTTGTTTTTTCGTTGAGCAACTTTTGCCAATTTTTAACGATCTCTTTTATCTTCTCTGCATGCTCATTGATGACCACATCAAGATTACTCTGGAGTTGAGTGCCTTCGGTTTTTAAAGTTTCAATTTGGTCGCGTAAGTCAGCTACGTCAACTTCAGATTTGACGATACTTTCCAGAAGTTCTACTATTACAGTACGTCTTCCTAGCAAGTTCTTACATATTGTCATAAGCGTTTTTGGAATTTCTTCAATAGAATTTTGCATGCTATTTAATATCTCTTCAGACAGACCTTCTCTACCGTCTCCTCCAGATTCAGGACTATATTCAGCCGATTCGTTATAAGACATTACTTTCATATCTTCCAGGTAAACAATCTTTCCTAGTTCTTCCAGTCGTTTTTTGATTTGGATCAGATTTTGGTAAAGATCCATTACAGGTTTCTGCTTTTCGGTTAGTTCTTTTCTGAGGATCGCTAAACGTTTCTTTTTATTTATGAATTGTATCTCCAGTGTATGTTTATTGGTTACAGTACTCAGACTTTTCAGCGTAGCGGAACTAGGTCTGGATAGCCTGTTCATCCGTAAAACACTAATGTTACTTGGGATTTTTGAGGCACTAGATTTCTGCATTTTGACTGGAATGGAAGATGGCTTCGAAATGGCGGAACGAGTGGTCATGGCTCTTGGAGTTCCATCGTTTTTCGGTGTGGGGCTTTTTGTTAAACTTTTGGGTGTGTGTGGTTCGGTCGAGCGTTCACGATCTCTTGGTGAGGGTTGCGTCACAGCGGTACCAGTCGACTAAAATAAAGAAAACATCAGTCACAGAACAAATTTTATATACCAATTAGAAAATTAACACGATTTTTGGTTTTGATATTATTTTTAACCGACTTTAAAAAGCATGAGGTACTCATGCTGTCTGTGTATTAGTTTTTTACGTGTGTTTGGCGATTACTCGATTACTTACTGGATTCTATTATGTAGTATCAACAAGTGATCTCATATTTATCTCAAGGATATCGCTTATATCATTTTATAGAAAATCATCAAAAATTTTTAACAGACTTTCTTATATTTCGTAGAGGAGATACTATTAGATGAATGTAAATGGAATTCAATCAAAATGTCAGATAATTAATAGACTTTAAAAACTGAATGTTCTTAAAACGGTTACAATATAGTGGGACCACCTAAGTTGGAATCATCTAAGAGGATTTCTTAATACATCTATATATAAATAGGCAAAGACAAAACGATTAGGTACGATTTTCTCCTCTGTCGCTCAACCGATTTACTTTATTTTTATTTTGTTTAGTAGCTACTGACAACCTTCAGTGCCGAATGCTAGAATTCATTTATAATATTGGTTCATTCATTAAATAAAATATAATGAAAAATTCGTTATTTACGTCCATACTGTCAATGCCAAACAAATAATAGTAATAGTGCCGCCAGATTGCTTGGAGAGAAAATCATAAGATGGATTGACTCGAATGTGAAAGGCTAAACTAAATTAATCGAAAAACTAAAAAATTTGGAACCGTCCCTAAAGTTATTCCACATCGTAATGCTAATGAAATTAACCAGGAAACTTTGAATTACTTAATAATCGCCATTTGTTGGGCGTGCGCACGTTTGCAATTTTTATTGCTTTGCACATTTGGTTTGTCAACTAAAATCAGAATTACGTTATTTGATCAATGTAATGTTAATAATATAAATTTTAATATTATGCTTTTAATTTAGATTTTTTTTATTTTTTATATATTTCCATATTCAAATAATGTGGATAAGGTTACAAAAATCGTGAATTTATACACAGACCGTTACATTCTAGATCAGTTTGATCTGGCAACCTGATAGTCTTGGCCTTTTTTGTTGTAAGAACTTTGTTATAAATTTTGAAATTTCATAATATTGTTAGGCGTTAGGTTTTCATAGCTCGGTGGTAAAGGTTTTTAATTCAATGAGTAAAGTTCAAGATTTGAGTTTCATTCACTGAGAAAAGTTTCCAACAAAAATAGGTATTATTTAACATTGATTAACAGCAGGTTTATTGCATTTCTTTATAATTTTTTTTATACAAAACAGAAACAGTCATTGCTTACTATATGTGTTTCATTAATATTACTGCAAATTATATTGAATTTTAGGATACGTCGTTTATTATTAAGTTCTTATGTTTTGTAGATGTTATTTTGTAATGTTAATATTACGTTTGAGTTGATTGCTTGCATTTTCTGCATACGAGTTGAAATCGGTAACCGTGAAATGTTAGAATTAATCATATATTTCGTTTTATTACTCATATCCCAAAATATATATTAACTAATAAACATATAGATTAACTAATGTTTAAAAATATTATATTTAAAAATTAATTTATTATATTTAATATTTTTATATGGAATTGAAATTTGTTATTTTGAAAATTATAACTACATATTTATCTAATTATTTATATTTAAAGGCCGAATCTTCTAACTGTTTTCTGTCCATACATTTTATCCCATAGATAATTTATTTTACATTACATGGTCCCATTCCTGCAAAATTCTGGATTTTATTACAAAGTGACTGACTTTTAAGTATAATAAATATCTTATTGACATTTTAAGATATGTATTATTTAAAATATAAACAAATTGAAAGCACCTACTGATTTCTTATGGTACATACACAGTTATTCTAGAATGAAATATATCTTTATCCAACATATTTTTCTTTGGAAATCTTGCATTGAGAAAATTATATATGGAGAGAGCGTTAGATGCTGTTAGATTGGTTGACGGTGACAGGCTAATGCTCTTTCAGACCATCATGCAAAGACTTTGATTGTTGAGCATAAAGCGTTGTTATTGTATAGTGGTAAAGTCCGAGTATTGATTTTCCGGACAAGTTCCAGTAACCTTCATAATTCAATTAAATATTCTGTTTTTGATGTGAATTTAATTACTATATTAATGTATTACAATAGAGAATACCTATATAAAAGACTGAAGATGTCATAGCGTTGTTGGTCATCTCTTATAGGTTGAAAAGTACAATCTTCTAATTATTATATTGAACATTTTACCAGGAGCGGTTCTAGCCAAAAATTTTGGGGGTTACGAATTTGTTAAAATTATTTCGAACACCTATATTTCATTAAATTATTGTTTTCTTTTTATTTTAATAGATTTATCAATATGACCTGAACAATTTTGGTCGTTACACCTACTTCACCGATTTTTCCTCAAATCTATTTCTAATAAAATGTACTTTTCACAGAAGAACCCCAATAATGTTTAACAGTTTGATTAAATAGGGTCGAATCTCGACCACTGGGGCGACCCCTATTATATATAATTAGAAAACATTGCTCAAAATAATGAATGTTGCTTAATTAAATGATCTATCTAATGGCTTAATTGCATGTAGTTCTGTAATCTAATTAACTTTTTCGATATTGCTAAAAACAAGGTACATATTGTACTTTCAAGCAATTTTCATTATTTTGACCAATTTCATTTACTGTTGAATAGGACAGAATAACTTGTTTTCTAAATATTTATATGTATTCAGAAAGTTTTGCATATAGTTCCAACTGGTGAACCTACTCTATTGTAGATAATGTGAGAATATTCGGCTTTTTTAGGTCTATTAATTATGAGACATTTTGGTTTAAGACCAATTACGTTCATTTAGTAGTCTCTCCTCTGCGAAATTTTATAATAAATTAGTTTTTTCATTAAAGAAAATTATTCATTATACAATTTATAGTCATATGGCATAACTGAACGCAGTTTTTAATACTAATTACTTATGTGTGATAATAGTTTTATACATTCATAAAAATAATGGTACTTCTCTTTTAAATAAAATTCATATTTGCTGACAAATTTCGTGGACAGTTGAAAAGTGACATGTATTGATTAAGGTATAAGTTTCAGATCACGCAAATCTTTTTATGATAGATAACTTTTTCTCTGAATATTATTTCAATTGATCCCAACTTACGAAGACACAGTCTATATAGAGACCAACTGAGAACCTTGATTTTGAAGTTGATTTTCATTTAATTCCAATCTACTTTCAATTTATTACATCCCAGGTTCCGAACACAAACATTTCCTTTCTTCAATAGTTCGCCTTCACCAAAGGTTTCTGTATAACAAACTTGGTTAAAAAGTTTTGCCGATTTAAAAAAAAAACGGTATAAACTATGTCCTTGACAAAAATATAGAACCACTTCGGGATTCTCCTTAACAGAATCCAGTTTAAACGATCTTAATTAAAGTTGGTTAAAAATAAGAAATATTATCCCAGAAAAAGAAATAGTTGTATATAAATTCCAAAGGGTACTTACCATTTCTAAATGAGCAAGATTAAGTGAAAGGTTACCTCCATCTATTACTTTCGTATCTATTTTACTACCTAAAACAGGAAAATTAACTATCAGTATTAGTGTTTGGAGAATAGTTTATTATTTAGTTTAATATTTAATTCTGACGAAGCCTGTCATCAGAGCGAAACAATTGTCAAATAAAATATAATAAATTTGTGAAAACTACCACAGTTGGAGTATTTTAATATAATGGTCTTTAAACATTAAAATATGTAGGCTGTCAAATCTGTCCAATACTATATAAATAAAGATGCACTTTGACTGATTTCTAATACCTGTCTGCGAGCGTCAAATATTGACTTTCCAGTTCAAAAAGTGATATGCTGGTGAAATTGAATTTAAACGAAAAAATAGAAACTGCTTCTGTGAGAATAATGTAAAATTGATCGGTAAGCTGCTGCACTATTCGATACGAGTAACAGACATCCAGTCAGAAATATACATAATGCAACAGCGAGAAAATAGTAAGAGGTTAAAGATAAATTCAATATCAATAGTCAAACAGCACTGCCACTGCGTTAAATGGATTAATCCTAAATATTCCGTTTGTGGCAAGAGAGCTTCATCGCTGTCACATATAGACGATATAAGTAATTGTATATTGCCAAACATTTTAATAAAGAATAAGTACTATACTTGTAAGCAGCAAAAGTTATAAAGCTTCGATCCCTATTATATGCCCCAGGAAGATCTAGGAAATTCTGTAAGTAACAATGATGTTCCGATGAAGTTACGCTCATTTCATTTGAGAAAGTGTTGTCGATGATATACAGGGTGTTTGGTAGATTAATGTAAAGCTTTAATGAGAAGTTAGTAAAGACCATTTAGCATCTTTTGAGACGTGGGTCTCATACATGAAGTTAATCTATTTTTTAAAAGCATTTTTTTGATTTTAAACGGGAGAATTGAAAATTTTACAGCTAATGGTTAACAATAGCCAGTTTGTTGTTGTAACTCCCTGTATCATCATATATTTTTTTACAGTTTACTAAAATTTTATAGGATTAATAATATCATTATTATGCTGACAGTATTTAAAAGACGAAGTTTTTTTTCTTGTTCAAACCCTTTTGAAAATATGCTTGGTTATTGATCATTTTGTTGAAGATATCACACAAATAACTCAAATTAGGACTTGTAAATCAGGTTTTTAAAATGAAATATTCATTTATTACTAATGTTCAAAATGATTGCAGCGATTCGTATTTCTACACTCGTATACACTACCTTACCCGACCCTATAAGACAAAGTCCATGGGTGTAAGTTTTGGTTACCGTACGGGCCTAGGATAGGCTGCTTCAAATCCTGTCACTAGGTCTTCCTCGCCGTTAGGAATAGCTCGGTCTTGGATGTGTACAGGATACGTGAGATGTGTTCCCACTTCAGCAAGCCGACGAAATAAGTTGTAAAACACTGTGACATTTGGTATCCTACGATTCAGACACATATCGCGTCAAAGATTCATTTTTCTCTGGTCAGTCATAATGAAAAGTAGGTATAAATGTCAACTCAACACATTTAAGTAGATTAGTCTAAAATCAATACTTGTCAGTAACAGTGACAAACGCAGTTGTTGTTTGACTAATCAGTAACTAAAAGATATGAGGACAAACCCAACTTCATTTTTGCATTAGGAACTAAGTGGATTTTGCTGTAAAATAAGTCAAGGGGTCGCTATGCTTTTTTTACTGAGCGTGCTACTTGGGCACAGAATAATCAAACTCTCCGTTGGCGCCAGATACAAATTTATTTGTGCAAGTGCGACAAAGCCATTAATTTGAGGGTAGGTTCAGTGAACTACAGAATTATGAAATATTATTTCGAAGTTCAAAAATGTACCTTATCCTCAGAGTAAAAGCTGCAAAAATAATCCTATTAGTCCCAAAGAATCTGTTAAATACATGTTACTTGCATATACACAATATTCAACTATATATCAATTATCAAACGTATTCTATCTTTGAAGTGAAATTCATGGTGTTTAAAACAAAACAGTCCAAGGATCGTCTTATTAGCACTAAATATTATAAGATTTCTTTATTATTCACAATTGCATCAGAACGAGGTATACAAGTGAGGTCAGTTTGTCATACAATTTTGAGCATTAAAATATACTTTAAAAAAATTGTGAGTTGGACCTATTACTCTCACACCATTTAAAGTGGAATTTTTGGTATATCACAGATATATAAACACAAACCTTTATTTTTACACAACTACTGATTTTTTTTTATTCAAATGCCTCTAAAAATTACATTTTCCAAATATGTTGCTTCTCTTTTAATTCAAATTCGTCCTTTTATTTAATTTGAAGTTACCGCCCGGATATCCTTACTTTCAAAGTAATGGCCGATTGTGTTCAAGGTCACGAAATTTTGACCCCAAAATATCAAAAGTTCGGAGATGAGTTTCGCTGCTGGGTTTGATTATTCTGTGACTTGAGAATGTCAAGTTAATTGACGTCGTATCGTGTAGGGCAGCCATTATTTGAAGAGTACTTTCAAATTTGATAGCTCCAGGTGCCCTATAATTCTTAGTATTGATTTCAGTTGTTATTTATTAATAGTTATTGAATAAAAATGTCAATTTGTTGGTCCAAAAAATTCAACCCCAATTTGATTTGTAGGTCCTAATTTGAGTAGATTAAATGATACATATTTTGTGGGATTGCTCACACGTTACTTTATTTAAATAAAATAAAAAGAATTCACCTATGGTGCATTCTGGCTGTCCATGAACAATAAAATTTTGGTAATTTCGCCCAAAACTGAAAAAATCAATTAAAAAAGAGACAACCATGGCTCAATTGGTTCTAAATGGTCTTCACTAGCTCTTCTTAGAACTTTACATCCATGTTCCAAACACTCTGTATAACAATATTTCGCTAATAAAACTCTCTTCTATACCATTTCAAAACGACCTTTAAACTGTTAAGTTAAAAAAAGTAATTCATCTTTTATTTCCGACAACAACACATTTGATGTTATTTGAAAGTTAGTTGACTACTAGTAAAATATTTCTACAACAAATAGAACTGTTTACAAACGTCCCCCACTTGGAGAGGACAATCTCAGAAATAATTCAGTGTATAACTTGTAATTTGATTAGGAATATAATGGAAGACATATGCCTGAAAACAGAAAGTAAATGTGTTAAAGTAGAGAGAACTAAAAGCTTACAGCTGCTTTGCTTTAAACACAAGTTTGTAAATTAGGGGCATACTACAGAAGTTGCGGTTGATGACAAACAACGGTAATAATAAATATAATGTAGTGTAGTGTGTGAAATTATCCTAAAATGTAGCGTATTCACATACCATTAATAAATATAATTATTCTATAATACTAATGAATGAATGTACACAAGTCGTTAATATCAAGTAGTTGATTCTCATATTGACATAGTTCAGCAGGGCTGAGTTTTCCGAGATACTCTTGTTTAATTATTTTTATGTTTTCTTGAGAATAACACCACAGTTGAAATAAAAAGCTGTATAATGAAATAAAAAACCAAACGTTTCAAATTATTTACATTTTCAATACATTTAAAGCCATTGACAACGAAGTCAGAATCGACTTTGAAACGTTTGGTATTTTCTTTCAATATATAACTCTTTATTTCAATTGTGGTGTTATTCCCAAGAAAACATAAAAATATTCCATTTAGAAGACAACTCTTGTTGAAATCTCGATTACGCCAATATAGTTATCAACAATTTTTTCAAGTAAAAGAGGGCGTTCCTGAAATATGTAATTAAAATATTTCACATTTTTTGGTAAACTACATTACCCGATATTATTCTGAAGCTGGTAGATTAAAATTGGCAGATGCTATTTTCTATTATTTATATATTTCTCCAATTTGTAAAAATTTGCTGTTTTCGAGATAATTATTGCTGAAATTTTAAGTCAGTAAACATCAGTAGGTACTTAATATAACAGCATCATACGTTGACCTACTATTAAATGAACAAATTTTGTTCTCGTTTATGTACCAAACAAAGTCTACATCAATTGTCGTCTTTTGTGAGCAGGGGACTTTTAAATTTAACTTGAACTTTTTTAATTTATACGTTGTCCAGTGGTATCTAGATAATTCTTGGCCCCTACTAGGGAGCCACCAGACCTGCTCGTTCTTGTGCTTATTATGCTATATTCAAAAGAGTTTTAAACCCGTTTACAGGATTATAACGAAAATCTAGAACAGAAAATTGAAATGCATACCAATAGAAAGAGTGTGGTAAATATAGTGCAATTTGCAAGATGTCACTCTAAATTGTTTAAATTGCAATTCTGCAAAAACTATGTATTTTACAGTATTCATGTTGAGAATAGTTAATAGCAACATCATAGACTGTGATTCAGTTCTATTTTTCAATACAATAAACATAAATTTTTCAAAATAAATAAATTTTCTTCGTCAAAAATACTCTTACCTCGACTTATAAACCCCCATTTTAAAGATTTTTCTGTTCTCTACATTTCCATTGATAAGATTCTGATTACTGCATAATCTTTCTCAATATAAGCAATAAAAAAACAAAAAAATCCATGTTTGCAAGTTTTTATTGTTGAAATTATGAAAAAGATCGCATACGAACTCTTATTGAAATGATTGCATCAGCCGTTTGCTGTTGAATTTTATGTCATAAACTGCCTCCAAGTTTGCCTGATGTATACGAGTTTAAAATTAATATGTAGAGGAAACCTCAATTTGGTCCATATGAATTACTTAAATTGTGTTTCCGTAAGTTGGTTTGATAGAGGTAGCCAAGATATTCTGTTCGTCATTACAAAGTATACATTGAATATGCGGTAGTCAATGTATCGATGAATCTAATCAACTCGATGTTTACCATTCAACACGTTGGTGATATTTTACAAAGCCCTTCAGTCATTCGATGCAGTGATGTAATTTCAATCGATAAACCATTAAAATTAAAATTAGAATAGAGTCACAAGATATAATCACATGCTGTTTCAACGTAAAACTAAACAAATTTCAATCTCATGTATCAATAAAACGCATCATAGGATAGTAATAGTGTCTCCCAACCACATAGAACACAATTATTTGTTTCAATATGTAAATGTGTATAAATGTTTACCAACAAAGAACGATACTGAAAGCCCTGAAATGTAAACGTTTGAAAGTGCTTTTGATATTATTCAACGAACATGAAAATATTTACCAAATGTTTACATTTATTACGAAAAATTTGAATTTTTTAACTCTAGACAGGTTTTCTATTAAAAACTCGACATTATTTGCTGTATATGTTATTGACCAAAACTTTCTTCAATAAGAATATTCCAAGGAAAACTTTGTACAAAAACTTGTAAAATTGTGTATGTGCTAGTTATTATATAAAAATTAGTGCAGTAGATTGCGTAGATGGATCTATAGAACAACACTGAAGTCATTTTGGTACATAAAATATAACAGCAATTTTCTTATACTGTCATTTCAGTGACATTTTATATTTGAATAAATCATAAGATTTTAACAGCAAATTCGCAAAAATAAAGTTTTTAAATCATAAAAACCCATAGAAATATTTTATCTTGTTTTTTGAATAGTGATGATCGTATTGTAATTCTGTCAATGGAGAAGTTGTAAAGAATCCGAAATCCTGCTTAATGAGGGTTTATAATGGCTCAACAAATTAAAAATGTAAATAATCCTTGACAAACAAAACCTCTAAAAAGTAAAAAATACTCATTCCAGACTTGTAACGTTTGTAATTTCATACCTGAGACTAGTACTCATATTTGCATACCTCCTCCAGTGAGCAGGTCCAGTATTTAAGTGCCACCTCTACCACGGGTCGTCTCAAATACACACAAAAAATTTCATCAAAATCGGTCCAGCTGTTTGGATCTTCAAAAATGCATATTCCTAGAATCCAATCATACCGCCCTCTACCGTACCCAGTTGTGAATTTAAACCTCCAAAGACACACGCAGACACAAATAAAAAAATGCATTAAAATCTTTCCAACCTATTAGGAACTTTTTTTCAAAAACCCGACTGCTACGCCACCTACCTCGTCCAATTGTGAATGTAAACCATCCAGGGAAGCATTCAAACACACAAAAAAATTCATTACAATCTGTGGAGTTTCGGAATAGTTAAAAACTTCTTAGTAAGACTCTTTTGTCTAATACAAAAAATGAGCTGAACATATCTTAAATTATAGCTAAGAACCATCCCCATCGATCAGCTCTCAAACACAAAAGAACACATGAAAATTTGTCATAGATCTTTACACCCTTTGTAATGTGCAGGCGCGTTCGGCATGTTAAAAAAGCGAGAATATGAAAGTTTCGGATGTTTTTCACAAATATGCATAGTGAACTAGCATCATTACCCTTATTCTCAATTAAATTAAATGAAATATTAATTGCTTGGGCTTTATTTGTACATCTTTTAACTCAAGTACATAATTGTATTAAGTTGCAATGGTGGTTAAAGTGTTATTTTCATCTACAAGGCGAAAATGAAGCTGATCTATTTGTCAGGTTAGGACAAAAATAATAATCATATTAGGTTTAAAGTAATTAATTATCAGTATAATTAATAAAAATTACAAATGTAATTTAGTTATTATTTAAAGCAGGTTATAGAGCAAAATTCAACTAATTTTCGAACACAAAATACAACAACAATTTGCTCATACCATCATTTCAGTAACAGTTTATAGATAATTATTGCTAAGATTTTAACAGCAAACTCGTAGAAGTAAACTATTTAAATAATAAAAACCCTCTATATTTTGGAGACCTCTTCTCTTTTTTTATCAAATTATTAAAAGATTTAACTAAAAAATAACTGATATTAATAAATTAATTAAATTTCACTCACCATTTTGACATGTTCAACACCTGGTAGCTCTCTTAGCTACTTTTTTCAAAAATTAGAAAAACTTGGGCGTCTCACCGAAATTAACCTACTCAAAAATTTGTAGCCTGTTATTAATCAAAAAAAAAAAATTGTAACATGGGCTCCCGGTCTAAAAGACATACACATGAACAAATATGTGTACCTTTATAATCAATTACTTGTAGTTGGCCATCATTTAGTCTACAACTCATAAATCATATTTAGCATATTTTAGACAAACTTTTAACTGTTTATTCTTTTCGTTGGACTAATAATAAGCTTTTGACGAGATTCGATACAAGGCTTTGGAAAACTAATAAAGTCAAATTCTCTAAAAATGATTTACATCCATAACATTAATGCTTTTGGCTCCATTCTTTATTGATGAAAAGTTATACATGTTAATTAAAATCGTTATACTGATAGTTCACTTTAAGTTTATAACTATTAAAACTTTACCACTAATAGTGAATTAATAAATTAAATTGAAATTATCGTATTTACGTTATAAATAAGTATAAAGTGCCCGAAAAAATGACGGAGGTTGAGTCATGCGCATAATTTTTTTCAATTATGTAAAGGTCATTAATTTATAGGCTACGATGCCACCGACAGGCCACAGATTCACAGATAAATAGATACACACACAACTCTCTTTTGGCGCCAGGGGTTAAAAATTGGTATAACTTGGATTTTTATCAAAAAATGACATCTTACAGGTAACTCGAACTGGAACATTATTGTTCGCCAAAATGATAGTTTATGTTGTTAAGTTTATATGGGCTCGAGCTGGATGCTGTAGGATATGTAGTTTTTGATTAATTGTAAATTAAATAATTTTATGAAACACAGAGTATTCACCAGGTTTGACACTTTATATGCACTTCAATTTTGTTTACCTTGGGTTTTAGTTATAACACCGGGAAATTGGTTAAAAATAATAATACATTTCGGATTAAAAATGCGAATATATAATAGACTATGGCTGTCAAGGCCCATGCGCGGATTTAGTATTTTTAGTATTTTTCGAAGAGTGGGCAGGCATAGCTTCCTCCTATACTTTTTCTCCACAGTTAGGTTTTTTATCTATTTATTATTAGTGCCTTTTGGTCGTTTAAGTCAATATTCACAAGTATTATTAATACATTTTACGACTATGTAAGAAAAATTCAAGAAATACAATGTGAAGAACATTTTGTGTGCTTTCAAAATATAATTTGTAAATCCCAAAGGAACGATTTTGCAAATGATTACTTTATTTTATTCAAATTGCAATTCTGCAAGATAGGATGCAGATGGATGTTCCAGCTTTTATTACAAAAAGTTATGAATTTTACAAGAAAAATTTAATTCTATGAGTTTGCTCTTAACATTCTGTCAGTTGTGGATTATAAACTATATCTTAAGTGATGGTGTTAGCGGTTTCATGTTAAATTTTGACACTTAAAAATCTCTATTGACTGGTGTACAAATTAATTAAACAAAGGATACTGTAAGATATGTTATCTTACATTGCTATGTATTCACAAAAAATATTTTCGGTTCTCTTATTAAACTCGAAAGATATTAGAAAATTACTGCAGGATAGAAAAAGCGGAAGTTGCATAAACAATACAATCCTAGGAAATAAAGGAGCTTATTCTAATCTTTGATATGCGGTGAGTCTCGTTCACAAATTTAAAATACCCAATTTTAAATTATAAATGTTGTAATGTTATCACGTGAAATTATCTCGTTAAAAAGAAAGATTGTTAACAAGGGAAGAGGTTGCGGCTAGCGATAAAAATGTCCTCATAAAAATGCACCTTGAGTTTACTTAATTCATTTAAACCATTAAAATAATATTTAATGCGCTTCGCATTCAAAAAAATACCAATTGCTAAGAAAACATTGATATTTTTGGTTCGACGTCGATCTATATTTGCAATACGTTACATCAGAATATATTAAAATGAGTCCAGACATGGAAATTTTAACCCGAACGAATAGAATAAACATAGCGAACAGCTCGAATTTCCTGTTGAATTAGAATATTTCAAATCCGAACAAATAGTGAATAGTGAGTTGTGCCGGCAAAGAGAATTTACTCAAATGAAATAATTGTATCTGGAATTCTCGTCAGACACAATAGTATGGGAAATATCGCTGAATTTATGCTAAAAAATTGTCATTTTTAGTAGTTGATCAAAAAAAAAAAAAATTACGAGTTGCCAACAGTGAACTGCGATGGCATAAATGCTTATCAACTATATCCACAAGCAAAATCTCGAATTAACTCTGTTTTCAAAGTTAAAGAGGGTACATTTAATTATAATTATATTTTATTAGGATAATCAATTTCCATATAGGTTTTGATGTCACGCAGTTGGTAGATAAAGTGATGCAGTTTTAAACAATAATAGCCGTGAATGTTTTGTAGCTATTTTTGTAACAACAATGATAGGGAAGCCAGTGGCGGATCCAATGGCGGCGCTCCCCCATCTGAAGCTTAGTTATATGAAAAAAAAAACTAATTAATAACAGTAGACCAATAAACAGAGACAGTTAAGTTAAATAATTCTAAACAATTGGCAGGTAAGCAAAAGCTTCATAAATTCAAGGAGTTTAGGCCTGAGTTGTAAACCTTATTAGTTACTTTTATTTTAACAATTTTCAACTTGCACTTCCCCTCAAGACCATCCTGATCCGCGCTTGCATTAAGCCCTGTTTCGTGATTGACTTAAGCGTCAAGCACTTGAACCAGGATCTCATAATGTTATATGTGAGCAACATGTCGAATGCAAGTACAAAAGTCTCCTTGTTCTTCATATTAAATTAAAAACTTGTTGAGACCATGGACAAAACTGGGGAAGCATTTCTTTATTGGTGCGAGATATTTTCACATCTTAAGCGAAAATAGAGGGGATTTCCGGCGGTCTCACGATAAGATAACTGTACATTGATGAACATTTTAACACTATCCTGATGAAAAGTTACATTGAGTAAGTAAAAAACATACTCTCTGGGAAGTAAGAGGGCAGAAAACTTAAGGATTTTGTGAGAAATCCTCTGCACTGTCAAAATAGACTGGGGTCCTGGAAGATACATTCTTAGATTTCCATTTGTACTACTGGCATGACAACCATCAAATATTGGGCATGAAAATAAGATACCAGGCATAATGGTGTGCATCAATGTTAAGCAATTAATGCAGGTCATACCAGAGATCTTCACCAGAAATAGTGACATTAATATTTAAACATATTTCAAATTTATTTTCAACGTTTATTTCATAAAACTGAGTTCAATTGGGTAATATTTTCCTTAAGGGGCCTGTTTCTCGAAAGTCACAAGTTACACATTTATAATTTTATTGTTATTACAATTGTACAAGTGTTTTACAAACAGTTGTCATAACTTGTTAAAAGAGTTAACATAGTAGATTAAATTATAATACTCATTGTTGTTGCCCAGAATTTAGATACTATTATTCAATATTTTTATTAGTGATTTTTAGTAAATATTAAAAACTAATTTTGTTTTACAGAAAAAAAGGCAGAACGAAGCTGGTAATGGGGAGGGTCCAGACTGTAATTTGGCGAAAGCAAACAAAATAATTACTCTTGTTATATAATTTGCAAGTAAAACATGGAGTACAGAACCACAAGATCAACTCTCATTGTATTAACGGACAAATTATGGAAAATCAAATTGCAAGAACTTGCATTCTGCACCAAAATTTCAAAAACTCAAAACCAAATGTTCATCCTCCTCAACAACAAATAATGAGATTGCAACAATGGGAATTAAAATAAAAAAATAGAGAAAGAGACAGAGGGAGAGAGCTGTGATTTTTTCTAAATAACCTGTAGATATAATCTTGTTTGTAACAAGTAGAGAGTAAGTTGAAACAACTAATACCGAACCATAAGATGTATTTAATGTTTGTCAATTTTGTAAATATTTGTATATATTGTTTATGTATAGTAAAATAAATTAAGTTTTATAGTTTGTTTACAAAATTGGACACAACACAAACAACTGATATTTGCTTTATAACACATCCACCGAATTAGGAACATTGATTAATTTACTATTTGTGTCCCAGGGGCCCGATTCTTGAACCATTCGACAGCTCTATACGACTTTCGACGTAAGTCGCATGAAAAGTTGAGGTTAAATGAAGTTTAACCCATATATTAAACTTCATTTATGTCAGATTTCATACGACATACGTCCGAAGTCGAGTGGTAGAGCCGTCGAATGGTTTCAAGAATCGGGGCCCAGAGCGCACACGAGATCGTCATCGAAAGAACTCTATAAGTCCTAGAAGTCTTCTTTGTTCATCAGGTGTCTGATCTGCTCAAACTACAACGTCTCTCTTTCATCAAGTACTGGATTTTGTACAACATGTGAAGCAACTTCATTATTTCTTGCAATGATACATGAGAAAACCAACAGTGGATAATTTCACAAAAAAATTGGATTTACACTAAGGTGGTCGAGACAAGGATCCACCTTCTTCGAAATTCCAAAGAATTATTCTACTATGGGTGTGATATAATTACGGCTGGGTCATCTGAATTTAAGGTAGTTGGAGGATACAGCCATTTCTTAATGGATAGCCAAAGTCAGCAAGTATCAGCAAATCAGGAATTCCCCTCCATCCACCTTGAAAGAGACGATGCAATGTATTGTTTCTGTACAGTGAGACATCATGTACACTTCTTGGCAGCGTCCACAAAAGAAACCGCTATAATATTTATGAAATGGTCTTTATGTCTATCACATATCGTTGTTTAGTCTCAGCAGATGCTGATATAAGGGTTCCGCTCAGACTTCCAATGACCAAAGGCACTAGTGATAAATGCGAAAAATCTACTTATACACAGTTATACATACCATAGGATAGCCCAGCATTTCCTAACCAGTAGAAAGCAGCTACAACTTTGTGCTTTGTGTCTTACATGCAAATAAAACATTTGTTCTCACTCTTTTCGTTGCATTCGGTTTTGTTGTGCAACAGGCAAATCGTCTTCACAGTACGATTTCACGTATGAAAATGTTACAAAACTATTAATACTAAAAAGAAATAATATTTGGAACAATTCTAAATACAGATCACAGAATATTTAGCCAACTATCAACATGGTGAAAATTTTGATAGGTTTTACGAGTGTGAATTTGTGAGTTTTTTATTAGTGACTAGATGACTATTTCCAGATACTACAAGTGCAGTGAATTTTATAACAGAAATACCTGTTGCTTTGTTTTCTGATAGGTTTGAAAAAAATAATTGGTGAATAAGTAACTAGTGATTTTCGTGAAACAGACCTTGACATAGTTATAAAAACTAAAAACATACCTGTCAACACACAAAATTTGATAGTTTTCCAAAATATGAAATTAAACCTTGTACAAAATTCAGAATAGCTAATAGATAGATTAACTTTGGCGACTTGGAACGTAAGATGATTGGGACAAAACGATGCACTTCCAGAAAAAAAAATAAACAGAGACAAATAAGAGAACAAAAATTGAAGGCACAAAGAACATACGAGCTATGTAATCAAATATAGTGGAGCAAAATTAACAAAGATGCAGTTCAAAATATCAATTATTACTTGGAATTTCAAAGAGTTTCAAACACTCTGTACCCGGTACCAGCTATCTTAGTTACATTTGCGACAAGCTGCCGTAAAATATGACATACTTTTTGACATCTTATAGGGGTTGTTATGAAATGGTTCTAGTCAAATTAGAATTTAAAATAGTATTATTTCTATATAATGCAATATAACTCAAGCTTTAACTGGCAGGTATTTTATGCGTTAATATATATGCAAAAATGCATTTATACACATTCACATATTTATAAGTTAATATTTAAATTCATTATCTTCTTAATTACCAAATGTTCACTAATTTAATATACCCTGTAAATAGAATAGCTTGTTCTTTGACAAGTTCATATTCTCTAAAATTGTTGCCAATAGCAACTTTTCAATGAATATGTCAAATTTACCCCACAAAATCGCTATAAAATAGCCGAGATTAATAATAAAGAAACCATATTTAAGCACTTTAGAACTATTATGGCTTTTTAAATTACCGAATTCTTGACAGCTCTGCAGTAAAGTTAATGTATTATCAAATAGCAGTTATAAAAGGTACTTACCCAAAGATTCTACAACATCCGCGGTTTGCGATGATGACATAATAGTTTTAGGGGCAAATTTATTACTTTACATTATCCGAATAGTTTCTCCTCACAAGCGAATTTTAGGCACAATGAAAAAATGATCAGCTCAAAATTATACAAACAAATGATTTAGTAAACATTTAAATGTCAAACTGATATTTGTACGCTATGGTGATACATAGTGATTTAGAGTTTAGTTCTTCAATCAAAAGAATTATTATAATAAATATCATTTATAACTAGCTAACGATACATTCTTGATTCTTATCAAAGTTTAAGAACAAGTTTTTTTGGTTTTCTCAATAAAAGAAATTTGTAATATTTACCTAGGTAAAATCTAATTCTTGGTCAGATTAAAAACATGATACAGGATGTTGGAGGGGTCGACTAAATATTTATGGGTTGGCAGTGAATGTCATTTTGGACACCTAAGGCACAAATCCCATAGAAAAGATATGCGAAGCATATATTTGATGCAAAAACACTCTATATGATGTATAAGAGAAATAAAATACGAGACACTTAAGGGAAAAAATCTAACTTTAGCTTTAGCAAAACTGAAGTACTTTTCGAAAGACATGCAGTTGAACCAAGACATACAGGGAAACATAAATTAAATGCCCATGAAAAACAGGAAGGGATGAACTGAAGCAAAAGGCAGATGATCAAATATTGAGCAAATCCATAATAGTAGGGGAGCCCGGGATGCTAAATTTGCAGTTACTAAAGCGTCATGAGGACCTGTTGGATCGTAAAGATTAGTTCTTAAAATGAACTAAATTTTATGTAAAGTTTGTAATTTTAGCGGGGGAAGGGGGGTAAATTTTAAAAAATTTAAAAAGACAGTCACATGGAAATACTCGAGCGCGTCAGACACTTATAGTGTATACGGGCAATACCTTTCTGATAACCCAGAGATATTAATCTGACGATTAATCAGTAGGAGGGAGGGTGGCTATAAAAAGCAATAGAGAAAAAAGAAAAGTATTCGAGCGTGTCAAATATTCGGAGGAAATGTTAAGTGAACTCAAAAAACTGTAGTATTCAAATGACTCATGATTTGGACGCGACTAAACTTCATGACCGATTTTTAAGAAATGTCCTTGAAGTACTCGAGTGCGTCCGTTATATATCAACTGGATGTCCTAACCGTCCTCAATGATAATCTGACAATTATATGGGGGAATATTGATAATCTGACAAATTCATTTAAAAAAATTCAATTACTGGATTACTGTACTAAAACATATATGCTTCACTCATTATTGTAGTATATATGAAACTAAATCCACTAAATTGTTTTAAAACAACAAACAACCTCAAGCGTCGTACTTCTACTAATAAGAACACGAATTTGTCATCATGGCGACAGACGGTGCGAGAGAGTGAGAAATAAAGGAAGAGTGAGAAGGAAAGAGAGGAGCGCAGTGGGAAATACACAGCAGCCAGCAGCTATACTCTCCACACTTTGTTGATGATTTTAGGTACATCGACCCATTAAAAACATTAGTATATATTTTTCGGTAATCCTCAAAGGATTTCCTTCAAAATGAAAAACAAATCAATCACGCTCGAGTATTTCGAGGTGACATTTTTTTACAACTTTGTGATTCGACCATTTCCTTATGTTACGCTCAAATCGTCAGATTATTGAAGATACACCTTTCTCCATGCACTTAATTTACTTTGCTACAATCTGACGCACTAAAGTTTTTCTGAAAGTCAATTTTTTACTACTCTGCCCTTAATGCACGCACCTATATTAAGGGTTCTTATATGGTAGGGGTACATTACAAGGAATAAGAAAAGAAGACCTAATAATGAGAAGATTCAAAAGGATGATTGGTAAGGGATACGGGAGGAAAACAATTAAGTCTTGAAACTGTTAAAGATTTATGGGGAAACGTTAATGGTGCAAGAAAATCAAGTGTGCAAAAAATACCATTAATTCTGCTACAAAACAAATGCTAGAGTATATTGGTAGAAAGCCATAACTCCTTTGTGTGTGGTAATAAGGTTTCAGTCACTTACGATCACTATACAGCAACTGGTGCCACTAGGGACGTTGCGATACCCGTAAAGTATCGATACCGGTATCACAGAGAGTATCGAAAAAAAGTCTCGAAACCGCTATCGGTAATGGTGTCGAAACAAAGGTATCGATACTTGTTTCGATAATAATTTAGCTGGGAGAGAACCCGAAAATCCGGGAAAATATGAATGTAATATCTTCGATGACACATTACATATAATATCCAAAATATCCAAAAAAAATTATGAATTAGATGTTGCGGTTTTAGTTCAATGCTGGTTCAATGCAAGTATGTAATTGACGAGGGACCTTTAGCTTAAAAGCAGGGAGTGTATTTCGAAAAGGAAGGGGCACAACGGATCTACCTGAATCCAATCTCCTGCATCCCTCGGAAAATATTTTTTCGCAGATAAGATCATCAGGGAACTGAACCAGTGCGGTAGGAATATCTTCAATTGTCCAGAACCTATGGAATTAATCATCTAATGATACTACATCTTCAATTTTACAAAAAAGCGAAGTTGGGTTTATGACTGACTGAGAGTGAGAGTTACCAGAACTCGAAAACACTTTCCCATAAGGATGTAACCAAACACAGTGTTAATAGCATCAGGAACACCTTCCTTTCCCAGAAGGCGTCCATCCAACAAAATTTGAGAGACTATATCGGCACCTAACAAAAGGTCAATAGCGCCTGGGCTATTGAAACCAGGATCAGCAAGTTTCAAATTGGTTAGAGATGCCATATTAGCCATATTAATGGGCGCAACAGGCATATCATTGCAAATGCGGGGTAAAACAGTAGTATCAATAACAAAATTGTACTCGCGCTTTACTATAGAGCGAATAGAAAGGGTAAGAGAGCCCTCAGCAGAGGTACTCTGCATAGAACCTAGCCCGTTGAATTGAATAGAAGCGGGCATAGGTCGGAAGCCAAGGCGTTTCATAGCCTTGCTCGCAGTGAATGATGTCATGCTACCAGAATTTAGCAGACATCGCAAAGTTTGATAAGAACCGTGCTTATCTAATATCTGAACTAAAATGACTCATTTCATATAATATCCAAAAAAATGTATGAATTAGATGTTGCGGTTTTAGTTCAATGCTGGTTCAATGCAAGTATGTAATTGACGAAGGATCTTTAGCGGAACAATCAATAACACATTGTATCATCGCGTAAATTAAATCACCAAATAAAACTTAATCACTGACCTTTTAAGTCGAAGCTCTGCAGGTGGTGTTTTCGTGGTTCTTCTTTCTTCAGAAGCAGCAGCAGGAACTGTTTTAGAGCTTCGTCTGGACAACAGGTTACACAAAAAATAGCGTTGTAATGTTCATTGATTGAGCAAACAAAAAATGCGGCTTTAACAAACAAATGATGCGCTTTTGTAAATACAAAAGAAACAAATGAAAGCGGTTTAGCGGTTGTTACGACCGGAACTGTTTTTAGAGACCAAAAAATGTACAAATATAAATTAGCATTAGCGCGACGGAGAGTTTTCGAAAAAGATGCAAAAGTTTAAAAATCAATTGAATAATTCAATCAACCTGAAAAACTAAGAACAAACAAGTTGCGGGGACGCAACAATGAATTTAGCGGAGGGTGAATGTCTTGAGAGTATCGATACCACGAAGTGGCTATCGAAACACAAATATGGGTATCCAAGTATCGCTAGAATCGAGCCCAAATATACCCGGTATCGAAATCAAAATATCAATACTGCTATCATATTAGAGTATCCCTAGGTCCCTAGGTGCCACTCGTCAAAAATCTTTATTGGTTAACCAGTTTTGAGGCGAAATTTTTAATGATAAATCATATATTTGTATTTTTTATATGAAGATTTAATGGTTTAAATCTGAAAGGAAAATGCCACTAGTTTAAATTTTCTAATTTAAATTGAAGAAATATGGTTATTTTTTTTATATAGGATTTTACTAAATCTTCATATTCTCAGTTATTTAAAATGCCTCTGTACCAATTTTTGCAAAAAATGTTAAATATTAACGAAATAGCTAATACATTTTGGAGAGAGATCCTTTATATAAAAAAATTAAAAAGTCGATATATGATGACAATAAAATTACTGGGAACAATACAAATTAGTTAGAAATAAGATTGTTATCTAACTCAGAAATAAAAAGAATTGCTTAATACGAGAATGAAATTGATAAAAACAGTTACAATGCAAAAAGGATGTGGAAGACTTTAAAAAATCTAGTTAATAAGACACAAAATGAAGATTAGTTCGAATCAATTATTTTCCGAAATAACCAAGATATCCTTTGAAGACGCGAGATGTAAGACCGACATCTAGGATTTTCAAGAGAATCAATACCTCGAGGAGAGTATTCAAGATATCCTTGTTCGTAGAGGTGAAAGTAAAATTGCTGAAAATTTTAACAAATATTTTATTAACAGTATTATGGACATTCGAAACTCTATACTTCCGATTCTATACAAAAATGAAATATCGAGAGTAACATGTAGTTTAAATTACTGAGCTTAAATGATCTCTGGTGATAGAGAGTTTCTATTTTAAGAACTTTATTTAATTCATTTTAGAATGAATGAGTAATTAAACAATTTAAATACTTAATTTAGAAAATACACAACTGAATAAGGTTACTTACTGTGTTTGGATACGAATCCACGGTTTTTCGCTAAGCAGACCAAAACGTTGCATTACACCACACTGACTGCGGTTAAGTTATTTAAAAAAGAACTTTACATATTGGCAACATATGAATTATTTTAGAATAAATTTCAAGATATCCAAGTTATATAAAACTGACTTTCTGGCGGCGAAAAAGGGGTGCGATAGGGGCGATCCGCGCCTGGTGCTAAACACCAAAGGTTGACACAATTCACTCTCGCACAGTTTAGCAATTATGGCAGTAGTCGTCTAACTCTTCCATGTCATTCATCATTTAAATATTGTCGTTCTCTGCATTGCTGTCGTCGTTGCCGTCGATGCTCAGCGATCAGAGGTAGCACAAGATGGGGTCGATAATGCTAAAGTCCAAAAGACCTTAAACGGCGGTAAACCGTTTGGACACTTACAAGATGGCCTTGTTCGCATAACCACTCATCAGCCAAATTTCGAGTTGTCGACCTTCAACTTCATTTTTGCCCCTTTGACGCGTGGTGCCTACTCTTGTCCGATTTTGGGTATTTTCAAACCACGTTTGACAACATCTCATAACAATAGTTGGATTTATGCTCGTGCGGTTAGCGATTTCTCGAAAATAAAAACCCGCCAGTACTAGTAATTGGACTTCTTTCAAATTCAATTCGGCGTACACGTACTCTAGCCATTTTAGCATTACCAAACATCGATTTTGTATTCCATCAAACAGTTTATTTTTTGGCAAATTAAAAAAAGCAAAAATCGACTACAAAATTAATTAATAAAAAAAGTTTACAGAAAAAAACATTCAGCAGGCTTTACCAAATTTTAATCATTTACTCCTTACTATAGCATCTACGTTTTACCAAAACAATATTAAATTTCTTCTGGGTTTTGAGATTCCTCTGTCAGTGAGTTTATAATTCAATATTTAAAACTATATATTAACTTAAACTTCCAAGTAGAACTAAAAGGAGAAAATAAATAACAAAACAATACTAGACCATAAATAGCACATCGGTTTTCCTTGCAGTCAAAATATTTCATTAGTGTATCGAAAAGACATTTTTTAGGTGAATATTTTCTATATGGTATATTGTGGTAGGTGTGTGGTTGCATCGAAATTCAATCAGCAAGCAATGTGTCAGTTCCAATATTTGGCGAAGTAAAATTACAGTTAGACAGGCGGGTTCAAAAAATCTAACAAATATATGTGATATTAGGTGGTACATAAGCAGTTCCATATATAGGATAGTTGAAATGTAAGGTGAAATAGAATTAAAGTTATACAAAGTGGTTCAACAAATGTTGTACTGAGTGGCACATAAGGTGATTGAAATAAGAGTGAAGTACAACTATAGTTATACAGAGTGAAAATAAAGTAAAATTGGTTAAATACGCACATGTAGTAAGGATATTCAAGTTATAGGGTGGAGGGTTAAAACAATGTTAGAAGCAGTTGCTTATACAAGATAATTGAAATATAAGGTGAAAAGGAATTATAGTTATACAGGGTGGTTAAAAAACGTTATATAGTGTAGAACATAAGTAGTGTTATACTTGGCTTATTGGGCGAAGTAAAATTATAGGTATACAGGGTGATTTAAACAACAGAAAAATAGAAACAGTCAATAGGGTGGAGAGGATTAATACTTGTTCTTATTTACTTAACCACAGGGTGGTTGCAACATCGTGTAGAGTTGAATTATAGTTGCACAAGGTGATTCAAAAAATGATAGACAAATAACTTATATTGGGTGACCAATACACAGAAACATATACAGGGTGGTTGCAATATAGGGTGAAATAGAGTTACACTTATAGAAAGTGGGCCAAATAATAAACCAAATAAAAAAGTTAAAAAATATGTGGATAATATAAGAAAATACAAATTAGAGAAAGAAGGAGAGATAAGAATACGCTATATAATCAATAGAATTAAATCAGATTAAAAAACATATGTCAGAAAATAGTTATTGATTACACACTGTTGCTAAACCGTTTTTATTTTAAGCCAGTTGAAGTCGGTTCTTTTTTAAATATAAGTGACCTATATTTATAATATTTGATAATTAAGTGTCAATGCAAAACATTAACATTACAAAATAACGTGCTGAATCTCTAAAGTCATATTATTCAGTTGCTCTTCTTACTGATTCTAATTTTCTTTACTACCGTCAAGCATTGCGGTAAATTCAATTCGTTACTAATTTATATAAAGTTTACAGAAAGTAACGTGTTTTCCTTTGAGTTTCGGTTTTAATTCGTTTGAAGAAGATGATCGTCTCCTTACATTGAATACTGAACAAACATGTTCTCACAATTTTAAATATTTAGTGTTATAAAGCTAAGAGAATTTCCCGAAGATCGTCAACAAAATTTGTAATAAAGTAAATGGAAAATTAAGTTTGTTACTGATTCGTAAACTTCTTTGAAATTATGTACTTATATCGTAACATGCGGCAAATATCTCTGATTTAAATAAATCATAAGGAAGCTTCTAAGTAATAATTAATAAAGAAACTTCCAAATTTCAGTAAACCCTGAGATCCTGCCATTTTATGTGCTGGAGTAATAAGACTTTATTTAAAATATGTATGAATATATTGCAACAAACTTCGTGGGTTCAAATTAAATTTTAACACCTAATATTCACTTCAGTTTCTAGAACTCTATTTATGTTTCAAAATCTAATATAACAGCTGATTTCGCAAACAATTTACATCAACATAATAATACTATCTAAGCTATACTACTTGTGAAATATCCAGCCGTTCCTTTTATAATCTACATCGAACCCTCCAGCAAATTTCGACGGTCTTCTCCCAGTTTGTGGAGTCTTTTTCGAATTTTGTTCCAGTACCGTCGACCTTGTCGGGATTCTTTTTTTTTAATAGTTCAGTCGGCTGAAACGTTGTTTTAGTCAGGTGCGGCGTAGATAAATTTTATAATATCTACATTTTTAATTACTAAAACAAAACATATATCTGTATATATTTGTTTTTAAGTTTTCGCGGGCACTAAATGTATTATCCGAATTCCCGGAAACCATCTAATACATACATATATATATATATATATATATATATATATATATATATGTATATTGTAACGAAATTTCTCTAAGCCGGCCCTGGTTTCATTCCAGTACGACATCGATATCTTTTAGGACAAAAAAAATGATCTCGAAATGGCTCGGCAGCTGTAGAATTGATAATGGATTGTACGTGAGTTTTCGATGCTGGTTTTAAAAGGAGCGACCCATAATCGCGGCATTCAGTTAGTGCAACGGAGAGCTTATGTTGAATTGTTATTGTGATATTCGAATCACCTCTTGTGTATATTTGATGTAAATAAAAGTTCTAGAAAGTGGTAGTGAATATTGGTTTTTCAATTTTAATTGAACTCACGGAGAATATAAAAAATTTGGTGATCAGAAGTGCAGGATTAAGTGCAGTTAAAATCGTAATTTGATTTATGGAAACCCGTAGCATGGAAAAAATGGACGAAACTACAAAAAATATCAAGCAGGTTATGGGGGGACTGGACGAAAAAATAGCCCAGATTCTGGAAAAACGTGACAAAAAAGAGAAACAACATGAGGCAGAAATTCGACAAAGGTTAGTAAAATATTTTGATGAAAAACGTAAAATAGAATTAGAATATCTAGTTTCCACGATGAAAAGCGAGCAACAAAATCTTGTCACTGC
Organism: Octodonta nipae; assembly: GCA_034190945.1. Classification (NCBI taxonomy): domain Eukaryota; kingdom Metazoa; phylum Arthropoda; class Insecta; order Coleoptera; family Chrysomelidae; genus Octodonta; species Octodonta nipae. The sequence continues at coordinate 110,634,215 of CM067219.1, read as the reverse complement.
CATGGAAGAAAAACAACAAAATCTAGTTTCCACGATGGAAAGTGAACAATATAATTTAATTGAAGGATTGTTCTCGAAATTTGTAGAAAGACAAGATCAAACTGAATTGACGAGACAAAATGAATTTAAAATAGACGAAAAAAGACAACTGCAATTTGAACAATTAATGCAAATAGTAGCGCAAGTTAATGAAACAGTTAATGAAATAATGCAAATAGTTGAGTCAGACATAAAAGAGCTCAATGATGACATTAAGACTATAACAAATACCGTGGATACTCTTGAAACAAAAGTAGATGACCTCGATTCCATTCAAAGCCAGATAAAATTTGAAATCAGTTCAATTCAAGACACAGTTCAAGACCAAATCAGTTTTATTAAACAAACAGTATAAAGTGAAGGACAAGGTAAAATCAGTGCCATCCAAAATAAAGTAGAATCAGAAATTAAAAAAATGCAACAGTACTTACAGCGAGGAAAATACCAGAACACTGTGAGTACCAAAGGTTCCCTTGGCAAACCACCAACATTTGATGGCAGTTCATCTTGGCCCATGTATAAACGGCAATTTGAAGCAGTGGCTACAGCTAATGGATGGGATAACCAAGAAAAATCTACCTCTTTTGTAATTTCCTTAAGACGTCCAGCCTTAGAACTCCCCCAAAGCCTTCCATCCTGGACAAGAGATACGACAAGCAATCCCTGAGTCAAGTCTACCAGGTGCAACTAAGTGGAAAAATGCAAAAATCCGGGGAGACCTTCAAGAATTCCAAGCAGAGTTTAGACGTTTAGTGCACTTGTCCTACCCAGACCTGCCAGAAGAAACCAAAAAACAATTGGCCACGCAGAGTTTCATAAACGGTATCAGAGATGTGGAAGTACAACGAAATCTAAGACTAAGTGGTGTCCAGAAAAGTAATGAAGCTTTACTTAGGGCGTTAGAAGTAGAGATCGTCATGAACATGTCCAAGCCGAGGGTCCGGGCAGTTTCCTTTAACCAGGAAGAGCCAGAGTCACCATGTCAAGCGCTGCAGGCTCGTCTGAACAAACTATTAGAACGGTGACAAAGAACTGGCACCAGAGGGGTATCTTACTGTGGACGAACAGGACACTTTCAACGTGACTGCATAGTAAGGCTGCCGGGACGATCACCAACTAGGGTTAGCCAACAAACTGACCTTACCAACCAGGGAAACTCCAATCAGTAAGCATAAGGGGGTGAATGCTTACTAACCCTCCACCAGCCCCCAGGACAGTATCCATCCGGGGATTTTGCCGAGATAGCAGCAGCCTAGTCATCAGGGACACCATCAATGGCCGAGCAATTACCGTCACCATCGACACCAGCGCCGCTGTGTCCATTGCCAAGTCCAGGGTTTTGAGGGCATCCGAAATCCGGCCAGTTACCAACAACATCCAGCTCAGAACAGTCACCGGCGAGTCCATGTCAATACAGGGTGAAGCAGATATTAGTACTGCAGAAAGGGGGCAACCGAATCCGGCATAGGGTCCTGGTAGCGAATATTGAGGACGATTTCATACTGGGTATACACCTAATCAGCCAGCATGGATTTATGTTCGACCCGAGATACGATGTTCTTCGATTCCTAAATGAGGAATTTGTATTGACACGGCCCGTCAACAGTTCAGCTACTTCAAGAAAAATTGTAGCAAAATCGTCAGCCAGAATTCCCGGTCGAAGGGAACAGATTGTTCATGGGCAGCTAGCAAGCAATCCTGGGAGCTGCGTTGGAATCGTGGAGCCCGTACACTCAGCTCATGACTACTTAGTTGGACGGACTATAGTTAAAACCGGGCGAGATATACCAAGTAGAGTGCTGAATTTGTCCAACAACGACATCACAATTGCCAATGGTCGAGGGATAGCTTATTTCGAGCCAGTCGAGACCACCATCAATTGCGAAGAAGGGTACCAGACATCGGTGAAGGAAACATGGCCCAGTAAACAGTTTGCTGACCATTTGACACATCTGACACCAGAGGAACAGAAAAAAGCCAAGCAATTTATCACAAAGCACTGGCAAATTTTTAAGAGTCAAGATAGAACCACCGGTCGCACCAACATCATCCAGCACCGAACAGATACCGGGAAGGCTCAACCTATCAGAATACCACCTGGGCGACTACCACTGGGGCATCAACAGGCAGTCGAGGAAAACATCGAGTCCATTTTACAAAATGGAGTTATTGAGCCATCCATCAGTCTATGGTCCGCTCTCGTCGTGCTATTTAAAAAGAAGGCTGGAACCACCCGATTTTGCGTGGATTACAGAAAGCTGAATGACGTCACCAAGAAAGACAGCTATCCACTACCCCGAATTGATGATACTCTGACCACACTAGCAGGCTCCCGTTGGTTCTCCACACTAGACCTAAAAAGTGGATATTGGCAGGTTGGTCTACACGAAAACGACAGAGAGAAGACAGCGTTTTCCATTAGTAAAGGGCTGTTTCATTCACGGTCATGCCCATTGGGTTATGTACTGCTCCCGCAACATTCGAGAGGCTAATGGAGTATGTCCTGAGCGGGTTAACATGGAGGACGTGCTTAGTATACCTCGACGACATTCTGGTCATGGGTCAGACATTCGTCGACCATCTGAAGAACCTGGGCGAAGTATTCTCCAGAATTAATAATGCCAACCTGAGACTCAACCCGAAGAAGTGTTCCTTGTTCCAAAAAGAAGTAGAGTTTTTGGTCCATGTCGTTTCCGAATCAGGAATCCGCACCAACGAGGATATGTTCCAGCCCAATCCTAGCCTTTCCTACACAGTCCGGCAAGTTCATTTTAGACACCGATGCCAGCAACACAGGTTTGGGGGCCGTCCTATCCCAGGTGCAAGATGGTGAAGAGAGGGTGATCGAGTACTACAGCCGTTGATTCTCGAAACCGGAAAGAAATTATTGCACCACCAGAAAAGAAATACCTTTATGGTCGTCATTTCTTAATCCGAACAGATCATGCCGCCCTCAAATGGCTGCTGGACATGAAGACACCGGAAGGACAACTCGCCAGGTGGATGGACAAATTACAGCAATACGATTTAAAGGTGGAACACCGTACCGGCCGTTTGCACAATAATGCCGATGCCCTATCCAGAAGACCCTGTAGACCCGAATGCGGACATTGTTTGAAGACGAAACAGCGAGAGGGTATCTCCATCAGAAGGATCCGAGTGCAGGCCAATGAAGACTGGACAGCGAAAAAGTGCATCCAGGACCAAATGGCTGATCCAGACATCGAACCAATCTTGCCACTCAAAACGAGAGGGGCACCCAGGCCACGATGGGACGAGGTAGCTAGATACTCGGGCGTGCTGAAATCGTTATGGGCCCAATGGGACTCTCTAAGAGTAGAGAATGGAATGCTCAAGTGGGTTTGGGGAAGCACTGATGGCCGAGAAACCAAGTCCCAACTGGTAGTTACTAAGAAAATGGTGCCATCTTGACCGAAGTACATGATGGGTATACCGGGGGCCATCTGGGCATGAACAAAACCCTAGACAAAGTTCGCCTTGGCATGAACAAAACCCTAGACAAAGTTCGCCAGCGATACTACTGGGTGAATTACTTTGAAGATATCAGAGCTTGGTGTCGGAAATGTGACATCTGTGCAGCCAGTAAGGGCCCGAAGACGCGGACCAAGGGCAGAATGCAGCAGTACAATGTGGGCGTGCCATTTGGGAGAATTGCCATCGATGTCGCCGGTCCGTTTCCCGAGTCTGAGAGGGGGAACAAATACATTTTGGTCGCAATGGATTACTTCAACAAATGGCCTGAGGCATATGCGATACCCAACCAAGAGGCAACGGTAGCGACGGTGCTAGTAGAACAACTATTCAGCAGGTTTGGCGTCTCGATGGAACTACATTCAGACCAGGGGCGTAATGTATTCCAGAAGGTCCGCACGATGTTGGGGATAAGGAGAATGAGAACAACACTATTGCACCCACAGTCAGACGGAATGGTGGAAACATAATAGTACAGGCCTGACTCCAGGCAGGGTCCTATTCGGAAAAGAGCTGCGATTTGGCTTTTGACTCGCCCGAAGAACCTTCCCATGAAATCGACGAATATGCCGACCAGCTCCGACATAACGTGCTGGCAATACACGAATTAGCCCGAACACAGATGTTGGCCACCAGTGACCGGATGAAGACGCAATACGAAAAACTCTGGCTGTCCAACCCTCAACGGAGCAAGGGTAAATCCCCAAAGCTTACACCCACTTGGGATGGTCCATACGAGGTGGTCAAGAGGCTTAATGACGTCTACCGGATCCGTCGAAACCCCAGGGCTAAGTTGAAGTTGGTCCATTTAGATCGACTCGCTCCATGGAGAGGATGTTTCTAACATGGAAGACCAGAATTAAAGGGGGGGGGGGCGGTGTAACGAAATTTCTCTAAGCCGGCCCTGGTTTCATTCCAGTACGACATCGGTCGCTTTTAGGACAAAAAAAAGATCTCGAAATAGCTCGGCAGCTGTAGAGCTGATAATTCATCAGTTGGGTTTCCTACGAGAGAATGTCCTCTCATATTTGATACATATCCTTCTTGAATATGTGAACGCGGGGGTTAAAATTTAATATGCCATGAAAGTCGTACAGGGTGTTTGTAATGATTTTCACTTTGATGCTTTTGAAGTCAGTTTATTTTAGAAACGAAGTAGAGTGAAATTGCAGAAAATATTCTATTAGTTAAATATGTTATTCCCGCGATCTCTTCTGTGTGGAATACGGTTGAAGGTGTGTGCGTGCGTGCATGTAATATAAGGTAGTACATAAGCAGTTATACATAGGATGGTGAAATATAGTTGTAATTGAATTACTTATACAGGGTGGTTCTAAAAATATTGTATTGGGTAGCACATATGTAGTTGCGTACACAAGGTGGTTGAAATAAGAGTGGAGCAAAACTATAGTTATACAGAGTCGATATTTGCATTATAGAACGGATAATAATTACAGTTATATAAAAGGCTTTAAAAATTGCCAGAAGCAGTTGAGTATACTGGATGGTAAGGGTGGGGTAAAATAATTGTTATTGAGGGTGTATCAAAAATTTGTTATATAAGCATAAGCATTTAGGATATTTGAATTATAGGACGTAGAAGGGGGTATAATTATAGAAATGGGTTAAAAATTTTTTAGAAGCAGTTGCATATACCGGATTGAAATAAATGGTGGAGTAAATTTATAGTCATAAAATGTGGTTCAAAATGGTGAATTTTGTTATATAGGGTAGACCATGAGCAGTTGCATAAATGGAATACTAGACATATGGGGCGACGTAAAATCATTGGTATACAAGAATAATTTAAACAATAAAAAAATAGAAAGTGTCTACTGTGGAGAGGATTTGTACTTATACAGGGTGGTTTTAAAGATATCAGGACCGTTGTAATATTGTGTTGAGTTGAATTATAGTTATACAGGATGATTCAGAAAATGATGGACCAATAAGTTATATAGGAGTAACCAGTACACAAAAGCATGCAGAGTGAGGATGCAATATAGAGTGAATTAGTTACATTTATAGAAAGTGGTCCAAATAATAAAACAAATAAAAAAGTTAATATATATATATATATATATATATATATATATATATATATAAAATATAGGCAAAGAATAAAACAGACGGGAAAGAAGAGAGAGGGAGAAAAAGAGAGTGAGATAAGAATACGCTAAAATTTTCAATAGAATTGTACCTTAATTAAATCAGATAAAAAAAGATAGTGATTGATTGCATACGGTTTCTAAACTGTTTTTATTTTAAGTCGGTTTTTTTTTAAATATAAATTATTATTCTGTACGATAACTAAATATATATTGTTATTTTTGATCTTGTCTAAATGTAATTTGTATAAAATGCACTTTTCTTTATGTTTTATACTTGTTCAGTTTCTTCGCTAAGCTCACTTATTGTTATACGAGAAATTTATATTATTTGAATCTTTTCGAAAATAGTATAATTAAAACAACCCCCTTTAAAATATATTACCCATATAAGCCGTTGAAAATAAGTGAGGTTTTGGCACAACTCCCAACGAAATTGCAGAATTAGTATCCATATCTGACACCATTTCAGGACTTAACCGGAAATTCTATCAAATTTACATAAATTATGCCCAACATGATACCGGCTGTAGTAACTATGTTGAAGCTCCGAAGATCCTAATCCTCCTCTAACTACGAACATGTTGGATATCCGTTAATACTTCTGCAGAAACTTCTTGCGATTATTGTTATCCACGCAACGTCTAAGAATTGTTGCGATAATACTTGGCAAAACTTTTTGTTCCAGTTTTCCCACTAATATCCTCATTTCCAAATCGAGTTGTTGTATCATTCACGAGGGGGTTGATAAGACAAAAACTTTAATGACCAAGACGTTCTTGATATTTCGCACTCCCTCGAATATGACGCCAGACAGTAATAGTGGCGGAAATTGAATTTATTTCGGACGAGTTCCCGCAAGAAACGTGCTTCGGAATTTCGCACAGCTAACAGCTAACTAGCAGCCACTTAGCGTGTTCTACCGCAGCGCGTTTGTTTCAGAGTTGGTCGGATTTCAGTTTTCAGTCAAACGCTGAAAGCGCGGCAGATCGGATGCGCGTTCTGTATCGAAGTTTGCGGAAGTTCGTTCGTAACCATAACAAGTGAACGTTACAGGTAAGTTCTTGCGGTTACTTTAATTAGTGCATGCAGCTGATTGGCCTTTGTGTTCAGTTTCAGATTGAAGGAAAAAATTCAGTTCGCGTAGAGTTATGTGTACTGGACTGTAATGAGAACTTATATAAAGTTCAAAGAAATTTTCAGGATTTTTTACCTAACATTAAATTAAATTTTTAATATTAAATGTGTTAATTTTCAAGACAAAAAACGTGCGATAAAAGTTTTTTTGGTTTAACCCAAATTTTATTTTGGCACTCAACAAGTTTTCAGAAGTTACTCTGTTGTGCTTAAAGCGATTCAGATAAAATGGTGAAAAAAGAACTAAATAAGGTTTTTTGTCTTTGAACTACGAGAAAACTAAGAAAAATTAAAGTTAAAAAACAACAAAAATTAATTTCTATGATTATTTTTTATTTACTGATACATAAAACATGTTAATATCGGATTTATTTGTTTTACTTATAAGTAATAAGTGTTGAATTATATTTAGCTATCAATATTTGTGATATTTTTTTCACCTATTACATACAATTTTAAAATTTGTTTTCTCAATGAATTTTTACGAAATGTCAATTTATTAGCACTAATACTTTTAAAAGTGATATTATCAATTGCAAATTGCCAATTACTGAAAGAGAGGCAAATAAAATTGTTTGTCGCATTGTTTGAAAACAATTTTTTCTCGATTATTGAATTTCCGTAAATGGTATAAGTATTAAAGGGGAATATTATTCCGAGATTTAATTGGCATATTGACTTAGCTGATATGTGTTTATAAGAATAGATGTATATATATATATATATATATATATATATATATATATATATATATATATATATATTGGTCGATTTCCATGCACACATGTGTTCATTCACAAATTTTATCACAATTATGAACATATCGGGTCCAACTAGACCATTTTGAATGTTAGTTAAATAGAACTGATATGAGGCGATATTATTTTTTGGATGACCTTGAACTTTTTTTGTATTACTGACAAATTGGCTAAAAGTACTAAACAGTTATAACCACTTCTGACCAATTCATACCATCTCTCAATTTGGAGCGCTAATTACATGAAGCTTTCGTAGTTCCCCGTATTAGTGGTTAATGAAACGATGCATAACATGTAATTTGAAGACGCTTGCCGTTTTCACGTACCGCTGTGAAATTTTAAACATTACTAATAATAATATATCACTTATAGTTTATTATTTTTTTGAAAATAGTTCTGTAATCTCAGCTCAATTAAACCTAATCATTTACTGGTACCTAGTTCTTGTACTCTTCTTGCAATGATTGGTAGACAAAGTGAGGAGGTTTTCTGTTATTTCCTATTTTTCCTGAATACATTTTTACGAAAGTCTTCCCTTACGCTAACTAGAAGTTATACATTCTCTTGATTGCTTTAGCCATAGTTCCAGAATTTTTTATTTTTCTGGGTCCTTTGGGAATAACACCACATAAACAAAGTCTGTATATCTCAAAAAAGTCCAAACGTTTCAAAGTCTAAATCGGACCCCGTTTTCAATGGTACTAATAACAATGAACAAGAAATTAAAAAATTCGTAATTACACATTTCTAACTTATAATTTGACATAAAAAAATAGTTCCAGAATATTGGTTGGACATAAATGTGTGCCAGAAGAACACATTTAAAAATTTAAGTTCATTTCTCATTTTAATTGTAAGTTATGTATCATATAAACTACAAAAAACGACACGTCAAGAACTTAAAGAAACATGGCCCGATTTCATAAGTTTTGAGAAGATTTCGTAAGATATGATGAGACCCCTCCCCTCCCTCAATTGAAAGTTTACAAATAAGTTTTAATTAACTAAGTATATTTTATATACTCTTGTATTTTGCTTCATTTACTAAATTAGACCTGAAAAATGAATGATGATGGCGGAATTAATAACCTACTTCCATGACATCGTTTTAAAATACTGCAATAATAATAAAAGTTGACGTGAGATCTCATTTACCTCCTCTTAAAATGAGATTTGGCGGGACTTTGCCGGACCCCTACCCCCTATTGGGAGCTCATGTAATTAATAGACATCTCCCAACCCAATTTAATACTAGCATATGGATCATTGAGTGCCCAAACTAACCACTCAAAACACATTTTCCAACATTCGATGCCTTTCTTAGAAAACAATTTTTCTTTTGCTTAAACTAGGATTCTTTGGCGGCCATAACATCCTCATCAGCTAAAGCTCTTTCCCTAGAGCATCTTTGTGACATCTGCGAACTGGTAGAAGTCTGTTGGGGCTAGGTCTGGGGGTTTCATTTCACCATCATCTTAATGGAATTGTGGATACGTCTGAGTAAAACCGTGGTATTTTCATTGCCATATAAAACCTTTTTTGATTGATTGCCTCTTCAAATCATTCCAATAACACAATACAATAACCGCTGTTGATTGTCGGGTCTTTGGAAGAAAATCTATAAGCAAAATTCGGTGCATGTCCCAAAATACAGCCTGCTGACTGTTGTGTCTGCGGACACTTTGGGTGACTATCCTTTCCACTCCGGCATGTAATGATGAATGTATGTCTCATTCATTGTTATGTACCGATACAAACAATCATATTTATCATCTATTAACACCTTCATATGCCACATCGAATCATCAATTCATTGTACGTTTTCATGGACATCTTTAGGATGTCAACTATCTCTAGCAACTTTACAATTCAACTAAAAATAACAATTTTCAAAATTTTTTGGATGTAAATCGAATGAACACTGACACAAAGGAAGTTTAGTCCGTATTTTCGAAGGTCGTATATAACATCAATTTAGCTTTCAAAAGTGGCAAATAAGTTCATTGGATTAAGGTCGACCAACTATAGGTTCATGTACGAGAATTTTCGTAGCATCGCATGATTTCTAGAATTAGGGCGCTCTACGTCTTCGATGATTGTTTGACGGCGTTTAAAATTCGCACACCCTATAAAACTTTTCGAGCCATTGCTGACCTTGAAACGTATTTCTTCATATCAAAAACAATATTTAATTAACAATTGTTAAAAGAAAACCAATTGTAGCGTCGATATTCTCGGAAGCGAATGTCATGGAATTTATTCACGTATCTTTTGGAGGTTGGGAAAAGCATTGGCGGCACCATCTGTGTCACAGTCCCGGTATTTAATGATCTATGTAATATCTTCTCTATTAATCATTGCACTTTAGTTTAACAGTGCCGGTTTTTATATTACCGGATCCCTGATCGAGATTTTTATTAATCATCAAAGACGGGGCTCTACTGATTAGAACTTCTCCTGGTAAATTCTCTTAAAAAAAGCTAAGGTTTTCTACAATGTTAGTTTCCAACCTACAAACACACACCAAAGTTGCCACAGTTTTCCCAATGTAGTTTCCCGTTGACAAAGCTGCTAATTTTTTCACGGCGATTGAGATATTGTTGGGTGCTGATAAGTTATTACAAGCTATTATTTAACATGCCTTGTTGGTATGGGTGAGTTAAATCTTGAGACTGATTTCTAAACCCGACAACCACATACAATTAAGCTGACAGTTTGCAGACACGTTTGGTTTAGATGACAATGCATTGTTAGCTAAGTGTCATCATTCTAACGTCAATATGGCGGCCCAATTATATTGCTTATGAACTCCAATTATATGTGTACCAATCTGATGTCCATATCAAGGGTCTGCTGATAAGAAAGCAAAAATAAGATGACGTCAGTCTAAAATGATTTGGTGGACGCCGCAATGTAGCGAAACGTTTTCCTATTGTTCACAACTGAAATATTGAAAAAGCCTGTGTTTAAACGTTACATGTGTAGTGGATCAATATTCTCAAAGTTATCAATTGATTTGGATACAGTTTTTGTACGTTCTGGCCTTTAATGAAATATAGAGGAGTAACTTTAACACCTTAATAAGGCAATAAGGCTTCCAGACTTATGCGTTCCTCACGTAAGGCATTAATTTAAACCATAAAGTTTGAGATTGTATGGTTTTCCAGAAATGTTTTTTATAATTTATGAGAAAGGACAAGTTTCTGAATGCTCGTTTTACTGTTCAAATCTCTCATTACATGGATGAATTTAAAGTGGTTTTCAAGAGACAGATAAAACATTAAACTACAGCCGTTTTTGTAGATGTCATAGGACATATACCTATTCACAAGTATGGCATTTAATACGCCTTATTCTGATTGCGATTTTAAATAATGGTTCAGTTTCCCTAGATGTAGAAATGCGCTTTAAAACCCGTTTTTGTGTACTCTTTAAAGAAAGAGCAGCATTATATCAGCATCGGTGTACATTTAGCAAGATCCATGTCTATAGAGTGAAGGAACTTACTAACGACATATATCTGGAACAGTTTTACATACCAAACAACCAATAAAGCTGACATTTTCAATTGTACTGCTAGAGCAGTGTTCTCCTCGTAAGAGATTGGAATCTCAGTTTTTTTCTGTTTCAAGAACTAAAGTAACTGAAGCACCATCAATTTTATTAATTAGCACTGCTTATTCTTGCTTTCCAATGGGTTTTAGTGCTTTTTATAGAATATAAAACTAAGAGATCATTTAGAATTTTCCATCGACAACTGAAGTCGAAAACAATGTGAACAATGTCTGAAGTAATCCAAACAAACTGACGAGACTATACTTATGGTAGCTGCACGGTACATAATTAGCTAAGAATCCAAGGCCATTCTTTTTTGAACCCAACATTTATTGCTTAAAAATTCACCCCATTTTGACACCACTAACCTCTACTATTGTTCAATTCAAATCCATGTTGGTTTAAAATATTAAACTTAAATAATGATCTATTAAAAAGTCCATGAAATGATTCTTCGGCCTTTGGCGCCACTTCGAGGCCTTGAGTTAAAGGAATTTTTGCGTAGAGCCTATTTCTTCGTCATCAATAGCTGCCAAAACAAAATGCATTTTTAATTCCCGCTTGTCGAAAGAACTTTGATAATATTTTTGGAACATATTTTCATAGAAAATTCCCCGATGGAAAACACAAATTACAATATTAAAATTGGAAACATTCTGTTTCGCACTGTTAATAAATTTTTGTGAAAATATTTGCATTTATAGTCCCCGTTTGTTTGATTAAAATAATTTTCGTTCGAATAATATTTCGTTAACCCAAACAAGCTGAAACACACACAATGTGTTTTTTATTGTCGGCTACTAAACGAAATTAGTGAAAGCTCATAGCTGCAATTTCTTCCGAGTCCGCTGTTTAATTGAAAAATTCTGTTTTCGTCGTGAACACGCTAATTGTTTTTATTTAATGTGTTAATGTGCTTCAAAATAATGTGCTATAGTAAACATTCTCATAATTTTGTTATATAATGCCAATACTAACAGTGTGAAATATCTGCTGAATGTAAGATAATTTATTTAAAAAAGAACTGACTTTAAATAATTGGAAATGGAAATAGTTATAGAGACCCTGTGCCATCAATTTTTGTGACGTTAAAGTTTTTTTGGATTTAATAATATACGGGAAATCTCATGTTATAGAAAATTATACGATACTATACTTCCGAACATTAACGCAATACAGTTTAAATAATCGAAATTGATTAATGCGTTTTAGAGCAACCGATGAGCTTACATAATCAAAGATTCCGACGAATTGATAACCTCCTCTTTTTTTATTTTAAACTAAAACAATTTAATTTCATGAAGCTCAACGCAGTTGAGTATATGAAAGGTGTTTTTCGTATTCTATACTCTTATAAAATTGTAGTTGTCTGTTTGTTTGTGCGGGCATCATGTAAGAACCACTCAACTGATTCTTCTTATTCAGACTAACAATTACCAGAGGAAAAAAGGCCATACTAACACATAACTCGTCTTGTTTGTTAAAGGGCATCATTGGTGTTAAAATAAAATTCTTATCATGATTGACTGACATTAGACTGATTTGAAGTTATATGATTTAACAGAAATATAACTGAAAACAAAATCATAATTCCTAATATTAATTTCATTTCAGCTAATGCCATACCTCACAAAAATATTCTCAAATGAGACAATTGAATTAAACTATTATAAATGCATGACTGATCTATTTGATGTGATTTTTTTGAAATTTTAACTTCAATATCCAACAAGTTACAACAGGTAACATTAAGAGTTTGTAAATGCGTCCTTTTATTTATATTGTTGACTTGATTATTAATTCACACCATCTCGAAGTTCCGTTTGAAAAGTTTTTTTTCTTGTTCTAATACCGTTGCATTTTTAAAATTGGCAGTGTGATTGTTCTTGATGCAGTGTATTGCAAGAACACAGCTTTCTTTGCCAAGCCTGATATCACTTTTATGTAAAACTATTCTGCTGTTGAGGCTTCTAGATGTTTGCCCAACATAGGTAGTTTGACTGTCTTTGCCATTCATACACTACAGTTCATTTCTTTTCATTGGGTATTTTGTCTATTATTTTAGTAAATATGTTAGCAACAGTCTTAACTGATCTATAAGACACTAGCATATTGTTGTTGGTGTTAATAACTTTTGCAGTTTTTATTGAAATTTGTTGATTATATGGAATTGAGACATACATTAATGTGGTATTATTGGGGTTTATAAGAGTGTTGTTACTGAAAGTCTGCTGTGGTGTACCCATATTTACATCCCATAGAGAATTAAAAATTAACCATTTTAGAAAACCAGAAGGATATGAATTTCTACGAATAGTTGGTACAGGATTGGTAAGTTCTCTTCCCTGAGAGAAGGATGGCTGATATGAGATATCCTTTATTTTATCCCAATAACCAAACTGATTTTCATCTTCATGGGATGATTTGAGTGGTAGTTAAGATCTCTACCGGAACAAAGTGGTTTTCTATACCAGTCTATTTTTAGGTAATTATCAGAGCTTCTTATTATATTTCTATCTACGAATGGAATACATACTACAGTTACTACTACTAAAGTGAATTGTAGATGACAGTTATAATTACTGAATGATTCTAATTGGGAATTTTTAGCATCTGCTGGGATGCAGCAAATTATGATGCTATCTACATATTAAAAAAAGGGATGTTAAAATGTAATGTGTGTAAGCAGTCATTGACTAAATCATCCATTACGTATTGAGAAATTATGGGTGATAAGTTAGATCCCTTTGGAAATCCAAAAATCTGTTTGGAATATTAATTTTGAATTGAAAATACAGTTGTATCAAAAACGAATTTTGTGAGTTTGATAAAATTATTTTTGCTAATGTGTTTCGAAATGCTGGTCAAATGTTTATCAATGCTATTTACAGCCAAATTTACAGGACTGAAGGTGAAAAGCTTACTAAGTTATAATTTATATATTCACTGACAAAGAAATCCCTACACCCAGAAGGAGATGTTAACATTTAATATTGTTTTGGTAAAACATAGACGCTAAAGTAAGGAATAAGTGATTATAAATAGCTTTTTAAAAAAATCACCGACTCCAAGGCATAGTAACAATAATGACACAAAAAGTAAAAACAATTCAATTAAATATTTAAAACGAAATTGTCAAACCTAAAAAATGCATATATTTTACGTAGGAATATAAACAGCTTTATAAATTAAATTGTTATTAATTTAATTGAATTATGTTTTCCTTCTTATTATTATTATTGTTACTATACATTGAAGTCGCTGATTTTTTTTCAAAGCTATTTATTTTATGCTTTTTAGTGATATAATAGCGTAACTGGATGCATGTTTCAATTGTTACTAACTTTCTGTTATAACATTTTTTTATAGACAAAATAGGTGTATTTTATTATTAGACAAAATTCAATTTTTTTGACAATCTCGTATAAAACTGAAAAAACTGACAAGTGACGATTTTATTATAGGTTCCGGATCACGCAGATCATTCTATGAAAATTTGATGAATATATATTCTTAAATATTAATATTTGGATAACACAACTTCACTCGCAAATTCAACATTTAGAAAAAAATGTGGATACGTATATGTAACTATGCTATGTAAATAAATTTATCCCGAGACTAAACGACTCAGTTTAATTTCAATTCTCTAACATTTATTGAGACACTCTTTATAATAATTATATTTCATAATTTACTTCAACCTCTCTTTACATGCTTTTGAACAGAATTTTGTGAACCACCCTATATAACTATAACACTATAAATTTCATATCCTGTATAACAATAACACTTTATCTTCCAACCCTACAGGTATAACATTCTTTTATCATAGCTTGAATAACATATGTTCTACTCCACCCTATCTTTCAACTATCATATGTAATCAACTACTTGTGGATTTTTTTAACTTTTGTTCTAACCATCCTGTAACTAACTACAATTTCTCTCCAGTCCAGTCTAAAATTTAACTTTTCTGTATATGTATTTTAACTACTTCATATAATTCTAATTCTAAAATGCCCTATATTTCAACGAGTTTATATAAGCATTTGGCCGACTGGCCACATATAACATGTTTTTAACCATCTTGTATAATGGATAACGATAAACTTGTATAATGTTCATGTGTGCCTCAAATTAACATGTGACGCGTAAACTTTTACCGGTCTTAAAATCGGCAACTTTTTTTCTTTGAAAACGTTAACTTTAATTCATAACCAGTTTCGGTATTGTCAAAAGAAATGGTAGATCTCTCACTATTAAGGCAAATACAATTTCGTATACAGTTATTGATAAAAGTAACATGTGAAGATTTCGTTTTAGCTTTCAAGACTACGCATTTTTTTATGGAGACTAATTTATTATTTTTTTATCAACTAATATTGTCGTCATTTTTGGTATTTTTTAAAATAAAAAAAATCTTTGTGGGATCCGAAATTACTGCTTACTAATGTTAAAATGCCTAGAGTATTGGTACGCTGAATGTACCGCCAGCTAAGTGAATTTGAAAGAGGTCGAATTATTGGTTTACAGATACTCAACTACTGTTATGAGATGTTGTCAACCGTGGTTAGGTAGTACCCAAAATTAAAATTTGAGAAGACCGATGTCTAAGACTTGTGGCCTCTAGAGATCGATTTTTGACAATTCGAAATTTGGCTGATGAGTGGTTAGGAGAACAAGGCCATCTTAGAAGTGTCAGAACGGTTTACCGCTGATAAGTTATTTTGGACTGCAACATTATCGACCCCATCTTGTACTACCTCTGATCGCTGACCATCGACGGCAACGACTACAGTGGTGCAGATAACGACAGCATTGGAATGTGGAATCGCATCAGGTTGTCGTCTCTGATGTATCTCTATTCTGCTTTGGTGGACATGATTTTGAATTGATTTCGAACGGCGTGTACACCGAACAGTAGGCGTTATGGTATGGGGTGCTATTGCACGTGGAAGCAGGTCATATTTAGTCTTTGTTCGAGGGAACTTGACAGTGCAACGTTATATTCAGGAAGAAGTGCAGCCGTATGTACTTCCTTACCTAAATCGGCTCATGGATCCCTTATTTCAACAAGATAATGTTCGGCCTCATGTTACTTGAGTTAATTTAAACTTTTTTTAAGATACCCATGACCGCCTAGATCTCCCTATCTTTCGCCCATAGAACATTTTTGGACTATGATGGGTAGAAGACTCGGAAGTTTACCCCAGCCCCCACGGATTTTGGAGTTTTTGAGACATGAATTACAGGTAGCTTGGGATAGTATCCTCAAGAAGAAATAGACCATTTTATTGAATATATATATATATATATATATATATATATATATATATATATATATATATGAACAAGGCTAGGTTCCGGGTGAGAACCGCGTCTGAATTTATTATATACTAGACGTTTCGACTCCTGCTTTGGAGCCATTATCAAGAGACAAAAGTGAAAAAGAGTTTCAGAGCCTAGGCCGAACTCGGGGCCTCAATCTGCCTACTCCCCAAGAGTCACTAGGTAACTGAACTGAATTTGAGTCTGCTCTGCTTCTTTTACTTGTAGTTAGCGCTGGGTTAGAAGGGGATGTCACGTGATGAGGCTGTGTTGTGATTGGTTGGGTGTTGGTGGGCGTGTCTGCTTTGTTTATTCTAGTAATTACGGAGGTCCATGCTGTGGGAAGGCGAGAGCTGTCATCGCGTCGGTTTAGACAGAGGGGTCTTTTCTCTATTTCTATTGCTTCGCGAATAGTACATGCCCTAAGGGAGTTAAGAGATACGATAGTCCTACTGTCCTCGAAGTTGATAGAGTGTCCTGTTTGGATATTATGATGCGCGAGAGCTGAAGTCGGATCTGTTTTGCGAACGATGGTTGACGCGCCTATTTGTACGACCGATGTAGCTTTGTGGACAATCGCGACATGGAATTTCGCAAACACCTTGATCCTCGTTAGGTACTTTATCCTTATGGTTTCCGTTTAAGTTGGCTATAGTTTGACTGGTGTTGAAAACCGCCTTTATTTGATGTCAGTGTAGGATTCGTGCTATTTTGTCAGTGACTAACTGTACGGAAGGAAGGCTTTCCGGAGTTGTTGCTCTGTTTCTGATGGGGTTGGTGTACTCAGGGGATGTTGCGATTGACTAAATATGCGTGCAATGTGGTCCGGACGATAACCGTTTTGTCGAAGGATTTGTTGACGATTATTAAGATCGTTTTGTCTATTGTCAATGTCTGTTAGGCGAATACATCTAAGAGCCAAAGATTTTATTACAGAACTTAATTAATAAAATAAAATAAAAGAAGCAGAGCAGACTCAAATTCAGTTTAGTGACCTAGTGACTCTTGGGGAGTAGGCCGATTCAGGTCCCGAGTTCGATCTAGACTCTGAAATTCTTTTTCACTTTTGTCTCTTGACAATGGCTCCAAAGCAGGAGTCGAAACGTCGAGTATATAATAAATTCAGAGGCGGTTCTCACCCGGAACCTAGCCTTGTTCATAGTAATGATCGCGGAAGCCTCTCAGAACACACACACACACACACACACACACCCGGGGTGGTTGTTGGTCCACTACCGGGCGCCTCCCCAGGTGGCGGATAGGGGAACGCTCTCCAGCAATGGGGAGTACTGAGGATTTCCTCAGGGCGGACCAAAATCAGATAGGGGAAGGGACCCCGAAAATAAACCATTTATGGATATGGGTGATAAGGTGAACTTAATACCCCAGGCGGGTACCTCTGCAGAGGATAATCCCGCCACCGGTTCCGATCGAGTGAAAGCCTCGGTGGCCGGTGCACGCTCCACGGATTCTGGGGGGAGCGAATTATCACTGGTTCCGTCACATAGTGACAAGAAGAAGAACACTAGTAATGGTACAACATCGACCATTACAACTAGAGCTGGCAGCAAGACACTATCCAGCCAAGTCCTCCAAAAGGCGAATAGTGGAGTTGACGTCCAACAAAGGGCCACAAATGAGAGTGGCGCTCCAAACAAATTAGGAGCAAAGATCGATGAGCTCTTGAAGTTCATTGGGCCTAGGCCCAATGTACATCATGAGATCAAGAAACTGGCACACGCCATTAAGTCAGAATATGACAAATATCAGACGTCAACGACGCGGCCACCTCCTGTAGCGAAACCTGCTACAACACAAACATCGCCAGTAAAGGTGTCAAACACTCAGACACAAGGTGGACAGCAAAAGGAGGTCCCAAAAGCGGCTGCCTCAAAAGCAGCTAACTCAAAATCGGCTGCATCAACACCGGCGGCCCCAAAGCAGGCGGCTTCAATAAAAGTAGCCTCTGTAGCAAGGACCTCGCCACCGAAGGTCTCGCCTTCAGTAGCCTCATCAAGTAAGGCACCACCACTTAAAACTCTAAAACCGGTGCTAGCTAGCAAGCTAAAGCCCGGTAAGGAAGGTCGCCAGAACATCGGGCAAACCACCCAGGGAACAACAAGTAGGGTGGTCAATTCAGAAGCGGAGAGAAACAATGGATTAAAATCCAAGTTTAAACCGCAGACCAAAAACCAACCTGCAAACCAGTCGACTGACTGGCAAGTGGTAAAGAGGAAAAAGGCCCCGAGGACCAATAAGCAAAAACCAGCGCCACATTGTACGCTGCTTATAAAGAAAGGCGAGAAGAGCTCCCATGCAGATATCTTGCGAGGTATCAAGAATGATCCCACCTTGCAGGATATAGGCAAAAAAGTCAATAAGATCCGACGAACAGCTAAGGGAGATCTACTTTTGTTATTCGCCAAGGCAGACGCTCAGGAGATGGAGCGCTATTGTAACGCCATCAAGAATAAGCTCCCAAGCGGGGCCACTGTACAATCTCGAATACCGCAAATCGAGATTGAAATTAAAGACTTGGACGAGATCAGTACCAAGGAAGACGTAGTAAACCTGCTCAAAGATAATATCGACGGCCTGGCAGAGATCACTGAGGAGGCAGTGAAATCACTTCGACGGGCATATAGATCAACACAAACGGCAGTTGTTTGTCTCCCAGAGGTCCAGGCCAAGAAAGCCATCGCACTTGGAAAGCTGAAACTTGCGTGGGGCACAGTACGTGTTCGCGAGAGGATCAGCCTTCGACGGTGCTTCAAATGCTGGCACTTTGGGCACAATGCCCAGGCGTGCAGAGGCAAGACTGACCGAAGCAGTTGTTGTCACAGATGCGGAGGCGCTGGTCACAATGCCTCGGCTTGTCAACAACCTGCCAAGTGCTTACTCTGCAAAGAGAAAGATAGTAGGTCAGACTGCCGGCACGTTGCGGGTAGTTGGAAATGTCCGATCTACCAACAGGCGATGAGAGCAGCACAAGCCCGTAAATGAAAGTACTGCAACTCAACCTCAACCATTGCGAAGCAGCCCAAGACCTACTGGTACAGCGGGTGCGGGAATTGGATTGCGACGTAGCCATAATCTGCGAGCAGTACAAAAACTTCGGCACCCTGTCCTGGGTAAATGACACAACGGACAGAGCAGCGATATGGGCTTGCGGTAAACTTCCGTTCCAACAACTTCCAAATACCGCCGAACCATGGCTTGTGAGAGCCAAAGTGGGAGGGGTTCACTTCTATAGCTGCTATGCACCTCCTAGTGCACAGCTCGAGGAGTTATTCTTGGACACCTTGGCGGAGGATGTACGGAAGCGTGAATCTGTCGCCATCGCAGGAGATTTCAACGCCTGGGCAATTGACTGGGGATGCCGGGAAACGAGCGCGAGAGGACGAGCTCTCCTTGAGACCATGTCTTCGCTCAACCTGGTACTCCTCAACACTGGAGACGTAAGGACATATCGCAAAGGCACAGCCAGCTCCATTATCGATGTGACATTCGTTAGCAGCAACCTAATTAAAGGGGGCTGTGAGTGGCGGGTCGATGAGGAGTTTACTAATAGCGACCACCAAGCTATTATATGGGAAATCAACACCACTCCCAAACGAATATTGCGTGTCAGTCGTGTGAGGTCACAGCCAGTCGGTTGGAACAAAAATGCTTTCGATGCTGATTCATTCGCCTTGGTTATGGAGCAGGAACCATTGTCAATAGCAACAAGCGCAGAAGCCACTGCCAAAGAGGTAATGACAAGCGTTGTCAAGTCCTGCGATGCTTCCATGCCAAGGAGACGGCAGAACAACAGCCGCCCACCAGTTTACTGGTGGAACGACACGATCTCACAACACCGACGAGAGTGTCTCAAAGCACGAAGGCTGCATCAACGAGCACGGAGACGCGACAGGGTCACAACAGAAGAACTAAGGCTCGACTATGAGATCAAAAGACAACAACTACGAAGAGCCATTCTCTCAAGCAAGAGATCCTACTGGAAGGAGTTGTGTGACGAAGTTAATCAAGATCCATGGGGAAAACCGTATAAAATCGTGATGCATAAAATTAAGGCCCCTCCCATGACATCAACGAACTGCCCCGAATCATTGCACCGCATTGTCACTCACCTGTTTCCTGCGAAGCCTGAGCTACCCGCTTATCCTTCGTGGCAGGTGAGGGACGAAGATATACCATCAGTGACTATGAATGAGCTGATGGGCGCGTGCAACCGGCTCCAAAACGGTAAGGCTCCCGGTCCAGATGGCATATCTAACATCGCGCTAAAATGCGCCATAGCCAATAGGCCTGACATGTTTCTACACATGTATGAGACCTGCCTAAAGCAGGGGGTTTTCCCGACTAAGTGGAAAAAGCAGAGGCTTGTGCTCCTCCCTAAAGGGGGAAGAAACCTCCCGACGAACCGTCATCATATCGTCCCCTCTGTATGTTGGACTCTGCGGGAAAACTCCTTGAAAGGATAATAGCAGATAGGCTGGAGCCCTACGTTGAGCCGAAACTTTCCACCAACCAATTCGGGTTCAGAAAGGGGAGATCAACCATCGATGCCGTGAAACTCGTTACCAACATCGCCAGAGAGGCTATCTCGGGAAAGAGATGGAGAAGAGGTGGAAAAAAGTACTGTCTAATAGCCACCCTGGATATCAAGAACGCCTTTAACTCGGCCCGCTGGGACCGCATTTTGGAGGCTCTTGCCAGGATGGAAGTTCCGCAGTACTTGCGCAGAATGGTTTCAGCGTATTTCAAGGACCGCATCTTGTTGTACCAAACTGAAAATGGGCAAGTAGACTATAAGATCACAGGAGGTGTACCTCAGGGCTCTGTTCTCGGCCCCCTCTTATGGAACGTAATGTACAACGACCTGCTCCTGCTCGGTCTGCCTGAGGGCGTCAGGCTAGTGGCATTCGCCGATGATGTGGCATTGATCATAGTGCGCAAGCACATAGAGGAGATACAAACGACCTTCTCATTCGCTATAGCCACAATTCAGCATTGGATGCTCGCAGCGGACTTGAGTTTAGCAGAACAAAAGACCGAAACACTTCTTGTTAGCAGTCGAAAGGCAAGGGAAACCATCACCCTCAAAATAGGCGACACCTACATACAGTCGCAGCCCTTCGTCAGCTATTTGGGGGTGCTCCTGGACACACGGCTCAACTTCAAAGAGCACATAATCGCGGCCAGCAAGAAAGCAGCTGGGGTACAGGGGGCATTATCTAGAATAATGCCTAATGTCGGAGGCCCTAGACAGATAAGAAGACAGCTACTGGCAACAGTAACTACTTCTGTTTTGTTGTACGGGGCACCGGTATGGGAGAAATCGCTCGAGCTACCATCGTACCGCCGGAAAATGAAATCAGTCCAGCGGCTCTCAGCGATTCGAGTGGCATCATCCTACCGCACTGTGTCTTACGATGCGGTGAGTGTGATTGCCTCTACCCTGCCAATCGACATCCTGGCTGCAGAAAGGGGACGGCTTTATCGCAGAAAGTTAGAAAAAGACCAACCGACAGGAAACAGCGATGAAAGAGCCATGAGTCTAGGGCAATGGCAGGAGAGGTGGGACAGCTCTACTAAAGGCCGGTGGACATATCGATTGATACCTAACATCAGTCGTTGGGTCAACCGCCAGCATGGGGAGGTTGGGTTCTACATCACTCAACTCCTGACTGGACATGGATGCTTTCGAGCATACCTGCACAGGTTCAGGAGGGCCAACTCCCCAAACTGCCCACACTGTACGGACGTGATAGAAGACGCGGAACACGTGTTCTTCTCCTGCCCCCGGTTTCAGGATCAACGTGCTGAAGTGGAGAGGATTCTGGAGACTAATATCGTTCCAGAACAATTAGTAGAAGCCATGCTGAAGGGCCCCCAAGCCTGGAAATTGGTATCAGATTACGCGGAGACTATCCTCAAAGAACTCCGCAATACGTTCGAGGAGTAGGCTTTAGAGGCTTTCAATGTAAGAGCAGTAAACATCTGCAATGAACCACCCTTGCGAAGTAGTATTGACTAAGAGTGCCGCAGGGGACCATGGTTGTAGGAGAAAGAGGTTAGGGTTTTAGCGGGTATACGGTATACTGGCTTCAATGCAAAGATTTACTCTTGCTTTGAAGTCATTGCATCGGGAGTCCCGCACGACGGCCAGCACGTGCTAGCTAAGTACGGAATGTATTTCCCCCCTCTTCGGATAAAAAAACACACACACACACACACACACATATATATATATATAAATAATATATATATATATATATATATATATATATATATATATATATATATATATATATATAATTAATCAGACTGGACATAATATTATTAGGAATACTGATATCTACAATATTTTGTTATTTTGTCGGTGAATAGCCGAAAACACCTTTTTTAGTTTTCAAAAATTTGTGCTCAATGCGACAGTTTAACTGCCGTAATATATCCATAAATTGTGTTACAATTTTGCCGATGTTTTATTCCCACTGGACTCGATAATTTCATTTCATTGCATTGATTTACCATCAGGCAATTATTACTCGTTAATTAGAATTTGTATGATTATTCTAAACTGTATCAAACAATTCCCGTGCAGAGTTGTTAAATTTGATTTGTACTCATCATTTTGTTGAAATTTATGACATTGCAATTTTCTAGAGAATTGTTAGTTGAAGCGGCTGGTATAATCCGCTAATTAAATCCTACCTATAGGGTATTCATCATGACAATAGAACCCAGCATTTAAGCTTATGGAATATGAAGCTGTATATTAATAAGAACACTAGTTCATTAGCAAATAATAACCATGTTCATAGTAGAATTGGCCTACGGTTTGACTAGTCTCCTGAGCCACAATGTACGATGAGTAATTAGTTGCCAGTTATTTGAACATTATGTTATAATTTAATGTAACAGAAGAAAGTATACAAATAAATTTAAATCATAAGTGTTTTCTTGAAAGAAATGTGCTTTGAATTTAAAACGTATATTCTATAAGTATTTGTAGAGAGGTTAGGATCTCAGCGGTAGCCAGCTACCATCCATTCACCATCTTATTTATTTTGGCCTCTGGGTGTTTGTGGTTGTCTAAGTGTATTGCGAATTTAAAAAAATAAAATATAAATAGCTATGAAAATTTATATATAATTTGAAGCTGACAGGATATCGCAAACACCACAAAAAAACTATTAATGTACTGTGAATCTTTTAAGATATGATATATTTTCATAACCACATTGTTTCTGGTCTTTATATATCTTATCACATAAGTCTTTGGTCTATTTCTGAACTCACACTTCCCTCATTCTTTGCCAATTGTCTCTATTTTATATGCTATATCTAGCGTCTGTACTACACTACTAGCGCCTGTAAGTGAAAGACCACTGTAATGATTTTGTCCTTTTGTAGACTCAGCTAACACTATAATAGTATTACGTATTTGCATTTGGGTAAGAGATCCAGGAAAATACAGAATATGGAATCAGACATAAACACAATACATGTTGAAATTGGGGTTCTAAAAAGTTCAGGGTATAGCCTTGCAAAAAAGTCAAATATGACATCTATTCAATTTACACCAAAGTGCAATGTGAAATTAACATTATCCTAACTCAGATGGAAACAGTGATTAAAGACATTCAACAAGACTTACAAAGGGAAAGATATCAGAACACTGTAAGAACCAAAGGTTGCTTTATGAAACCCCCCACTTTTGAGTGTAGTTCACCTTGGCCTATGTACAAACGACAATTTGAATCAGTGGCTGCAATAACGAATGGGATAGTCAAGTGATTTCTCTAAGAGGTCCAGCTTTAGAACTCAAGAAGGATACCCAGGCCACGATGGGAGGAGATAGCATCCTGAAATCATTGTAGGTCCAATGGGACTACTCTACTAGTAGAGAATGGAATGTTGTAGGGAGTTTGAGAAACCAATGCAGAGAAAGTAAGTCGGTAACCGGTAGTCCTTAAGAAAAAGTTATGTGGGCCTCCCATCTGAGAGAATTACCTTCATTATTGTTGGCTTATCGCTGAGCCGTACACAACACCCAGAGATGTTAACGATTGTGGTGATCAACTCCGACAGATCATGCTGGCCATACACGAACTCTGCAAGAGAGAGATAAGGCAATATAACTCCCAGAGGAGTAAGCGCAATTGCCAAAGCTCACTCCAGTTTGGGATGGGCCTTCTGAAATGGTTAAAATAATCAACGACGTGGTCTATCGCTTTCGCCGGAACTCGAGATGGTTCATTTAGATCGACTGGCTCGCTATCATGGAGAAGAAGACGCTGATGGGGACGATCAGGATTAAGAGGCAATTTTCTCGAAAGTATTCACCGTAATAAAAAACTAACTTACGATAAACAAAACGTTTAGCAAAAACTAATTCTACCGAAAATGCGATTCCTTTCGAAAATTAATCATGCACGCCAGACAGACAAGGATTCCACAAGAATAATCGACAGAGACGACGACCATAATACAGAAGTTAAACCGCAGTGTGTATTGTTGGTGGGCCCTCTATACTAATACAAGATTTTCACTAATTATTGTTTCAATATATGTAATGTGGCATCATCCATTCAAAAATAGATATTGTGCCCTTTCTGCCTTCGCCTCGTCATTGCTAGATGAGAACTACCTTTATATTTTTCAAAGAGGTATCACCTACACTCGTGCAGTTGAAGATGTCAGCCACAGTTGCAAATAAAACGTTCAGAATAAATTCCAATAGACCACGGTAGAGCAGCCCAGAAAACCGTTGTTTATCCAGTAACATATAATTGTCTAAGCCCCTAAGTTTTCGAAGTTAATTTTAATGATATAAAATTCATTTAACTTCGCCAAAGAGCAATTACGTAACTTTCTAAATAGGTAAACATAAAAACCGGTTGAAATAAAAAAGCAGAACGACACTGTGGCTATCCCGAAATTTCGATGGAAATAAAAAACGACATCTTGAATAAACTCTGACAAATCAGAAATAATCATCGAATGGATATTTAAAGGAGACGGTTGTATATGTTGAATAGTTTAAATTTTTCGTTTGGATTGAAATTTTCGAAACCACAGAATGTATTATATCTTATAACTAGAATAACGACAATTTTAATCTAAACCAACACGAAACCCAAAATCGTATAATTAAATTGTTGGTTAAACTGCTAATAAATTTTGCTAAGTCTTTCTAGGGGCCTATTAATTTTTTTTTTAAATGACACAATTGTACATTCTGCACTTTGAATGATCGAATATATTTGGTAATATATTTAATGTAGTTTCATTTAAAGAAATTTGTTTTGACAATCGAATCATACACTTGACGAAATCTTTTATAAAAGTTTTTTGTCAAAGATCTTTGACAAAGTAATACCGACCTAATAAATGTTTATCAATTCGAGACCATAATATATGAATTCATTGGGATTGATCCCACATATGACACAATGTAGTTTTAATTCACCAACACGTTTACATTTATAACAAATTGCAGCGATCAACACTCAGGTGTCATAAAGTTCCAGCCGTGCGGTTTCCTGTCAGCATTCTCGGTGGTTACTCTTCTAGCCTCACATTACGTTCCGACGTTGCTCCTTATATATGTCATACCTCAACAAATAGTTTCAACTTCTCTGGTTTCAGTTATTCCGACCTTGCTCCTTAAATTTCTTTTGAGAACATTTATGATATTCATTATCTCTCAAGAGTTGTACTTTATAGATAATTCTTTTAGTGAGCATTTATAAAATAATGCAATCACGAAATTTGGTATTATAAATTACCATTAATATATGTTATTCTGCCACAATTTGTAATTAAGGTAATTTCAAAAAATAGTCTAGAATAGTAGTTGTCATTTACAGAAAGGCTATTCGTAAATGTTTTGTGTAAAAAAATGGTTTGCATATCATTTATACTTAGCTTATTTGGAAACGTTTAAACTTCAAAACTGGAATAGTTGGCAATCACTGTATCTATTATTTGTTCTATATTTTTAGAATTGTCGTGGCAACATTTTTGTGGTTTTGAAATAATTTTGGCAGTCTTAGTGTACTTGTTTTCAAGTTCGGCCCAGTTCTGTTAAGGGTGCTGTGATTTCAGCACCGTCATGCTACTAGTTACATAAGTTTCGCTTTTTAAGTTCTTTTATTTCTTTAATGCCTTATTATTGATTGATTCTGCTTTATAGTTGCCAATGCTAGTCTTCGAGGAATATTGTATTGGTGTTCTCTTTTTATTACTTCTGCAGGTCTAATAATCTCACCTGTACATTTATGATCATAATCATAAGTTGTAGAATGTTGGGCAGTATAAAACAGTGCTCTATGCGCGAGAACGGATTGTATCATTAGAATATATGCTGGTCTTTTCACACTTGTTGTTTCTTTATATGGAAACTGAAGTAATGTCATAAGTGATGTTTTATGTATAAAAATGCCTCCAGTTTTGTTCTATTGACTAGTGTAAATCGTCTACCAGCCTATAGGATAGTAAATACATGAATATATTGCGATGATAACGGCAATTTAGTCATCCAGTGCGCAACCATCCCTGGCGACTAAATGTCACTACAGAGTGAGGTAAAAGTAAAACTCTGCGTAGATGATGCCGACAATAAGTTCTAGTGACAGACATCAAGGTTAGCTTCGTACTATCAATTTTTAGCAGCATAAATGTATTTACGATTGATCCTATATGTACAGTATGTTGAAATTTCTCCATAAGGAACTTGAACTGACGAAACGTATCAGCACCCAGGTGATTTCCATGAGAACTTTGGTAAAATCCTCGTCAAGGGTTAGGTTAGGTTAGGTTTCCACTAGAAATTGAGCAGATGAAAATGAGCCTAATAGAGAATATGAGGCAAATAACTAAATATTCAGGAACAGTGACATGCATCCATCATCTTCATTTTTTTCGAAGGACATTATTGAGAGCAATTAACAATAGTGCAGACAGAATACTACAAAGCAATAATGTCCATCCAGTTCGTCTAGGTTTAGGGGATGGTGAAGATTTGGTGGAATAAAACGGTCAGAATCAACGTTGATAGTTTTACGGACAGGCTGGAAGTAGCGCGTTTTTGTAATCAACCCAGATTCGGTGTAAATGGTTGAATAAAGTTGCAGTTACAAGTAAAGTGTATCTCAGTAAGTAATAGTAGGTATACAAATTTGCAACTCACTCAATGTCAAATAGGTGATTTCGAAATAATTGTTAGGAAGAAATTATTTGTTATTGAGAATATATGATTTATGCAAATACATTTTAACTTCAAATCAAGAGCAGTCGTCATCACCTCTTTTTAAATGCTGAGTTGAGTAAGTGAAGCACTGCGTTATCAATTTTTGTGCAGTAAGATTTATGAAAATCTGCCATATGTGATCAAGGAATTCGAAGAATTTGCACTGGTACATAAGAAAATTGCAGATTTATAAGTGCATCCCAAAGTGTTATTACAATTCTGCTATATATCACGAGAAATTTAGCAGATACATGCAAACTAAGAATAGAAATATAAAATAGGGTAAAGACTCACCATAATTAAGTCCGTCAGACTTTATAAATCATAAAAGGATAAAAGATCTGTTTATATCAAAATTGAAGGGTATTTCTGCCACACCCAAAATGTGTAAATTTGATATTTTCATATTGCGAATTGCAAAAATAAGGTTAGCCCTTAAATGCATGATTTTTTTATTTAAAAATAAAATTGTTTTTTGTGTATATAAGGGGCCAAATATCAATGAAAAAATACTTAAAAAAATTTAGCTTATTTTTTTTATTAAAAAAAAGCAAAAATGACGTGTTTCATATATGATACAGTGTGCGTTATAGCATAAAAACATATTTATTTATTTTTCATGAAAAAGGCGAAAACAATTGGAGCTCTGATTAAAACATAAGTGTAATTCGCATTTTGAACAAAAGACATAAGTCAAACTTTTGCAGGTAGGGTTTTTGCACCTTCCCCTATTTTTTTTCCACTCAGGCCAATGTGTGATTGAATCTTTTATGACGTCAACTGGTGGAACAACGGTCTTAGGATTTCTTTTCTTCTTTTTTTCCAACGCACTCTGTATTCCACTGCTTGATGGGCGGCCTCTTTTAGCAGTGGATTTTCCAAATTTACATAGGGTCTGGGACACTCAATTCTAAAACTTTTTTGATTCATGGGCTTTATTCTTTTCACTAAACACACCCTTCTATAAAGAAGCCACGAATTCACTAGAACGACATCAATTAAATGGTAGAATAATCTGAAGTACCATTTCTTCGATCGTAGCTTTATTTTGTGGCGCCCAATATGGCTGTCAAATAAATCTACCCCACCCATATGCTTGTTATAAATTGTAATAATTTCTGGACATGTGACTTGTTTATATTGTTTATTTTTTCGATCAAATCTTTGAGCAGTGGTTTCGGGTTGTTGTCCAGAAAATGTAGACAATAAATTTACGATTTTATTGTCTTTCCAAGATAAGCAAACGACGTCGATTCCATCAACATTTCCAATGTATTCAACAGACTTGCCCCTAATGGCAAAATACCCTGCTTATGCAGATAAACCATAAGCGGAAAAGAAGTGAAGTAATTATCAAAATATATTTGATGTCGTTTATGTTTTGTAATTGCCCTTGCTAGACGAACTACCACATTTGAGCTTGCCCCAAGGTCTGGTTCATTATCAGGTCTTGCATTAGGGTTGTCTTCTTGTCCTGTATAAACTTCAAATGCATAAGCATACCCAGAGACTCCACATAAAAAGAACAACATGAATCCCCATTTGTGAGGTTTGTTTGCCATATACTGCTTTAGATGATGCCTAGCTTTGGTCTAACAAATCTGCTCGTCCACTGACAGGCTTTCTTCTAGAGGGACAGATAAGAACTTCTCTTGTAGGTTGCTTATTATAGGTCGAATTTTATGGAGCTTGTCAAATCCCAGTTGATCAGCAGGAACTTGCGTCTCATTGTCATTGAAATGTAGATTCGCACGCAGTTTTTCAAAACTGTTTAGTGACATTGTCTCTTTTACAAAGTCGCTTCCAGTAAAATCAGCCCAGTAGTCTCTAATATTTGCACAGTAGGAAACTGATGTAAAAATGCATATACCCAGGAATTTTTGGAGGTCTTCTTTTATTACATGTTCTGGTTTACTAGGATCACGCTGAGTACTATATAGGGTGGACTCTTCACAAATTTTTTCCAGTAAAGCATCATCGAAAAAATATTTAAAAAATTGGTAAGGGGAATCAAGCTCCAAAATTTCTTTTTGGAGTTCTGTGTCACCAATAAACTCTTTGTCTGCTTCAGGAAATTTCAAGTTACCCCTTTTTTAAATAATTTTCCGTATATTGTCCAAGTCTTTTTCTGTAGATGAAGCGGAGCTTGTAGATTGTATAGCCGTTAGGTGTTGTTTAACTGTCTGGGTTATATCTTCCAAAGCTTCTGGATGAGGATCTTCAACAACCGATTCATCATCTGGACCGCATTCAGCAAGATTATTTACTAACACTGATGGGTCTAACAAATCCTCTTCATCTTCGGAATCACCAACTTCCAGTTCATCCTCACTTTCCAATGGAATATTCACTAATTTCAATAATTCTGCATCTGTCAGAGGCTTTTGCCGCAGAAAATCCTTCACCCAACGATTCATTCTGATTCATGCGTAAGTGCATAAAGTATCATATATGATACGCCCTAAAAACTTACACATAACCTAAACACTCGCTAGTAAAGTATCATATAAAGTTGTAAAATACAATCTACTTACATGTCTCGAAACTAAAAATCACTTTATTCGCCAATAATTAAAGTGGTAATATCAAACATATCGAAAATAAAAACTAGTGTTTGACAGCCGTTAGTAACGTGTGCACAGTCGCAAATTTTCGGCAACACTAAAGCAAATACCAGAAATTAAATATCGGTAAAACATTTTTCAGATTTGATGCACATTGTTACATATATGAAACACGTTTTAGTTCCTTAATCTGCCAACAGATTCCGATACTTGTGTCAAATAAGAGGTGTATCATATATGAAACATTATGCAGTTAAGGGT
Source organism: Octodonta nipae (assembly GCA_034190945.1). Lineage (NCBI taxonomy): Eukaryota > Metazoa > Arthropoda > Insecta > Coleoptera > Chrysomelidae > Octodonta > Octodonta nipae. The sequence continues at coordinate 110,603,707 of CM067219.1, read as the reverse complement.
TAGTAAAGGATAAAACGTATATCACATTAGATCTAAAGAGAGTTAAACAAGTAATTTAGACAAAAATAGGAAGTAGGTGACAACTATAGAAAAAAACCACTTAGGTACATGAAAATAAGTTGTAATTGAAAATAATATGTAAATACTTAAGTTAAGAGAATAAACAAACTAAAGACACTAAATTAAGTAGTGACAGTGAGGAAATAAGACAAGTACAGATAAGGTAAACTGAACCTGTTGTAAGCGAGCCAAGCCAGAAAACAGGCATCCTCAAAGAAGTGATTTAAACATTGTGCAAGTAAAAACTTCATGTCTTTAGGATAAAAAGAGTCTATGTAGAGTAGAAAATAAGGATTAGATAAGACTTGTAAGCTATATTTATTAAGTAATGTGAAAAATAGAAATATATCGGAGTCAGACATTCAAATTCCAAAATATCAATAACGAAGCAAAATTGAGCTATAGTCGATAGGAAACAATTTGTTCCAAATTAAATGAGCTTTCAAATGAGATATTATTAATTTAATCAAAAGTAAAAATTTTATAAAATTTGGTTATAAAATTGTGTCATTTAGTTAGCTGTTTCAAGCAAAATTTGGCTTGTCGTTAATCTTGTCCATAGCTTATAAGTACAAGTGGCACGCCAAAAATCAGGAATGGAGAAAAGCAGAAAAGTTAAGGAAGAATTTGAAATGGTGTTTAGAAAAGAAAAAGACTATAAACCAAGATTAGAACAACGTAAATAATTTTTTAGAATTTGAAATTGTATGTTCTTATAAAATGAAAATTAATGTTTGTTTATAAATTAAGTTAAGAAATTACAAAGATTTGATGATTTAGTTGATTCAAAATTTGTTGTTTAATAAAGTATGTTAAATTGTTCTTTTGAAAAGTGAATTTTTTTAAAAATGTTAAATTCGAAACTATAGAAAATTTAAAGAAATAAATCATGAGTTTAAATTAGTAAACTTAAAAGAAAGCATCAATTAAAGTTTGTTTTAAATTAAACTTAAAATTGAAAAGTGGATAATAAAAAAAATTAAGAACATTTGAAATTGGAAAAAGAAACTGAAAAAAGGTAAGATAATGAGAGTGTCTTCTGGAAAAAAGCTGCTGAAGCCAAATGAGAAATTAAACAGTAAGTATAAAGATTGCTTTTTTGCAAGTGAATTGATTTGATGTTAATTTTGTTTCAAATGAATTTATAAATGTTGATCTTAATTTAAATATGAATAATATAATTTAAAATTTGCAAAAGCCTGTCTGCTTGAATATAAATAGCCGGATGAAGAAGTAAAATAAAATATAGTGTTCAAATGAACCCACACTAACATGACGGAAGTGAGTTCAATTTAATTACTCAGGGATTTGTGTTGTTGTGACGCCTGATATCAATGTCGTCTATTGGAGTATTATAGGATATCTTTAGAAAATTAGCGGAAATTCGTAAACCCCAAAGTTTTTCAGGTTGATAAACACGAACTTTACGACGAGCTCTCCAAAGTACTCGGTGCTTAGGACAGCTGGTATCAACATCCATCATCTTCAGAAATGCTTTTAAATTTGTCTAAAAAATTTGTAGAAATTCGGCACCCACGTGTTTTTGTAAAAATCCACATGAATCTAAGCACAGGACAATATTATTTCGGCTATTTTACTAGAGGAATCCTACAAAATTCGTTGATAGTAAACGTCCTAGGCCCAGGAGGCTGTTGACGATGATATATTCGTGTTCAGAGACTTCCCTAAACAATTACTCATTACAATATTTCTATAAATCAACAATTCGGAATGCATTTTTAAGGTACCTGTGCAAATTTTTAAAACTGATCTCATAGGAACACAAATGATTTTTATCACATATATGTGGGGAACGCCAGATATAAATAATGATATATTGATCTATTGATCATTATTTATATCTGACTATTCTTGGCAGGTATTCTAAATCATTGCCAGTCAGTTATTTGAATAGAAAAGAATTGGGTATAAAAACCCCCATCAACACCCGAATAATGTAACTAGAGTCAAAATGTACACAGCACTCCAACACTATTACTATGTACACTTTTTTGATCCTTGAATTAAATGAGTTTGTATACTTCATTATTCCGCATATATCTACGATAAAAGTTGAAAAAATACTGAAGTTATTTATTTGATACATTTATGACAAATTTGATACCGGCCTGTTCATTTCTTAAATAATTCCTAAACCTTTGGGGACGCATAACTCAGCTGCTTTCATCAACCTTAATATTAATGACTCTCCTTGTCAAATCTAGATCTCGCTCTTTTCGATTATCAATCGAGAATTTGAATAATTGATTGCAGACACTTCGTGATGGATAAGGAGACTTAAATAATAAGACACAAATAACGTTTCTAGTGTGGTTAAAAGATGGAAAATATATATGATAGCACTCTTTGGAGGTGTAATTTATTTTTTTACTGAAAGCCGCCGGCATTCTGACTTCTTTCACTTGGTTTTCCTGTTCATAACACCATCTATCATTTTTAAATGAGATTGTGTCACTAACGTTATTAATTTTAAAATGAAAAATCTGTTTGCAGATTTTCGAATAAAGCTTTGTTGAAAATATATCGGAAAGCACATCATTTTTATTTTCAATATGATTGGATGGAAGTCAAGGTTTAAACAATTATATATGTGTTCACTTAAATAATTCATACATAACATATTAATTGGAAATTTAGTCTTAGTTACATGTAGTAATTTCAAAGAGATAAAAGTACCATTGAGTCGAGTATTTTTGTCATTAACAAGTTTGGTAAAATAACGACGTTCCGGCAGTGAAATTTGTCCTTTTCAGGTATCTTCTCTTCGGATTGCTCTCGTAGACGCCTGAGTATCCGTCATAAACTAGGCCGATGAAAATATTACCAATAGCCATATCCTTGTGAACAAATCAGTGTTGGGATAGTTCGTAAGGTTTCGCCAAGGTTTTCCCTTATGATTTTACTGAGAAAACTGAATCACAGACTGAATTCTTTGATGGCATTTTTGGCGAATCTTATAACAAAGTTGCAGCTAGGAGCGCTACATAAAATTCTGAAGATCACCCTTTCAAATTGGAAGAACTTTATTATTGTATGATCTTTAGAAGTTTCTGTGCTACTCTGTTTATTATCAAATTAGATTCTCTTTGTTACGTCATATGTCACATAACATTATTTCCCAAAAACTGTTTAAGCATTAATTGAATATCTGCTATCCTTCAGGAGACTACTTATATGCTTGTCATGTTCATGGCAAATTTTTAAAACCGCAATTAAAACACTCAGTGGCTACAATTACATTGAAATTAAAATATTCATGACGGAATGTCAGTTAAGTCACTTTCTGAAGAATTACATGTTCCAACTCATCGAAAAATGTAAAAGACCACTTCGGGATATTCGTTAATAGAATGTAATTAAAAAAACCCTACAAATTGGTAAAGGATTTAGGAGAAACGACCAATGTACCTTATATATTGGTGGATTTCCATGCAGGTACAAAAAACATTTCTCAAATCAGTTCATAACTGGAGAAAAAATCAAGTAACGTAGATATAAAAAAATACAGGCCGAATTGATAAAGTAACTTAACCTAACGCAACCTCCTTCCATTAAATCAAAAAATCTTTTTAAGGGTGATTTTGATCAACTTAACAACTTAACACGCCATAGAACTTGCACTATTGGCGAAAACTGCTTATTTGTATTTTCAATCGACTTCCAAAATGAATCAGTACATACAAAAGTCATGTGACAAGGCTTAAGAATGAACAGTGGACAGCCCGATTGGGAAGAGAGGCGCAAGATCGAGTCATATATATATATATATATATATATATATATATATATATATATATATATAGTTATATAAGTTATCCCATCGACATATGAAACATATGAAACATATGAAACAACCTAGCAACAGTTCTCAAGCTGAGTCAGCATAACACGTGTCGTCTCCAGTTACCCGCAGACGAACATCCGTGAGAACTGCAAGCGCTGCGACACCTTAGTCAGCGTTCTTAGTTTATAAATTATACTTTTTCATTGTAACAGCATTCATTATTACTTACAGTTCTGTCTAGTTTAGTTTAACACTCATTTTGTCTTTTTAATTGTTATATAAAGTTTTATTATTTTCATTGTTATTTTCAAGTTATTATTTTTATTAAAAGTATTGTGCAACTATAAATAAAATCTTTTTTAAAAAGAGAAATTTTGAAAGTGTGATATAACAAATTGGCGCAGTCAGTAGGATACGTCTAACGTTACTAGAACACGAGTATTCTAACTGGTAGCGGCGGATTCCTATCCCTCAACGGAACAACGAACCTGAAAGAAGTCCTCACTGCAATCAAACCTAGAACACGGCGCTTTCAATGTTCCTGTTGATGTAAGTAATGGTGAATCGTCAGTCGTTTTAAGGAAATATTATTTGATTTATTTTATTGAACATTGATTTTTAATATTTGATATAATCTATTTGATTTGATTAATATTGATTTATTTTATTATTTGATTTTACATATTTATCAATTTGATTTTTATTTTGATATATTTGATTCAAATGAAACATTGATTTATTTCATTAACTGAATTATTTTATTTTATTGATATATTTATTTGATTTATTTTTATTGATATTGGTATATCTGATTTACTTATTTCATTGTTTTTTTGAATAACTGATTTATTTGAATTTACTATTTTAATTGATTACCATACTGTTCTATAATTCAAACAATCGTTATTCCCATTAACGTATTCTACATTTTATTAATTCTCTATACCCTTTAACATTTTATTCTATAAACTTTACACCCTTGTTCCAATTCTTTTATATCGACTAATATAAAAATGGCACAAGCTTCTCCAACACCGGTAATCAATGAAACCGAAAGATATCGGTTAACGGAAATATTTTCCGTTATACCCGAATTTGAAGGCGACCAAATTTCCTTGGGAACCTTTATAGATGCGTGTAATTGCGCATATAATATGTCCACGGCGGATCAAAAATATTTATTAGTGATCCATATAAAGAACAAACTCAAAGGGAAAGCGGCGCAGTTAGTTAATTCAAGGAATCCCGGATCATACCTTGAAATTAAACAACTCTTGACCCTACACTTTGGAGATTCTCGTGATCTCTCTTCCCTGATTCATGACCTACAACGTCTGAAACAACTTTCAAATGAGTCCCCACTGACATTTTATAATCGACTCCAAGTTTTGAGTGCGAAAATGCACTCCTGTATCCACAAAACCGCTGGGCTTAGTCCAGAACAAAAAGACGCCCAGACCACTCTAGTGGATACAATGGTGATGAATACCCTTCTTACGGGATTAGAACCCCGTTTAGGTCAGGTAATTCGTGCCAGTAACCCAAAAGACCTTCTAGAGGCACACTCCCGGATTAGGAGAGAGCTTCAACTTTCTTATTTCGAGGATCAAAAAACGAACAAATATGTTCCTCTCAAACCCAACTTTCAAACACGAAAGCCGACACAACCTCTTAAGTGTCTTCATTGTGGTCGATTAGGCCACATAGCCGCAAATTGCCGATTGAAAAATCAAAATGGTTCTCAACAATTCAACCAAAACCATAGGCCAAATCCTGTTGGACCTAACCAATCAACAAGGCCAAATTTCCCCTCAAACACACCCCCTGTTCAACAAGGACAACAGTTTCGTCCACAAAACTTTCAGAGACCCCCTTTTAGGTCTCAAATGAACCCAAATTATTCTCGTCCTTCGGTTATACAGAATAACCCGAATAACCGTCCTGAAAGGACACATCATTTCAATCAACATCAAAATGATGGTTACTCACAATATTCGGATTATTATACCGATAATTACAATACTTATGACTACGAGGATGATAGTCAAAATTATTCAGGCTTCGAAGAAACTTTTGACGATACCCCTGTCGAGCCTCTTAATTGTCACGATTATCAGGATTTTCTAGCGCTTCCGAGCCTAGACCAACCTCCCGATTCGACAACAACTTTGTGCGAAGTCGAAACCCAAATTCAAAACTTGAATCTCGACGATCTGAACCCAGGTTTGAACTTCCCGGAACAACTATTTCTTTAAGCCCACTTCTTACTGTAAACTCTAAAAATCTCTACTATATTCTTGACGCTTCTTCTAAATTTAAACTTCTTATTGATACCGGAGCTGGTATCTCTATCTTCAAAGAAAATACCGTAAAGAATTTCACCCAAAGATCTCCTGAAAGGGTAACTATTCAAGGTATTACCCACGAAAAAATTCCCATCTCACAATCAACTTTAATCCCATTCGCTCCACGTAACCCACATAAAGTCTTCATATACGATTTGGACATTGAGTTTGACGGCATACTAGGATTAGATTTTCTTGAACACTATGAATGCATAGTTGACTTAAAATCTAAACAGCTAATAACAAATTTTAAAACCATCCCTTTACACAAAGTTCCCGATAACGATCAACCCTTGACTGATGTACCCGACACACTCAACGTTAAGCCTAATATTACTTCACAAACACCTACACAAAACAAAATAACCATTGAGGCACGCACAGAAAAGATCTTTAAACTTAAATGCGATCTTTCTAACATCGACGCCATCTTACCAACTCAAGAAATTGACAGAGTACGACTTCCAAACGCACTCGTACACATTAACTCAAAAGGTGAATTTCTAACTTCCATTATCAACGCTAACGCGATGCCCAAAACAGTAACTTTTTCTGATTTAAAACTGGAACCACTTGACAAAACTCACCCTCTTCTGAATTTCAATACAGACGATTATCATGAACCCCAATACATAGATAGAAACTCGAATATTAGACAACAAATTAGAACTGAACATCTGAATGACGAAGAACGCGAACAAATCACTGATCTTTGTTTGGAATTTCAAGACATTTTCTATCTTGAAGGTGACGTCTTGACTTTCACTAACGAGGTTAAACATTCGATTGATACGAATAACGCAAAGCCCGTTTTCACTAAATCCTATAGATATCCTCAAGTACATAAAGAGGAAGTGAAAACCCAAATTGGAAAAATGCTTGAACAAGGTATCATTAGGCACTCCTCATCTCCTTGGTCCTCCCCTGTATGGGTCGTCCCCAAGAAGCTCGATGCTTCTGGTAAACAAAAGTGGCGAGTAGTTATCGATTACAGGAAATTAAATGAATTGACTGTAGATGATAAATATCCTCTGCCAAATATCTCTGATCTTCTCGACCAACTTGGAAAGTGTCAATATTTTTCGACACTGGATCTCGCTTCCGGGTTCCACCAGTTGGAAATCCAAGAGGAAGATATTCCTAAGACTGGCTTTTCTGTCGAAAATGGTCATTACGAATTCGTTCGTATGCCATTTGGTTTAAAAAATGCACCTTCTACTTTTCAGAGGGTCATGGACAATATTCTTCTGGGTATCCAGAATGAACGTTGTCTCGTCTACATGGATGATATCATCGTCTACTCTCCGACCATCCATGAACATATTTCCCGGTTAACAGAAGTTTTTAAACGACTTCGGAAGTCTAACCTAAAAATTCAACCTGATAAGTGCGAATTTCTTCGTAAAGAAGTGGCTTATCTTGGCCATCTTATCACACAAGAAGGTGTAAAAGCAAACCCTTCAAAGGTTGAATGTATTCAGAACTTTCCTCAACCCCAAACTCCGAAAGACATCAAATCTTTTCTTGGTCTCGCTGGGTATTACAGACGCTTCATACCAAATTTTGCGAAGATCTCTAAACCTTTGACTAAACTACTCCAAAAAGACGTCAAATTCATCTTTGACGCAGATTGCAAGTCTTCCTTCGATGAACTGAAGCAAGCCCTTGTATCTGACCCAATCCTGATATATCCAAACTTTGAAGAACCCTTCCTGCTCACTACTGATGCTAGTGCTTTTGCTATTGGAGCGGTTCTTTCTCAAGGCCCTGTGGGAAAAGATCTCCCTGTTGCATACGCTTCTCGCACCCTCTGTGCTGCAGAGACACGATATTCCACCATCGAACGAGAATTGTTGGCCATAGTTTGGGCTGTTAAGCACTACAGACCGTATCTTTTTGGGAGAAGGTTTACACTCCTGTGTGACCACCGTCCGCTTACTTGGCTCTTTTCCATCAAAGATCCTGGCAGTCGTCTAGCCAGATGGCGCCTTAAGCTAGAGGAATACAATTATAAGATCGAGTACAAGCCCGGCAAGGTAAACCAAAACGCAGATGCTCTTTCTCGCATCAAAATCAACCATTTCAAGCAATGTGCTGATTTCCTTTCCAAAATCAAAATTTTCGCTAACAACGAAACTGACTCCGAACAACCTGAAAACTCTGACAATGACGACGAACATGACGAAAGAATTATCGCTGAGTTTAATCGATTTGTTCAACTCTACAAAACTGAGTCAATAATCGATTACTCTAAAATTGAAATATCCAATTCTCAACTTCTAGACAAGTCCCACAAACGCATAGTTACATTCTTTTGGCAAAACAAAACTAACGACTTACACGACAAAATTATTGATGACTTTTTCGAAGAAGAACCTAATTTCAGTAATGACACTCTTAACATCATGGCCAGTAAATCTGTCAGGCATAGAAAATACTTAGTTGTACCTTTGCCCTATGACCCTGAAACTGTCGTCTCACATCTTTTTAAAATTATTTATACCAACCAAGACCAATTCAACGACTCCGAAACATACTGCATAGAAAATAACATAGAACTTCCCATTCTCGAAATTTTATCTTTCATTCTCTCCGACAAAGAAATCAAACTGAAAATCTGCCAAAACATTGTTACAACTCCTACCGAAGACGAAATTCCTATAATAATACAACAATACCACTCTGGTAAAAACAACCTCCATCGTGGCATTAACGAAACTATCAGACGTATTAGGGAAAAATACAATTGGACCGGCTTAATTAAAACTGTAGAACAATTCATCAAATCCTGCGAAACTTGCCAAAAAGTAAAGTTCTGTAGGAAAAACCTAAGTGCACCTTTTGTTATTACGGAAACACCCAAGACTCCTTTCGAACGTATTAACATTGACATCTTCGAGTATCCATCTAGAAATCATGCACTGACTATTAGGGATGAACTAACGAAATTTACACACGCCTACCCCATAAACGACAAAACAGCTTCAACTGTCGTAAACACCCTTTTGATTTTCTTTCAACATTACGGCACTCCGCTTCGCATCCATTGTGACTATGGACGTGAATTTGACAACACTTTAATGCGGGATTTATGCCAACTATACGACATAAGACTGACATTCTCCAGCGTTCAACATCCCGAGTCAAACGGTTCTATTGAAAGATTTCACGCGACCTTAGCAGAAATGATAAGGGCAAATACAGCGGAACATCCAACCGAACATCCATTTAACGTCCTTCCTTATGCCATCATCTGTTATAATAACACAAAAAATAAAACCACCGGTTTCACGCCCTATGAACTCATATTTGGGCACACTTCTAGTAGGCCTCCAGAAACCCTTTACAACCAGGAAAAACTTATTTCGAAATACGTAAGAGACCTAAATAACAGAATGGACTATTATTACAGACTCGCCCGTGCTAAAACCGAAAGACAGAAAGAAAAATCTAAAGTGCGATTTGACCAACACGTTTCTACTAAACAACCCGATTACAAAGTAGGCGACAAAGTCTACGTAAAAGAGTCCCAAACCAAAAACAAAGCCGAAAACAAATTCAACGGCCCCTTCGAAATTACCGCAATACGAAAAAACTCTGCCACCGTCATAAATTTACAAACAAACCAAATAACTAAAGTTAACTTTGACAGACTAAAACCCTATTTTGAATAAAAAAAGATTCTGTGGACTGTTTTCAGTCGTGAACCTTCAACAGTACTCCATTACGCCTGTTAACAATACTATAGGAGTTTTCTTCCATGAAGAAGGCACCCTTAAAATTTCTAATGAGAAATGGACACTCCTTGTTTACAAAGATCTAAACCCCTTTCGAGACGCTATTTCTAACAACGACAATATACTGAACAGACTTTTAGAAACTATTAACGACAACAAAACTAACATTAAAATCTTCAAATCAAAAGTACAGACTCACGTAAGCCTCCTGAAACAAATATCAAAATCTGTTAACATCAAATATACAGAAATTTTCGCTGACACTGAGACTTACAGTACCAACAGAAAGAAACGCGGACTAATTAATGGACTGGGATCGATTTGGAAATCTATTTCCGGTAACTTAGATGCAACAGACGGAGAATACTTTAGTGACTCTATAAACAAAATTACTAAAGATCAACATCAAATTGAAAACTTAATGAAACGACAATTATCAGTAACAACTTCAGTCATTAAGAACCTTAACACCACAATACAAAAATTTCAGTCCGAAGAGAGAATATTTTCGGAAAATATCGAAGCAATTAGGAAGTCAATTGTGTTCATTACAGACGATCTTGCTTTTTATGAACTTCAAGCCAATGTCTTGGATTTGTGTGAAAGCTTAATGGAAAGTTACGTATACATTGAAGATACTCTCAACGATGTATTAACTGCAGTCTCTTTCGCCCGTCTAAAAATTTTACATAGCTCAATTATAAACCCAGTAGATTTGGTCGACTCCCTTCAGAAAATATCACAGTCACTTCATGAAAATAACTTACCGCTTCCAACCTATAGTTCAAATGTTGCTCGATACATCGATCTAATAGAATTGGAAGCTTTCCAAATCAATACTAAAATTGTTTTTGTACTAAAAATCCCCTTAGTCAATCCTGAAACTTATACACTATACCGCTTGTATCCTATCCCAGTTTTGGATTATCGAACAGGATTTCACCATATTCTTCCAACAAAATTAAAATATATCGCGAGAGATGACGATTCGCTAGTGTACGCATCTTTCGAAGAATTGAGTGACTGTAAGCCATTATCTAAAGAACATAAGATCTGTTCCAAAGTTATTCCACACACCATAGACAAAGAAGCCCTCTGCGAAGCACAGCTTCTTAGACAGCCAGCAGCCCTTCCTCCAACTTGCAAGCCTTTAATATTATATGCCGAAGAGTATAATATTCAAGAGATTGACCTGAACCTTTGGTTAATCTCGATTTCCGGACAGTTGCCCATCAACATCAAGTGCAAGGGAGAAGATGTCGTTACCCAATCCATATCGACAAATTCTCTACTGACCATCCAACCCAGTTGCAATGCCTTCATCGGAAACACCAGGGTCCATGCCAGAAGGACCACCAGCAACGTTGACAACATCACACTTAAGAGTCACCCAGTCAACATCCCCTACAACTGTTGCGACAACCTGCCAACCATCAGTCAGCTTCCAAAGTTGAAACCCATGAGACTACAAGAATTGGATGCCAGAGACCTGAATATCGCTAACCATAAGCTTAGACAATACTCCAGGGAATTGGAAAAGCTCCTAGACCAACCATTCTTGGAGAAACACACCTCCTGGTTTACGATCATCACAATGGCATCAATCGCAATTGTGGTTGCCTTCCTTTCCATGAACATCATCAGGAAGAAATTCCAGAAGCCTCCAACGATCAGCCCTCCTGCCGATCCAGCACCACCACCAGGTCCATCAACCATCAAGCCCAGGGTAAAACTCCATAGCCTCCTTAGTCCTGTCGAGGATATGGAATTGCAGAACCTCCCTTAAAAGTCGATGCTGTAGCATCAACTTTTTTATATGGATGGGAGTTGTTATATAAGTTATCCCATCGACTTATATGAAACAACCTAGCAACAGTTCTCAAGCTGAGTCAGCATAACACGTGTCGTCTCCAGTTACCCGCAGACGAACATCCGTGAGAACTGCAAGCGCTGCGACACCTTAGTCAGCGTTCTTAGTTTATAAATTATACTTTTTCATTGTAACAGCATTCATTATTACTTACAGTTCTGTCTAGTTTAGTTTAACACTCATTTTGTCTTTTTAATTGTTATATAAAGTTTTATTATTTTCATTGTTATTTTCAAGTTATTATTTTTATTAAAAGTATTGTGCAACTATAAATAAAATCTTTTTTAAAAAGAGAAATTTTGAAAGTGTGATATAACATATATATATATATATATATATATATATATATATATATATATATATATATATATATATATATATATATATATATAATGTTAACCGACTTCCAACTAGAAATAAACATACTCTCTTCTAGGTGTCATTGTTTTGTAAGCAAGACAATATATATAATATCTAATTGATCTCATTTTTGGAATCTGTTAAGAATGAGGGATGCCTATGTTCACAAGCAAAGAATAGAGTCGCAGAATTCTTTTATGTGTTTTTTTCGGTATTTTTTGCTTACAAAAGTACTTGGCTTTCAGTGAACAGGCTTTCAAATTAGAATTTTTTTTACAACACTTTGCCAAGCTAGAAATTGATTTTCGGCTAATTGTATTGAATCTCTGATGTTTGATAGTTCTAAATGCGTGGATTAAAAGTCTTCATAGGCACAAACTCAGAAAGTCTTTTGTTTTCGATGTATAAGCTTTGAAAGTTTCATTTTTTTACAACTTTCCATGGCTAGCTAGACAATAACTTTTGGGTAATGTTATTGAATCTCTAGTTCCGAGGGCGTGCATCAAAAGTCATTTTGGTCTAGAAATCCTCAAAGTTTTTACGCTTATTTATCATTGCTGTATTGTTGTAAAACAACCAAGAACAATCGGAGTTTATGGCCATGGAGACTACGCATTCAGAAGATGGAAAAAAATAGCAATGGGAAATTCTCCATTAAAATTGTGTGAGGTCCTTTAAATAGTCGTGGAAATGAAACACTGTACTATAGATATTTTTTGTGCAGTTCGATACATCGAGTTTACAAAATTTATTACCATATCTGACCAATGATATTGAAAAAATTTCACAGGTGCATAAGAAAAATGTATTTTCTTAATTACATTTTGAACTGGTGGTTAACAAAAAATAATAACTCGGTAAATAGTAACAGAAATTAGTCCATTTTTGTTATCTGAGTGGTTTTGGGGTAAACTTGTAAATAACAGACATATTATTATACAACATATTTGATTTATAAAGGTTTTCCAACTCAATTGCAAGTCATAAAGATTCTCGCAACTGAATACATTTACTATTGCAGTTCAGCGTTTCATACACCACAGCTTTATATGTCGTCTGTGTGCCGTATGCGAAGCATAGAGTGAGCGTATTATTAACGAATGGCCACTTTTTTGTTTTAATGTATCATCGTTATAAACAACTTCATGTGAGAATTAACAAGCGCCGCGCACTTTTCAAACACAAAAAATAAATGTAAACACGTGTCCGCTAGCGAAACAAAAAACGGAGAAAAGATTGCGAAGCGAAATTGTATATCAGGCGCGAGTGCAAGAAAACATCCTTCATTAGAAACCATAAGTGATACCTCAATAACCCCAACCAAAAATTCTAGAAATGATGAACATTATGCATGACAAACCATGCCAATATGCTAAATTTTATTATTTCAAAAAATTTCAATCAAACTCTTTGTCATTACACAAAAGTTTAGCAATGAAGATAAAAATCGTTTTAAATTTTTTTAATTGTTAACACGCTTGTATTAGGTTCACTTGTAACTAATTTTGTTATTAAATCTTGGAACTCAATTTTAAGTTAGATCGAATTGCCACATCGAAATGGAAATTTGTTTGTACGTGTTGCTTGGAGGTCAATTTATTAATTTGGTATTTCAGTTATAACTGGCGCATCCACCATTTTTTAATATAAATTCTTTTTATTTTGATTTGCTAAGAGTGATTTTTTAGTTATTTTGAAAAAGGGCCATAAAATTAATATGTAGGGATAGAGTAAATGTTTTAGCTCTCCTGCATTATACAAAACTTTCAACACTTTCTGTAGCACTATAACAGTAAAAGGAGCTCAATGAAATTGATTCCAAATTTTTAAAATAAATACATTAAAAAAAACAAAAACCGACTTAAAAAAAATAACTAAATAGTATGAATCAATTTTTTGCTACAACAATTAAACACTTTTTATTAAGTTGGGGCCAAGCTAAAGTCAAACTATTTTTGGGAAGTACATTTATAAGTTCTACTCGCTGTTTCAAATTGGCACCGACTTCAGAAAAAGTATTTAATTGTAGTAAACTATTATTTCATGCTTTTTAGTCAATTTTCTTTTGAATTCGGTTTTTGTTTTTTTAAAATGTATTTATTTTACAATTTTTAGTGATGCAATGGCTTAATTGGATGCAGTTTTCAAATATAATTAACTTCTTTCATATCGCCTAACATAAGGTATTTTATTTACTGTCATGTATTAGCTTGACCAACCTCGTTTACTGTTGAACAGAATAACTTGTTTTGTAGATATGTATATGTATTAGAAAAAAAATATACGATAAAGTCCTCTTTGATGAGAAACGTTGTCTACAGTGAATAAAAAAATGACAGGGAATGATTACTGTTTACGTTTTAGACCATGTAAAAAAGCTGTTTGTGAAGAATAACGTTTTTCCCTTAAAATTATTAATAAAAAGAAATCGTTTGATTTATGAATACACACTCTATGTACATATTAACTAATTTATCTGCATTAATTCATCTTATTTACAATTTACCCCAAGTTCCGAACAGTTAATTCCAGTAATTCCATTAAAGCTTATAAATCCGGCGACTTCACCAAAGCATAGAATATAAGAAATTAGGTAAAAAGTTTTTCCCCATTCTCTAAGAAACGATATAAGCTATGTTATTTGAAAAAAATATCTGACCACTTTCAGATATCGCGGAACTAATCCAATCTCTTTTCAATTTGCCCCATGTTCCGAATAATTTTTTTTCTAATTATATCGGCGCCTCCACCAAGGCATATAATATATGAGAATAGGTGAAAATAGTTTTTCCCTATTTTTCTAAGAAACGGTACAAGCTATCTTACTGACACTTCGCTATCAACCCAAACAGAATTCAGTAAAATGGTCGAAATTCCTCGAGCCGTTTCCGAGTAATCGGTGAACAAACATTAAAAAATAAAGATACAGACGAATTGAGAACCTTCTTCTTTTTGAAATCGATTAAAAAGGCACAATTCTAAGATATAAAATTAAAACATTTAACAATGTCAGGGCCCGTTGTCAATTGTTAAAAGACTATTAACAAAAAAGGCACAATTCTAAGATGTAAAATTAAAATATTTGACAATATATTTTTCATAGTTTCTTAACGGGGTCTGACCTATGCCCCGAAACGCTTGGAGTATACAGCAATTTTCTTAACTGTTATTTCCCAAAAAAATTCTTCTTTGATGACAAACTTCATCTACAGTTCAGTTAAAAAGTGACATGGAATGATTACTGTTTATGTTTTAGACCATGCAAAACTGTTTAAGAGCAATAACTTTTTCTATTAAACTCATTAATAAAAAGAAATAGTTTGATTTATGAATACACACTGTATATAAATATTAAGCGACATTTACACTGATTAGTTAAATTCATTGACAATTTACCCCAACTTCCGAACACTAAATTTTTATTATTAGCGACTTCATCCAATTTTACTGTATAAGAAAGTCGTTAAATTTTTTTCCCGATTTTCTAAGAAACGGTGCAAGCTATGTTATTGAAAAAAATATGGGACCACTTCGAGATATTCCGGAACTAATCCAATTGCTTTTCAATTTATCCAATCCTCCGAATATATTGTCTTCATATTTTTAATAGCGGCGACTCCACCAAAGCATAGGGTATAAGAAAATCGGTAAAAAAGTTTTTGTCCATTCTCTAAGAAACGGTACAAGCAATAGTAATGAAAAAAATATGGGACCACTTCGCGATACTCCGGAACAGGATGCAGTACAAACGGTCGAAATTGCTTGAGCCGTTTGCGAGTAATCGCTGAACAAACATAAAAAAAAACATAGATTCAGACGAATTGAGAACCTCATTCTTTTTGAAGTTCAAAATTTAAATGTAAGCTCTGTTGTCGGTAATTTTTGTAGATAAACGGTCAACACATTATTAAAATTTAAAATAAAAAAACTTTGGGAATGTATATATTAATTATGTATATATTTTAGGTATACGATTTTAACGAAAAGTTACTTTAAATTTTATTACAAATTATATTATTTAATTATAAACAAAAATTACTGCAGAATACAATTTTGAGTTTGTAATGTGTATTAAGCTAACACTTTTTTACTACTATTACATTTCAGATACTAACGTATTTTAAATTGCGTTTGTGAAATTCTGGAAAGAATCCCGATACGTAATTCAATTCCAGAGTAAGTGTTCGTAGTGCAATTCCAGACGGAAGTTATTCTATCCACCTTGTAATTTCCGACCAGACACAGATGTCGGTATGCAAATTTCCGTTGTTGTTCATCTCTCTAGAATAGATAATAGGATTAAGATAATGGTGGAACAAAAAGTCCCCGCAAGGAAGATCGAGAGTGCTGAGTTGTGAATAATTACTTTAAAATACTTCAACTGCGCTCAAAAATTGTTTTGATGTAATTAAAATTTCAAAAAAGGATACTAAAGAAATTAAATAATCTCTTGGAGTTTTTTGGTGAATGTTTGTTAAGAGAAGGGAATACTGCTACAAAGTTTATCCTTCGAATTGCAAGTATACTCCTATAAAATTGTATTTAGAACGTTACTTATGATTAGACGTTTGCTTTTGAGTCATTTTTATGTCTTCGGGTGAGTTAAATATACTTCTTTAGAGAGGATTCTTGATGATTCGGAATCCATTCAAAAAGTTGGAAACGTAGCAACTCAAAATTCTTTTCGTATTAATAATGACATCGTTTTATGCAATCATATAGCAATGTTTTAACGAACTACGTTTTCTAAGTCTTTGATGTGAAACTCAAAATATTTTATTGTATTGTATTTGTTGGTAGAGTGGTATTTAAAATAACAGATATATTTTGGAAACCTACAAATCTCTAGCAGACTATTTCTAACCTACAAGACGAGTGCAGACAGCACCAAGTATGGATCAAATCCTTAATTTTAATTATTGGTTCTTATATTATCTATAATTTCTAGGCAGACTCATCGATATATTTACAAAACTTAATTAAAATGACAATAATTAGCAAAATTGATTTTCCTGGGGAAATAAGTAGACGAGGAACATATTTCAGAAAGATAAGCTTTTCGCAATAGCTGTTTGGGATCTGAAACGTCATATATCAATTAATATACCGACTGAGTAAAAACTTCAGAAACCCCCGATTAACTCGATGGCCATGCATTTTAGAGAAAAAAATTACAAAGGATTTGAGCTTGCTTTCCGATGGTGACCTTGCGGTTGAGCTTGACCATCGTGTTCAGGGTCATTTCCAGACAGGTAATTTTTTTTCAAATAAAAACACCCGGAACTGAAAAAGGCAAAATTCTTATATACTTATGACCTTGACTATGACCGAGATAAGCACGATGTTAAAGGCCATTTGACGGTCAAGTCGATATTTAAACTAAAAATCCTACTTGCGAATTAAAAAATTTTGCCTTGACAATTGTGATTTTAACCATGAGCTTGAAATATGGAAATAACGGAAAATTGTACTGTCGTAGAACATCCTGGAAATGACCTTAGTCATAGACTTCAATGTATTAATTTGACTATTATCTGCCGGCTTTTGAAGGTCAAGTATTTTCTGCAAATGAAATTGAACATCTTGGCCCCAGAGGTCAGAAGAGAGGACATGTTTTTATCCGCCAGTTTTACGCCTTCTAACATTTAAGAATTAATCTTGCAATTATTCGCGAACTTAACACTAACGTCAGGGGTGAATCTTATCTGAAGGTCAAATCTATTTTTTAAATGTAAACCCGTACTTTTCTGACCTAACATAAAAAAAATTACATTTACATCTACTACTGGATATGACCCTAAGGCCAAGGGTCAAATTAAATAACTGCAATTAATAAAGCCCCTCTTCTTATTATTTAGTTGTGAAGAGAAAAGTTGCACAGTTTTTTAAGGAAATATTTGCAATTATATTAGCCTTACTTGAAGGCTAAGCAGAGTTAAAAACTTTTTTAATACGGATTAGTCAATATGTGAAATATTACATGTCCTAAATACGCTTGGGTTATAATCAAGTGCCAGATCTAACTTTCCACTTGTCAAATGAAAAATATGAAATGTTATTGCATTAAGATATGCCAATTTGTCCTTGAAATGATCTTGAAGTTCTTTATAAAAATTACTGTCAGGGTAAGATTAGGGTCAAGATCGCAGTCAAGGTCAAAATTGAAAAGGCAATTTTCTGTTTTTTCATTTCGAAGGTGTCGAAAGTAGATACTTAGAAAAATTAAATTGGTCTTGAATGAAACTTCAGGGGCAGGGCTAAGCACATAGTCAAAGTGATCAAGGACAGTGATATTTTCTCTTTTCTATGTTGCTGTAAAAAGTAAGGGTTTCCATTTAAATTGACCTTGAATTGACCCTGCAACATTAAGGTTTGTATTTTTTTCTGGAAAATGCGCTGCCTTGTAAATGCCATACTATTTCCACAGATGTTGCAGCATCAAAGACTTTTGAGTGTTAAGGGTTTCCTGCGTTTTTTATTTTAACGTACTGCAGATCTAGGTAGGTTTATTTATTTATACTTTGGTAAGATGATAGCGTTAGAAGTCAAAAGAATTAACGATCTACTTCATACTAAATAAATATATATCTTAGGTATAAAGTTTCAAATTTTTATTACTGTTATTTTCCATGATACTTCAAATTAATTCTAGTAATACTAATTAGAAAGATTTTTTCAGATTGCAAAATATGCAAGGGGTGCATCAGCTTTTACAGAAATGAGATTTTACAATTCTGCCCCACCAGTGGTTCATTTTTACTCAACGCAAAGAGCACATGGTGGTCTGTTTATGTAATGAAGGACGACAAATTTAGTTACTAAGATTCTAAGATCACAATCATATGTTAAAACAAGCATTCTTAATTTAAACAGAAAATACAAACTTTTGGATCTACAAAAAAAAACATAGAACAATGAATGAATGATATTTGGGTGTTCCTTTGCATGTAGAATGAAGTAATTTTCTTACTAAAACTAGAAACTGCATGCTCAGTTGAACAATACATTGATAGCATTTTCTCCCCCAAATTTAATCACCAAGAAATCGACGTAGCTTACCGAATTAATGTTTTCAACTGACATGCTTCAATAATAAGTAATTTAAGTTATGAATTCGATTTATCGTTAAGACTCAATAAGTTTTCCTTGGTTAAGCTATTTTGTCTTTCCTTTCTCTTCTTTCTCCAGTCGATTTTTATACTATTTGTCAAAAGTCTGGGTTTGCCAGTTTCACCATCGTCGGATATGGTCTTAATATCGCTGGTGTTATAATTGTTTCACTCAGGCGTTGATAGTTGGTTCCTCAAGTGTTTCGCAGTTTGGAGAGTTAATAAATCTCTTAAACAAATCAGTTATATACCTAGGGTTCCTTATGGAGTTTTAAAATTTGATGTGTGTATATTGGTTTAGCAAAACCACGGTTTTATGTGAACCAATACGGCACGCACCAAGACAATTCAACACAGTAAACAAACTCAACATCAAGACATCGTCTACGAGTTATTTGCTGAGTCAACATGCCAACATAATATATACATTGCTTCTGCGAGTGCCAGGTGTAGATGGCGCTTGCTTTGCATCTCACACGGCATGTTTCATTTTGCTGCTCTAAGCCCCAATTTTGAGTTGAATCAAAGGTTTTGCGCAGTTATCCATATCCATATTATTAATACTAGTCCATAGAATCCAATAGGTGATTCCTTTAGGAGCCGAGGAGGCTTAGGCTACGCTTTAAATGGCTACTCTAAGAGACCAAGTAGCATAGCTATTTGTTCTAAGAATGATATCAGCTGTACTGCTGAAACCAGCATTAAGATTCAGGTCTGAGCTAGCCTGAGAGTTTGGAAGAAATGTAATTATTTCATATTCCGTGTTCTATGCAAAAGCTGTGCTTAAAGGTTCTGTGCATTTCAAAGTTCCTATAGAACCTTACGTTAGTCGAAGCATCTGAAAAAGTCTGCTACAACTGCGGGTGATAAGTTTGAAAGGAATTTCAACAGACCGCTTCACGATAGCCCGAAAATCCAGAGTGCATCTATAGACGCTATCTGTGAAATCTTAAACGCATCCAGATCTATAAAACTTTGGGGCGAATGGCAAATACGATGTAAATGTTTGTGTATGTGTTAGAATTTGTGACAATGTGGACCTCTTAACGCATTCAAAATTTATTCCACATTCACGGCACGAGATCTGAGTAGAGTCACTTTTTTGACGAATCTCAAAGGATTTGCACGATTTAGTTGTTGATGTGCAAGCGTTTGCAAGTTCTACCATATAAGATACACAATTCGAAAACCTAACCTCACTTTGTGAACGTAGTGTTGATAAATGAATTGAAATGCATTAATAAACAAGAAAATGTAAGGGGTTTATTGTTTGGTGTGACTTATTTTAAACGGAATAAAGAAAGAAAAACGATTGCGTGAAGAATCTTTTTAGAGAAAGGAAATATGAATGCTATACCAGCTTATTTCAAAAACTTTTAACGGATCTCTACAGATTTTAAATATTTTATGAATTTGATGGAAACAAAAATTGTAAAAGGAAACCGTGTATTCAAAGTATATATCTTTAAACGAAAAATTGTCCCTTACATTATGATTTCTGGCAAATGTATAGTTGTATAGCAGTCTACAATAGCTCTTTAGAGTACAAAACAAAGTAGGTATATCTCTTATTATCCAACAAAATTGTAAAGTCATATCTGAAGCACTAAAGGTTTCCATAAAGGCGAGAAAAAACTTTTTAATTTCCAACAACAAATTTTGAAGAAACGAATTATTATTTTAGGAATTGCGTTTATAATAAATTTCTATAGTATTAAACTCTTAATTTTAAATCGCGGACCTTCCAATGTGTTCCACTTGTTTGACTTTCATATTTTGTTTCCTTTTTCCTTTTTTAAATATTTTCAGATGTAGATTTACTTTCTGTTTTGGCAACTTGTACAGTTATAACCTGAATGTTGAATTTATTTTGATGTACACACTGAGCACAAACACACGACACATGACAAAATATTTGCTTGAAAGTAATTTTCAATTTTCCCAAAAATATTTGCGGCGAAAGCATTCGACGAAAATTTTTGTAGATCTGGACGCGCCTTTACAATGATTGATAATACAGTTCTTAAGGTATCAGTTAACAACTAATGTGTCTATTGATTTTTTGAGAAAAAGCTTATTTAGTATTCCTGTGAACAACTAACTAATTCTATTTACAGGCTCATATTATAATGCCAACTTTACTGTCAAATTTTGCCTCCATATTGATTGGACTACTTAAAACATTTCTTAAACAAATAATATTTAGCGAAGCATTCATGACAGAGTTATTCCAACTTCCTTTTCAGCACCGATAAGTTACCTACCTGTCTCCTCGCTTGAGAGAATTACAGTCGTGGAGTCGCTTCTCTTGTGTTTCCTTGAACAAATTTCAACCTAAAACTTCTTGTTATACCCATTGCCAACACTTGTTTGAACTTACGAAGAAACTAGAGTCGCAGTCAGTAGAGCTCGAAATAAAGACGTAACCATTAACTATGGTTTCTAAATCCAATCACAAGTTTGCCTTTAAGTAATTAAATGAAAGTTATTTTAAGTAAACAGCCTTTGCTAACATTGAGTCATTTACATGCACTAAGAACAAAATGTTAAATATTACATTTCCGTTCCCAGTTCCCATTAAAAACTATCGAATATAAATAATTTCTCAGTTTATTACGTTTTACGTTGCTAAGATATGAATTACTCTGCACAACACTACTAGTTTTAGATTTACTTATAAAAGTACAAGAAGATCAATAAATCGTTTCATTTGTAGTTATGGTAATATTTTCATTACTATAATAAATCAGGATATAATGGTTTTTGGCTCAGAATTTTTGAGAGTCGAAAGGAAGTAGCTCAATAATGAAAATCTACCTTATGTTCATATGCCCTTTAATACTGTGGGTGGTTGCAATTCAAATCAATAGAATGAAAATTTTATATAAAATTCTTCTGTAAAATAAATACTTATTTACTTACTCGCGACTGAAAGTGTCAATTTTGCATCGAGAAACGTATGTTTTTAAACGGTGTTTGACGAATAACTCGAAAAACTAGCATTTTATCGAAAATAACTATATAATGCAAATTTATAACTTTTAAAAAACAAACGAGTATCATTTTGCACTTTTCGGGGAAAAGGTATAAAGTATTTTTAAAGTACTTTAAAAAATCTACATGTTTTATAAATATCTAGTAAAATAATTTGGTCAAGTGCGACTGGACTCGCATACTAAGGGTTCCGTACCACCTTCAAGATTCGCTGTATTTAGTTTTCTAATTTGGCCCTGAAAAATTAACATTAGAGTTTTATTTTACTAATAAACTTTCAGGGAAGCCTTTTATAATCTACTGTCTGAATTTTGAGGCTCTATAGATTGGAAGATAAAGGGCAAAATAGGTCAACAGTCAGTGTATTGAACCTTATAGATGTCGGTGACATCTACCGTCTAGTGAGTAATTTAAGTATATGAACGCATACTATGCTATAACATATACCATACATACTCTTGACAGATGGTTCGGGTGTTTTATATAAAAACACATAAGTAAATATATATACAGATATATATCCACATATTTAGAACTATATCATTCAACGTATGACAGCCGTTTCGAACCAGGAGTTCTCGTCAGATACGCTTCCTTGAATGACAAGTTCTAAGGTGAAATACTTGGATGTTATACACATCAGTAGATACGGTAGATGTCACCGACATCTATAAGGTTCAATACACTGACTGTTGTCTTACTGATGTGTATAACATCCAAGTATTTCACCTTAGAACTTGTCATTCAAGGAAGCGTATCTGACGAGAACTCCTGGTTCGAAACGGCTGTCATACGTTGAATGATATAGTTCTAAATATGTGGATATATATCTGTATATATATTTACTTATGTGTTTTTATATAAAACACCCGAACCATCTGTCAAGAGTATGGTATATGTTATAGCATAGTATGCGTTCATATACTTAAATTACTCACTAGACGGTAGATGTCACCGACATCTATAAGGTTCAATACACTGACTGTTGTCTTACTGATGTGTATAACATCCAAGTATTTCACCTTAGAACTTGTCATTCAAGGAAGCGTATCTGACGAGAACTCCTGGTTCGAAACGGCTGTCATACGTTGAATGATATAGTTCTAAATATGTGGATATATATCTGTATATACAAAATAGGTCAAGTTTTAAATTATAAATTATTAAATTTGTTATTCAAATTATTTAAAAATACAAATAAAATATATTTTTCAAAATTTAAATAGTATGGTTTCTAAAATGGGTATTAAGTCGATGTTTAATATCTTTGCTAATATCTTTTAAACAAATGATTTAAAAATATGATATATTTGTAATTCACATAATGAGCCTTTTATTTGATATATTACATGATTTGTTTGAAAATTGAATATTTATTTTCCATTTAATTGTATAATTTGTCCCTAAAATTACCATGGAGGTTTTCTAATAATTTTTCTTATAAATTTCAAGTGAGCCCCAGTACCCCCAATTATTTTCAAAATTTTAGGTAGTATGGTTTCGGAAATAAAGCGAGAAATGAGAATTTTATGTTAATATCTTGTAAACAATTAATTTTGAAAAATATAAATAATATACAGGTGTGGAAATTCGTTCTCTGGGGTCGGGTAGAATCCCATGCGATTTTGAATCAATCAACGCAATACGCACCAGGAGAATGAAGTCGGTATGACGCCAGTTCGGACGTATTCGGGCTGTAATCACCGCATTCCGACGATTCCAATCGCTTAAAAATAAAACATACGATATGTTGTAAATAATTATAAGGCTAATGATTAATTTCTTATTGACAACAGTTACTAATTTATTTTATTTTTAAGAGTATCTATTTTATTTCATTTTTAAAACGGAAAAAATGCTAAGTTTTCCTTCTGGCGTAATAGCGGACAATTAATTTTTCATCGCAAAAATCATGAAAAGGAAAAATACTCCGAAATCCGTATTATTTGCGTAAATAATTATACTCCTTCGTTGATAAAACATTACTGACGAGGAAAGAGACGGACAATGGACGGTCGCTCTGTGACGATCGATGCTGTACGATACGATATTCTCGTGTACCTTGAATGCTCGTGAAACAGACGTACTTAAAACGACAATCCTCGTCTCATGCATATAGTAGCAGTTCCGTCCTTGTTTAACGTTAGCATTCTCCGACCCCAGTCAAACGTTTTCCATACCTGTATATTTGTATTCCTCATAACGAGCCCCTTCATTTGATATATTGCATGACATGTTAAAAAAATATTTTTTATTTTCTGTTTATTTCTATAATTTGGCCCCTATTATTAATATTAAAGATTTCTTCGTATTTTTCCTGTAAATAAAAAAAATAGGTCTTATAGTTTAAGGAATAAAGTGGGAATGCGTATTTTTTAAAATATTTTTTTAATATTTGTATTAGTCATAATGAGCCCTGTGATTTGATATATTACATGATACGTTAGAAACAAGTTTAATTTTTTGTTTTCCATTTAATTCTATAATTTGCCGCCCAAAATGATTATTAGGGGTTTCTCCTTATTTTTCCAGTAAAGAGGCGCTATACCTATATTTTTTTTCAAAATTTTACAGCTTATGGTTTCGGAGATAAGGGGGGGGGGAATGGGTAAAATTTTTTATACTTTTGTTAATATCTTTTAATTAATTTAATTTAAAAATATGAAAAAATATATTTGTTTTCGTCATAATGAGCCCTTTCATTTGATATATAACATGATGTGTTAAAAACAATTTTAATTTTATATTTTCCATTTAATTCTGTAATTTGCCCCCCTAATTAAAAGTAGAGATTTCTCCTTATTTTTCCAGTAAACTTTAGGTCAGACTCTATACATCTATTTTTTTTCAAAACTTTACGTTTTATAGTTTCGGAGATAAGGGAGGGGGAATGGGTAAAATTTGGTATATTTTCGTTAATATCTTTTAAATTAATTTTTTTTAATATGAAAAAAATATATTCGTGTTCCTCAGAATGAAACCTTTCATTTGATGTATTATATGATGCGTTTTAAAAATTTTTAATTTTTAATTTTTTATGTAATTCTATAATTTGCCCCCAAAAGTTATATTAACGGTTTCTCCTTTCTCCTGTAAAGTTCGGCAACGTTCTATATTTCCTATTTTTTGAAAATTTTAGGTTCAGTAGTTTCGGAGATCAGGAGGGGGAACGGTCGATTTTTTTAGTTTTCCCCCCAGAAGTACCCCTAAAATCAAAATTTCTTCTTTTGCGATATGTCACCAAACTATACCTTCATACCAAATTTCAACCTCTTCCGTCCAGTAGTTTACGAGAAAATTGCTGTGATGTGACAGAGGCGGAAATCCTGAGTGATATTATAAGGGTATCGGTATATTGTATATACGGAACCCTAAAAATGGAGCAAGTTATCACAAAAAAAGTGTGCATCTATTATTTTCGGCAAAAAGTGAAATCTATAACGTCATTACGACCTTAATAAAAAATAATCCTTACCCTTTTGCAAATTACTTAATTTATGTACTAGTAATATGTTTTAGAAATTTGCTCACTGTTGAAAAAAAGTGTCCCGAAAGTAATATAAAATTTTTGATATTGCTTTTAAAAGAGCATTTATTAAAAATAACTCGAAAATTACTAACCATGGTTAAAATTGTAGAATTTTTCATTCTGATTTCTAAATTTCTATACAACTTACAACTCCAACCTTTTTCAAGCGAATGGTTTGAAAAAAAATATATTGTGTGCTCTTGAAATTTTCTACAAATAGTTTTTCGTTGGACTTCATAGTTCAAAAACTACGAGACAACTTTTTAAAAAAAAACAATAGCAAACAATAGCAAACTCTTTTAATTTTTATGGCGGACATTTATAAAAAAGTGTTTTTGGATACTTTAGAAAACATTGTTTCTTCCTGATTTAACGTTGGAACTTTCAATTTTAGGGTTTGAAGAACACCTGCCAACTTTCAGCAAGCCATGACTTGAAATCTATTGAGTGCACAGCAGCAAAAAAACGTTCTCTTTTCTTAGAAGCTACAATTTTTCTTTATACAGTTTGTCGATAAAAAGGTAACTTTTCAAGAAACCGTTTAACAGCATAGTTTTTTTCGGAGAAAAATTGACATTTTCAGTTGGAAAATTTGTATACAACATTTGTTGCTTAAAGGACCCCGGACAAATTTTATTGGTTTGGGTTGCCGGTTAAATTGACTGGAATTTTAGTATGTTGTACTTCACGACGTCCCGATCAAAAATTACCATAGGCACAAAGTCTAAAAATGGACAGTTTTTGAGATATCAGGATCATATTGAGCAAAAATAGACAATTTTCGGACTATCCAACATTCATATAAACTTGAAAAGTATGAACTACTCGTTTAAAATTCTGGGTAATTAAGTAATAGGTTATGGCATTGAACCTTTGATCATGACCTTGCAAGCAACCTTCAAGGTCATTTCAAGATCGAACTGATTTTCAAGCTAAGATTGCCTAATTTTTAATAACAACTGGAAAGAGTCAGAAAACTCTTAACGAAACAGTAACTTAGGATTCAGATGATGTAAATCTCGTGATCCGGGAAATAAACGGTTAACTGCGAAGCAGTCCGTTGTTGACCGAAATCTGTATTTGCGCCCTCTGTCGTCAGTTGTCCCTCACCAACTTCAAGACGTCTGAGCTCTCATTATATTTGAAAGACTCAATCCTCTTAAAAGCTGAATATCCTGAAAATCAGTTTGACCTTGCAAGGTCATGATGAAAGGTTCCATGCCATAACATTTCTCTTAATTACTTAGAATTTTTAGGGAGTAGTTCATACTTTTCAAGTTATATGATCCTTGGATAGTCCAAAAATTGTCTATTTTTGTTCATTATGACCCTCATATCTCAAAAATGGTCCATTTTTAGACTTTGTGTCGATGGTAACTTTTGATCAGGACGTCATAAGGTACAACAATTGCAGCCTATTTGACCGGGAACCGAAACCCAGAAGATTTGTGGGGGTGCCTTTCATTTTTCTATTGATTCCTGTGATTAATTGAAGTAGGTATGAATATTTCCACCCACCGGTAAAAGCATCTATCGACATAGAGTAGTTTTTGATCCTTCAGCTATTCCTTACTTACTGTCAAAATTTGAGCCATATAGATGAGTATATAAAAATATAGAAAGTTTTGCACTATTTTTACCGTCATATCCTAAACTATAATGATCCCGGCTTCGGGTAGATAAACCTAAATTTGAAAGTATTGTTACAAACTAAAATTCATTTGAAAAAATTTCAGTGGACCATTTCACAAACCTAATCCTTCTGGGTGTTTTGATTTCTTTGTTACGGAGTATATTTCCGAACTTGGGAACTTTGCTTGGTTCTTGCTAGATGTTAGGCATAAAATATTTTTGATTCATATTTAGGTTCCTTTCCTATTATTATTCAGTATGGTAATTTGCTGAGACTTTTTATTTTTACTATTGCTTCAGATGTATGTATACTGACTATTGTATCGTATCTTGTAATTATACTTGCGCTTCTTTTCGTTAAATATTTGCTTTATATTTAGTTAGCAACCTTTAGCAGATCATCCTTTTGTTTCAGCATTGGGTTATATCCTCATTCTTATGTAATACACTTTTATTACATAAAATTTGCTGTTATTACATTATACCGTTATTTAGGAGTTTCTAAGAGAATGCCCACCTTGTGCTAAGATTTTTATCTTTAGATTGTTTATTTTTAGTTAATTAATCAATGTTGGAAGATTATTCAGGTAATTTTTGAAATTAAAATGATTAAGGCAATATATTTTAATTGATCGTTTAGGAAAAAGGTCTATGACAAAGTTACTTTAACTACAACATATTAAATTATGCGAATTTTATTTAGGTAATTAATTTTTTTAAATTACATTGAAAATAGTTGTTGTGATATCGATTAATCTGAAATATATTTAAAAAACACGCCTAAACTTTTTAGAATATCTTATAGATATTTTGTGCTGGTATAGTATATTTGTTTATTTACTATAATTTTTAATTTTTTATAAACGTAGAGACTCTTAATATATACCTGTCCTTGTTTCTTACACAGAGAAGTGAGTTGTATGGGTATTTCAAGGTCAAAGAAGTGTCGGTCGGAACAAATCCTTGAAACAAATGCAATATTTGCATTTCACTACCACAGTCATCTATTTTCGTATGTGTAAGTGTGGGCTTCCGTTAAGAAGCTTTAGGTTCAATAAATATAAAATTAAATTGTACTCCTATAATGTATAATAATAATAATAAATAATCGCTGTGAATAAATATAATAATAATTATATGCTATTATTATTTTGCTTTTTAAATTAATAAATGATATTAAATTATTCAATATGAAATAACGTAGAATAAATCCGCCACAGCGCAACTTTTAAAGGGGAAAACTCTCTCTAAAAGAACTACACCAGACTCCAGTTCTTTTTAATTGTTCTTGAATGAGTGCCAAAGGAATTCTGTAGCTAGATATCGCATTCCGAGGAAAGCGTCGCTTGTGCAATTTCAGTAGGAAGTTATTCTAGTCACCACGTAACTTCTGAACAGACACAGATGTCGGTATGCAAATACTGTCTGGTGTTCGCCCCTTTAGAATAGATAATAAAACGAGTTAACAGAGAAACAAAAAAGAAGAATTTACCACAACAAAGATCGAGAAGTTATACGAGTCACTGAGCGTTAAAGAGAAGAATAATCCTTTGAATTCTAGGGAAGTTCAGAAATTTCTCTATCAAAACAATAATGGTTTAATCCGTTTATGAAAGATTAAGAAAATGTTAAAAACACGCATACAATTTTTGTATGATTGCTTGATTTTTAGGGTTCCGTATATACAATATACGGATACCCTTATAATATCACTCAGGATTTCTACCTCTGTCACATCACAGCAATTTTTTCCTAAACTACTGGACGGGAGAGGTTGAAATTTGGTATGAAGGTATAGTTTGGTGACCTGATCAGGAGCAAAAGAAGAAATTTTGATTTTAGGGGTACTTCTGGGGGGAAAAACTAAAAAAATCGACCGTTCCCCCCTGATCTCCGAAACTACTGAACCCAAAATTTAAAAAAAAAAGAAAATATAGAACGTTGCCCGAACTTTACAGGAAAAATAAGGAAAAACCATTAATATTAATTTTGGGGAGCAAATTATAGAATTAAATAAAAATTTAAAAATAAAAAAAAATTCAAACTCATCATGTAATATATCAAATGAAAGGTCTCATTCTGAGGAACACAAATATATTTTTTTCATATTTAAAAAAAATAATTAAAAAGATATTAACGAAAATATACCAAAATTTACCCATTCCCCCCCCCTTATCCCCGAAACTATAAAACGTAAAGTTTTGAAAAAAAATAGTTTTATAGGTACTGACCTGAAGTTTACTGGAAAAATAAGGAGAAACCTCTACTTTTAATTTTGGGGGGCAAATTATAGAATTAAATGGAAAATATAAAATTAAAATTGTTTCTAACCCATCATGTTATATATCTAATGAAAGGGCTCATTACGACGAAAACAAATATATTTTTTTCATATTTTTAAAATAAATTAATTAAAAGATATTAACAAAAATATAAAAAAATTACCCATTCTCCCCCCCTTATCTCCGGAACCATAACGTGAAAAATTTTGAAAAAACTGGAAGTATAGCCCCTCACCTGAACTTAACTGGAAAAATAAGGAGAAACCCCTAATATTCATTTTGGGGGGCAAATTATATAATTAAATGGAAAATAAATAATTATAATTGTTTTAACGGGTCATGTAAGATATCAAATCACAGGGCTCATTATGACGAATACAGATTTTTTTTATGATTATTTTAAAATATTTTAAAAAAATTACCCATTCTCCCCGTTATTCCCCAAACTCTAAGACCTCAATTTTTTTGTTTATAGGAAAAATATGAAAAAAACCCCTAATTCTATTATTTGACCCCCAAATAATAGAATTAAACGGAAAATAAATTATTAGAGAATATGGGGGTTTTAGGGACAAATTATAAAATTAAATGGAAAATAAAGTTTCAATTTTCAAACGCATCATGTAATATATCAGATAAAAGGGTCATTATGTGAATTACAAATATATCATATTTTTAAATCATTTGTATAAAAGATATTAACAAAAATATTAAACATCGACTTAATTCCCACTTTAAAAACTACACTATTTAAATTTTGAAAAATATATTTTATATGTATTTTTAAATAATTAGAATAACAGATTTAATAATTTATAATTTAAACTTTGACCTATTTTGCCCTTTTTCTTCCAATCTACAGAGCCTCAAAACTCAGACAGTAGATTATAAAAAGCATCTCTGAAAGTTTATTAATAAAATAAAACTCTAATGTTAATTTTCAAGGGCCAAATTAGAAAATTAAATACATATGTATTCTGATAAAAATCAAGCGAATCCTGAAGCAGAAATAAAATAAAAAGTCTATGTGTGGAAAATCAAAGTGTATATTTTTTATAAATTTAAAACGCTTCCTTTAAAAGATATAACGGTAAATATAAGAAAATGCACTCATTCTCTGCTTGTCTGAAACTGGAATATTCGAATCTTGAAGGTGGTACGGAACCCTTAGTATGCGAGTCCAACTCGCATTTGACCAAATTATTTTATTACAATTTACTCCTTGTTATAGCATATGTGTTTTATCAAAACAATATTAAATTTAAACATCTCCTTCTGGGTGTTGCGATTTCTTTGTCAGTGAGTAAATGTTAAAGGCTGTTGTAAAATATTAATGAATTTAAGGATATATAAGGCAAAAGGTCCATTAAATCAAGTAAAATAATATTTTAGATTTAAATAAAAAACGAAAACTTACCTTCTGCATTCAGTGATTTTTAAATGCACAAATAAATAACTTAATTTTAAAGAAATTAAAGGTAATATATAGATTTTACTTGCAGACGTAGATCTTCTCTTACTACTCTATTCTAAAAATGTGCACTGAGACTGGTGTTTTTGCAATATAACAATTAAGCCTTAAAGATGGGTTTTCCTAGCGGCGTATTATTTGCGCAGCAGAAACCGAATTTGCCAAAAGACGTCGGCAGGAGCGCGAAATATATTACGCGGCGTGAAAGTGTTTTCCTTGAGCAGATGTGATCATCTATTCAGTCGACGTGAGGACAGCTTGTTAAATGGAAATGTGTAAGAAGAAGAAGTTAATGGTTATGTTGTTAATGAATAAAATTATGGATGATGACCAGGAAGAAGAATTTATACTGGTGGAATATGCGAAATTCAGAAAATGAGTGAGGTTCACTGACTACTTTAGCCCACACAGATACATTCCCACAGAGTGAAAAACTCGCTACTCAAATATGTGACTTAATAAATATATGTCTTCCAAAATAACTAAGCAACATAATAATGCTGAAGCACCACTATGAAAATAAATATTGCTTTATAACATTGTAATAATCATATTTAAATAAAAACTCCAATGCATGTCTTTTTTGTTGTCTTTATATATTCTGGGTCTTTCAAGTCATAGAGGACAATATGATTTTGTAGAAAGTCTATTAAAAGGAAATTTTTTGAGAACTCATTTCAAAAAACGCAGCGCACTACGGAATTTGACTCCTCCAGAACTAGTCGGGTCTGTCTCGTTGACGCAACACTTCCCACCTTAACGCAATGCACTCTGTAGGAAAACACTTAAATTTAATTCCAAGGAACGAGTGGGAGACGTGAAACGCTGAGCGCATCACGTCGTCGACGGCGCAAAAATCTCGCCGCTAGGAAACACACCTTAGTCCGTTTCTGTAAGATTACAACTTCACAGCACATAGAATTAATACCATTCAGAAACCGTTAGACTGTAGAATAGTTTGTCTAATCAGCAATAGTTTTCAGAATTTTAAGATTAAAGAAGTTGATGCTTCATATTTGAAACTGTGGTAAGTCGTTCAGCAAAATTCAGTTGTTAGACTCTTATTTCATACCTACTACTTTTGCTGTAAAATTAGTAGGTTCCTTTGTTTAATCTGTTCGGTAAACACAGTTTAATTGCATCGTTTATTGCATTTAGTGCTTATAGTTATAGTATATATTTTATTATATGAAAATGAAGCGACGATACAAATTAATAATAGTTAAAAATAGAAAAAAATATTAATCCTCAATTAGTTAACAATGTAGTTTTTTATTGTTCAATTTTGATTCCTGTTAAGAAGTTATGTATTAATCAATAATAATTAATGACAAACCAAATTTCGTTACATATATATGTTTCAATATTTCATTGAATCACTTACAAATGGACTACATGTTGCATATTAATAGTGATTGCTCCATAATTATCATGAGTGACTTTTTTGCTAAATTTATTACTTCAATATTTCTGTTTTCAGATTTTTAGCTTTGGAAATGCCAAATGAGATTTTGGCGAAACGTCAGATAAAATGTTATTTTCAGAGCACAAACCGAGAAACGGATGTACACTGGCTACAACAAAAAAAATATATATATATATATATATATATATATATATATATATATATATATATATATATATGAGCAAGGCTAGGTTCCGGGTGAGAACCGCGTCTGAATTTTTTTCTTTCAACTGACTAAAACATACAGCAAACTTCTCATTCGAAAATCTCTCCTTTTTTGTGATCTCGTTTTCCTTAAATCTTGCAGAATCCACAACATCATTCCGAACACTTTCAAACTAAAACATCACACCTTGTCACGTTCAATTTTCAGTATTCTTAACAAAGCAAGTTTCGCCCTATTACGAAATTCCATCTGAACATCAACTTGACCAAACCAACCGAAGTTTGTATCATTGTTACTCGTCATTACATACTTTCAACCCTCATCCAATTCTGTGGGACAATTTCGATCGCATGCGAGCGATAAAGCGGCACAATTGGCTCAAAAGAAAACAGTGACTCAAAAACATAAACTAACAGGACTTATTACAAAACAAAAACCTGCTGTCACCTCACTCCCTCAGACGACTGTCCACAACTTTTCTGACTTCTCCTTAGACTCTACCAGTTTACACGTCCTATCCAAAAGTTCCAAAAACTATCCCAACTGAAAGAATTATTTCTCAAGTTGAGGTAGCTTTGGTTGAACTAGCAGATATTGAGGCTGCAGATACTCGTCAAGACATTGCTAGAATACTCCGCACATCAAAACCACCAAAATCAAACCTAACTTCCAACGAAAGACATGCATTAAAACAACTACGTGACAACGGTGACATAACTATTCTTCCTGCCGACAAAGGTAACACGACTGTTCTTCTCAACACTAAGGACTATATTCACAAGATGAAATCTCCCTTCCACACTCCAGACTACGAAATAATTAACAATAATCCGACTACTTACTTAGAGAAAAAGACCAAGGAAATCATCAACACAACACATCTTCCTCTTGACGTCAAAAAGACCATCATTCGTCGTGAAAAATCTTCTAAAATTCCCAAAATTTACGGACTACCCAAGATTCATAAGCCGGCCATTCCTCTTAGGCCCATTGTCAGTTCGGTACAATCCCCGACTCAAGAATTAGCCCGGTACTTAGCCAAAACCCTTCAACCTCTAGCCGAACAAGCATCCTCGTATGTAAAGAACTCTTCTTCCTTTCTAGATACATTAGGCGCTTATAAAATTTCAGAAAATGATATCCTGGTTAGCTTCGATGTTGTATCTCTTTTCACCAATGTCCCCATTTCAGAAACGTTAGATATTCTAAAAACTAAACACAATATCTCTTCTGACATAATCAAACTGGTACAGCACTGTTCTTCTAACACAAATTTTTCATTTCAAGACACTCTGTTCAAATAAGTACGTCGGGCTCCGATGGGTTCACTTCTTTCTCCAGTGCTTGCTAACATTTTCATGGAACAAATAGAAACCCAGGCCCTAAACTCGTCTAATTTAAAACCTTCCTGCTGGCTTAGATATGTTGATGATACTTTTGTCATTTGGCCTCATGGCAGAGAGTCGTTAGACTTCTTTCTACAACACCTCAATGGTATACATTCTAACATTGAATTTACAATGGAAATCGAATCCGATTCGTCGCTCCCGTTTCTTGATGTCCTCATAACAAAATCCAGCCATGACACATTCTCACATACAGTCTATAGAAAACCAACCCACACCAATCGATACTTAAATGCCCAATCACATCATGGCCTTGCCCAATTAAGTTCTGTAATGAAATCTTTGGCCCTTAGATCTATTCGCCTAACAGACATTGACAATAGACAAAACGAACTTAATAAACTTCAACAAATCCTTCGACAAAACGGTTATCATCCAGACCACATTGCCCGCATATTTCGTCAATCGCAACAACCCTCGAGTACACCAACCCCAACAGAAACAGACCAACAACACCCGAAATCCTTCCTTCCGTACATTCGAGGAGTCATTGACAAAATAGCACGAATCCTACACCGAC
Organism: Octodonta nipae; assembly: GCA_034190945.1. NCBI lineage: Eukaryota > Metazoa > Arthropoda > Insecta > Coleoptera > Chrysomelidae > Octodonta > Octodonta nipae. Next base: position 110,568,956 of record CM067219.1, on the reverse strand, counting down.
ATCAAATAAAGACGCTCTTCAACATTAGTCAAACTATAGCTAACTTAACCGGGAACTCTAAGGATAAAGTGCCTAACGAGGATCGCGGCGTTTACGAAATTCCATGTCGCGATTGCCCACAAAGCTATATTCTTTGTCAGTTCGCAAAAAAGATCCGACTTCCGCTCTCGCGCATCACAATATCCAAACAGGACATGCCATTAACATCTACTATTCGCGAAGCAATTGAAATAGAGAAAAGACCCCGTAATTGCCAGATTAAACAAAGCAGACATCCCCTTCTAATCCAGCGCTAACTATAAATAAAAGAAGCAGACCAGACTCAAATTCAGTTCAGTTACCTAGTGACTCTTGAGGAGTAGGCAGATTGAGGCCCGAGTTCGATCTAGACTCTGAAACTCTATATATATATATATATATATATATATATATATATATATATATATATATTATGAATGAAAGTTCCAAATACCATAAAACACTTAAATTAATTACAGAATTATTTGCGGTGAGTGGAAGTCAATGATGCATCATGTGCAAACTAATGAAAATATAGCATATTCAGAACGAAGCATGGGTACGCTATTTATAACAATCATTTCTTAAAGAATTAGAGGAAAATGAATTTAATCTTCTAGCACTAGTAACATAAAAAAAGAGCATGAAAAATGTAAGACAGAAAACGCCATTGCAAAAAGGAATAACAAATGCGGTTTAAAAGAAATAAGCCACCTCAGCAATGCTGTGACATAAATGATATAAATTTGTGTAATAGTGTACCAACACTACTATGATTCGCAATTTTCATTGCTTTACAGACCTTGTTTCTATGTATTTATCTGTTAACAATACTGGAAATCTAGGCAAATAATTTATATATCAGAATTATGGGTAACTATTTAATTTGCGAAGCGACATCTAACAGCTTAACAGGTTAGTAGAATAGGACAAAATGTCAAATTTAAATCATGGTACAGAAATGTTAAGAAATAGCATCCCATGTTGGATGGAGAATGTGCTGCGAACATAGGACTTCGAAAGAAAGAACCAACAGCTCATTGAAGCTAATAACTACTCATTAATGTGTTTGACACTAAAGAACACTGTAAACCGAAGATAAAACAGAATATAATCAACAAACACAGATAAACATACAAATTGAAGAAGTAATAATAGATACTCTTATAGTAAAAAATTCAGTAAAACCATTATCCCTAGAAGAAATTAGTGCCTAAGTACTAAAAAAACCGAACGGACAATCTTGCAACAAATGTATTTGAGACTATTAAGTCGCCTATATTGCATCAATACATAAATATATATGATAGAACAGGAATATAATAACTATGAAGAAGAAGAACAGATTGGGTTTTTGAGCTTGAAGGTTCTGCTCATCGAAGGTTTTTTCTTTAAAACAACAAGTAGAAGATAAAACATTAAAAAAAAATATAACCGACTTCTACCTATAACTAAAAAGCTAAAAATAATTATAACAAAATACAACTCTAGAAAATAAATAACATATTCAATGTTGTTAGGTTCCTACCCAGGAAGTAAAAAATGTAAACATTAAAAGGTGCTCATTCTGTACAAATTAATTACCTACCAATCTAGTATATTTTGAAGCCGGAGCCAAGCAAATCTAAAATCCTTCATTGCGTACTTATCTACTAATTCATCAAACTTGATTGTTGCTTGGCACCGACTTCAAAAATATACTAGATTGTAGGTAATTAATTTGTACAGAATGAGCACCTTTTAATGTTTACATTTTTTACTTCCTGGGTAGGTACCTAACAACATTGAATGTGTTATTTATTTGCTAGAGTTGTATTTTGTTATAACTATTTTTAGCTTTTTAGTTATAGGTAGAAGTCGGTTACATATTTTTTTAATGTTTTATTTTCAAATTAATAGTTTTTTTGAATGTATAACCTTAACAGACAGAACCAGGTAACATCGAAAGCCTCAACATTACACAATGATACTTTCTTATTTAAATTGACAGGTAAATCTTTAAGAACAAAATGTACTAGTACGCGTTGACTTAATAAGCCCAAAATGTATTTATGCCTTATGGACTACGCCATGTAACCTTTTTTCAACTTTTTTTGATAGCCCTGTATAACTATAGATAATTCCACTCCAACCTATGTACAAACCATTCTGTACATACGACTGCCCACGGACAAGCATAAATTTGTTAGCTGCCTTCTGAAAACTATATGACGGAGTAGAATCCATCCCATATTTACGGAGTCAAATCCGACCTATATTTCAACCATAGTATATAACTCCTTGAGGGCTACCCCATAAATTATTTCATTTTCAACATATTATATATATATATATATATATATATATATATATATATATATATATATATATATATTATCGCCCTGTGTAACTTTAATTCCTCTCCACACTTTATGCAACTTCTTATGGGCTATAAAAGAAATATTTTTTTAATCACACTGTATAAATATAATTCAACTCCAGCATATATTTCAATCATCCTGTATATGATTTGCTTATGTCCACATCATATAACAGTTTTTTAATCACCCTAATCACCCTACATAATTTTAATTTCACATTTTTTCCAACATTTTTATACCACCAAACGTCCAGTCCACCCTATATTCCAACCATCCTGTATATACAGCTGCCTAGGGACCACTATCATTCTAGTCCGTCCTATATCTTCATATAAATGCAACTCCTTCTATCACTTTACTTTGTGATTTGTTTGCTATAACTAAACACCCTGTCCATAAACGCACCAAATAGCAGTTTAAAGTTTGACATGTGTTGTCACTGAATTCTCTATTAGGTCGGGAGAATGTGACAACCAAAAGCACCGTCTTCGCAAAATGGAAAAATTTGCATTTAAATAGGTATTTGCCTGGTATACAAACAAAACGAGCTTGGTACTCATTGATTTAAGGAGCCGAAAATACTATGCTTTACTACCTATAGGCTTGAGATGTACATAGAAAATTTTCAAATTCGCAATTAAAACTTCCAGTGCTAAAAATTCCCGCACTATTACGTTGGAATTAAAATATTTATGAGGAAATGTCCGTTATGTCATTGCGATGAAATTCTTGATAAGAATTTTGGAATCTTTCTCTTGTAAATTTGTATAGCATCAAGACAGCATTCTTCGAATGATCCGGAATCAATTTTATCCGTTTTGGGACGAAGCTTCATTTTGGCTGCAACCTGATTATAACCTCAACTGGTTTGTATGTAATCGTTGCGTATTACAGTTGATCCGGGAGCTTTTAATTGGATAAATGGGAGAAAGGAATGGGAATATCAATCTCCACTCAGTTCTCTTGTCTATAATGTAATAGATATTTCAAAACGTGTATCATTCACATTATAAGAAATCATAGAAAATATGATGACGTGTATTAATAAAACTATTACTACTGACGAATGAGCTGTCATTGTACTAACACAAAACTAAACACTTAATATAATTACCTCTGAGAAAAAATACGGACACAACCTCTTGCAACGGCTTATTAGTTAAAACTAGTGAAAAGTTTAAGATCAAAATTATGTTTTCATATATTTTATTTTAGAGATTTATTTATATCAATAAAAGTTCAATATGTGTTAAAGTTGATTTCTACTTCTACCTTCTTTCTAGTATACTAGAAACTATAACGCATTATGCACAAAATTGCCCTTTCGAGACATATAGTACAACTAACGCCGGTTTTATTCGCAGTGTGCATTAAATTATAGCATGCCGTTGTAGCTAAAGAGGTCGATATCCATATTTCGTACTATAACTGTATAATCTAATTCAATGGGGCATACTACCGTTTGATGTTGATTCTAGAATATTGTGTGTCGTTCTAAATAATACTGTTGAGCTGTGTAATTTGTAGTTGAAGTAATACGTCAGTTTGAGTCACTAACAAGGAAATTTCCGCCAACAAGCACAGCGTCTTTGTTGTGCCAAATTTGTTAATGTAACTAAAAATATAAGTTTACGTAAATATATTTAGATAAGGATATCAAAGTCATACATAACGTATATAATTTGATTTGTCATTAATTCCATTGTATGGGAAGGGATAACTGATATAAAATAATTATTTACAACATTGCAGTATTGGTCCGACAAATTTGATAATAAACACCAATGTCTACATGTTATGTCATCATATTCTAGGAGAGAGCGAATATCGAGAATATAAACTTGAATTAATTAAAAATACACGGCGGGTTTCAATTTTGTGGGCTCATTTCCCCAAAATTATTTGTTTATGAATAGGTTTTAACTAAAGAAAATCGATAAGGTACTATATTTTAAAGGAAATCAATGGCATTTGAAAAAATTGTAAGAAGCTATGACATAACTTTTTTTATGTATCAACCTGTAAATACCTAACCTTTCGATTTTTAAATAAAAGTTCTTTTTCCATTTTCCTTAACAAGTTTACTTTTGAGTTTGTTTTTTTTTTGATTTAAATTTTGAAGTTAAAAGTTTTTTTGTTTATTTCGCATGTAATCAAAAATGAGACAATGTTTCAAACTGAGTCACTTTGCCAAAAATTGATTAAGCAGTAATTTATCATAATAGTTTAGAAAAAGATACTAAACTGAACTTTTGATGAAAAATGTTTTCGAAAATAATATATAACAAAATGCACATACATCTAATTTATTCAATTTAACGGGAAAATAATCAAAATCGATGAAAAACAAAAAAGGTGTTTAAGCTGTTCAAGTCAAGATTTTTAAATGTAATCCCCCCTTAGAAACTTTTATCGTATTTTAGTTACCATAAACCTATGGTTTCTATTAAAAATTAAGATAGTTTAGATATTAATGAGTCCTTTTTTACTGATCTTCGCTCAGCTGTCTTGTACTTTCTGTATTAATAATAATTATTTAATCCAGAAATAGTTACTAATTACATTAAGATAAAATACAATATAGTTTCAATTATTATAGCTTCAAATGCGCTGTCTTGCATATACTTTTCTCGAGATGACCTATATCAATTTTATTTCACCATAAATACTCAAATTAACCTAACAAAAAATAAAACAACTTATTAAAAACTGCTCAATTTTCTAAATCAAACAGTTCTGTATTAGTATTATAAACGTAATTATCTACTAATGCAAAGAATATTTGGTAAATCTGTATGTTTCGAAACTTTCAAACGTTTTAGAGTTTAAATTAGACCATGTGCTGAATAATGAAGACTAAGGAAAAGAAAAGTGCTGTGTGATTAAGATACGTTATTGAATGATCTAATAATTAAACTTCTCAAATATATGAATTTTCCCAAAGATAAGAACCTGGCCAATTAATTTTACCCAAGGAAAGTTCCAAATGTGAAAAATTCATCAAAATCGTTTAAAACTATTTCGAAAAAATCTGAGTGTACTTATATACATGCATACGTAGATGGTTTAACAATATAGGTTTAACAATATTAGATAAGCCCAAAGATCTGACAAATCAAGTGTGTTATTAAGAGTTATTGAATTTTTTAATAATTATAATTCTGAAATATAATGCTTTTTTCAAAGATGTGACCATGACAAATCAATTTCTAGCCATCGTAACTATCAAACCATTTCTAATAAATGCTGGACATTTATGCATACATAATACGATTGCTCCTTTAATAGTACTACATAGAGTCGTTAGTCATTAGTAGTAATCGAATATACTTCTTTGCTCGTACAGCAATTTCAAGTATATCTTCAATTTTGAATTTCCGCCTTGTTGTAATTGTAAAAAATAGTTAAATTTTAAATTACGCATTTCTTAGTGGTTCATCCATTAGCTCACATCTTACAAAAACCAGAAATATTTGGTAACAAAATTAATACTGGAACAAACTATCATCAAAGTGATCTAAGAATAAAACAAGACTAATTGGCATAAAATTTAACAATGTTTGTGTTCAACAAATTTTTAGTATTCTAAAATTCAGACAAAAAATTCATCCAGTATCAGTACAAAATATTGTTCTTCCATTATCTATTTCTGATTTCAAAAAACCCTATACAAACAAGTTCGTGGAGACCCGATGGGGTCAACTATTTCTCAGTACTTGCCAATATTTTTATGAAACAAATCAAAATCCGAAGCCTAAACTCGTCCAATTTGAAATTTCCATATTTGCTCAGATATCTTGTTGAGACTTTTAACATCTGGCTTTACAGCACAAATTCACACATTTCTGTTATTCTCCATAGTATGCCATCCAAATATTCGATTTTTATGTCCTCCCAACCAAAACTATTAACGTTAAATTCTCGTATACCTTCTGCAGAAAACCAAAATTGACAAGTTAGACTTTTGTTTTAGTTTGGTAAAATAAATATTTCACATTTGTTTAAACGTTAATATCGTTGGCCTCATGAAGTTTCTTTTACGTCATCGAATTAGAGGCATCTTAACATATAAACATTCAGTAATATTTAATATGTTTTAGCGAGTTTGGACAAAAATGTAGAAAGAAATCACTACATCCAGAAGGAGATGTTGAAATTTAATATTATTGTGGTAAAACATAGATGCTATGCTACGGAGTAGATAATTAAAAGTTAAGTGAATTTGAAAGAGGTCAAATTATTGGTTTACAAGAGACGGATTTTTCATTTTGAGAAATCGCTAACCGCACTAACAAAAATTCAATTATTGTCATGAGATGTTGGCATGTGTTGTTTGGTAATACTCAAAATCGGAGAAGATTAGGCCCCGGACGTGGAAGGGGCACAAATGAAGTTCAAGATCGACTTCTAAGACTTGTGGTCTTTCGAAACTGATTTTCGACAACTCGAAATTTGGCTGATGAGTGATTAGGAGAATAAGGCCATCTTGTACGTGTCGGAACGGTTTACTGTCGTATAAGGTTTTTTGGATTGCAGCATTTCGACCCCATCTTGTGCTACCTCTGACTGCTGAGCATCTGCGGCAACGACTACTGTGGTGCAGAGAACGACAACATTGGAATGTGGAATGGCATCATCATCTCTGATGAATAATCTAGATTCTGCTTGGGTAGACTTGATAGTCGAAGAAGGGTTAGATGTCGTGGAAAAAGACGTCAACCTCAATTTGACATTCAGCAACATGTACAACGAACAGTAGGCGTTATGGTATGGGCTGCTATTGAACATGGAAGTTGGCTACCTTTAGTCTTTGTTTGAAGCAACATGACAGCGCAATGTTATGTTCAGGATGTAGTGGAACCGTATGTACCTTAGTCGGCTCATTGATCGCATATTTCGAAAAGATAATGCTCATGTTGCTCCAGTTAATTTAAACTTTTTCGTAGAGACCCATGTGAATCTATTGCAAGGGCCGCAAAGATCTTCCGATGCTTCAGCCATTGAACATGTTTGGGATATGATGGGTAGAAATTTACCCGAGCCCTCATGGACTTTGGAGGTTATAAGACAGGAAATACAGGACCCTGGGATGAAATAGGCCACCTTATTGAATCACTGCCAAGGCGTGTTGGTAAGTGTATAGATAACCGAGATAGACAAACAAATTATTAACAAACTTAATTTTAAAAAATTATACTCCTTGGTATTTTTAACCGACTTCCACAAAGGAGGAGGTTATCAATTCATCTCCAACTTTTGTTTTATGTATGACGAGCGATTATTCAAAAACAGAAGGGTCCCATATAATTCTCTATAACATTAGATTTAAGGTCTTTTAGAAAATCAGAAAAGGTAAATAAGGGAATAGATTTCAGCGATTTTCAATAAATCTTCACTGTTTTCTCTAAAGCTGCTCACGCAATTTGAATATTATAGATTGTATTATACAAAGATATGTTCCAGCTTGATCCCGTACATTTATCTATAATGTAAAACAACCATTTTTCTGAAAATCGGAAAAATATATGCACAAATACTGTAAACATCATGATAAATGTAAAATTTTCATCATAACTCGTTTAAATGTCAAAGATATGCCATGAAATTATGTCGTCGTGTTTGTAATGATTTTCATTTTGATGCTTTTGAAGTCAGTTTATTTTAGGATGGTTGAAATATAAGTTGGAATTGAATTAGTTTTACAGGGTGGTTCAAAAAATATTGTACTGGGTAGCACATAAGTAGTTGCGTATACAATGTGGTTGAAATAAGAGTGGAGCAAAATTATAGTTATACAGATATTTGCGTTATTGAACGGAGAACAATTACAGTTATACAAAAGGCTATAAAAATTGTCAGGAGCAGTTGAGTATACAGGATGGTTGAAATACAAGGTGGAGTACAGATTACAGTTATACAGGGCGGTTTAAAAAAGTTATATAGTTTGGAACATAAGTAGTTGCTTAGACAAGGTGTTTGAAATAAGGATGGGATAAAATTATTGTTATTGAAGGTGTACCAAAAATTTGTTATATAAGCATATGCAGTTAGGATATCTATATATAAATAGGCTAAGACAAAACGATTAGGTACCATTCTCAACCGATTTTCTTCATTTTTGTTTTGTTTAGTAGCTACTGACGACCTTCAGTGCAGAATGCTAATCTTAATTTATAATATTGGTTCATTCATTAAATAAAATATAAAAATTCATTATTTACGTCAATAATCTCAATGCCAAACAAATGAAGTGCCGCGCCGCCAGACTCAAACATTGAGTAATTATATATAGACAGACCAATGCTATTATATACTTAGAGCAACTTCTGGAGGTGGCATGCAAGCGTTGTTATTGTTTAGTGGGTAAAGTAATCGTTGAATATCATAATTATACAGGGCGATTCCAGATATGTTAGAAATTTTTTTTAATGGGTATAAGCAGTTGCGTTAAAATATAGAGTAGAGTGCAATTATAACTAATAAAATAATTATATAGGGAAGCCCATTAGCGGTTGAATTTACAGGGTTTTTGGAATAGAAGGTGCAGTAAAATTACAGTTATACAGGGTGGTGCAAAAAATGTTATACATAGATGCATATACAGGGTGGCGGAAATGGAAATGCAACATTTCGTAACCCATAAGCAGTTGTATATATAGTTAAGATGAAATATAGGGTAAGAGGAATTATAGATATACAGGATGGTGATAAAAAATGTTAGAATAGGAATTGATTTATAGAGTAGACCACGAAGAGTTCCATATATATAATGACTGAAATATAGGTCGGAGTAGAATTATAGTTACAGAAGATAATTAAAAAATTCATAAACAAAAAGAGTAAATATGGTGGGTCATAGGCAGTGGCATATACAGAATGGTTTACCCGGTGGTTGAAAAATGTTAAAAAATATTATGCGTGGTCTATAAGCAGTTGCATATACATGTTAGAGAATTGAGTGCAATTATAGCTATACAGGGGTGTCAGAAAAAATAAATATGTAGGGTAGCCCATTAGCATGAATTGTTGTCATATTAAATTAAGAATTTGAACACAAATAAAGTTCTTTGAATTATATCTGAAAAAAACTTGAATTTCGTTACTTATTTGTAGAAGCGAGATGTAAGACCGATATCTAGGATTTTCGAGGAAACTATCACACAGAGGTTCCGATGTGTGTAATTGCTGTTCTCCCTAAAGTCCTAGGATAGAATGTCACGTTCATGTTACTTAACCTGCCAGAGATATTGACACAATTGGTCCAATTTAGCGACATAGTTTGAATTATAGGACGTAAGGCGGGACATAATTATAGAAATAGATTAAAAAATTTTAGAAGCAGTTGCATATACCGTGTGATTAAAACAAATGGTAGAGTAAAGTTATAAATAAATCATAAAATCTGGTTCAAAAGGTGAATTTTGTTATATAGGGTAGACCATGAGCAGTTGCATAAATGGAATATTAGATATATAGGGCGAAGTAAAATCATTCGTATACAGGAGCAATTTAATCAATAGAAAAAGTCAATAGTGTGGACAGGATTTGTACTTATACAGGGTGGTTTTAAAGATATCAGAAAGTGATAGACCAACAAGTTATATAGAAGTGACCACTACACAGATGCAAATGGAGACAGAGAAAGAGAGAGGGAGAAAGAGAAAGAGAGATAAGAATACGCTAAAAATTTCAATTGAATTGTACCTTCATTAAATCAGATGAAAAAAAAAGATATTCTGAATATAGTGATTGATGGCATACGGTTTCTCAATTGTTTTTATTTTAAGTCAGCTGAAGTCGGTTCGTTTTTAAATATAAATTATTCATTAAAGTTTTAATCATTTACTCTTTACTATAGCATCTATGTTTTCCCAAAACAATATTAAATTTAAACATCTCCCTCTGGGTGTTGCGATTTCTTGGTCAGAGAGTGATATACTCCATATTAACATTATTACAATAACTATATTATTTGATTTTTTCTGTTGACAGTTGTAAAATATTCCTAAGTTAATCAACTTTAATAAAGAGAGTATTCAGACGAAATAGACTTTTGCAGACAAAATACTCAGCGAAGCTCGAAATTAAACCCCCGACTTTAGCTGTTGTGGAAATGCTTGACAATTTGTAAGACCACTAACAGCGTTGTAAATAATTAAGTGAAAGTTAATTGGGGGAAAGATAAGAGTAAGAAATATTACTCTTTGTTGTATCTCTATAAGAAACCACAATAATAAAAAAGTGTTATTTATAAATGCGTTTCTTCCATTAGAGTGTTGCGGTTATGAGTTCATACTAAATCATTTCGATAACGTTTTGGACTGAAATATCGAATTCTAAATAGGAAAAAAGGTTCAGTAATTCTTTTTATGTTATTTGATGTCTTCGCTAACTATCATGATGTTTTTTAGCTTAATTGGTCACATAGGATGTTTGTTAATGATATACTAATATTTAAGGGAGTGACCAATTATAAAATTAATATTAAAATGTTTCACAATAGATATTGTCAAACGTTTAAATTTTACATTTTAGAATTGTTTGCAAATATACAGAAATTTTGTGACTTGTGGTGTTATTTCCGAGAAGGTGCTTCAACATTGAAAAAATTTGCAACAAATATCCTACAGAAAACAACTTGGAAGTATTTAAAAAATAATTAGAATTCTACAAGTCGGCTGTGGAGACTATATTGAATATTACAAAAAATTTGTTCTTGTTATCTATACTATTATAAAATTGTAGTTTGTTTGCCTATTTGTTTGTTTGTTCGTTTGTTCGCGCATTACGTAAGAACTACTGAACCGATTTTGATGAATATGTTTTATTGGTACAAAGGCTATAGTTTGACTTAAAATCTGGTATACATTTTATCTTCCTATACTGTCAGAAACGGTAGATATAGCAAAAGAAACTCCTGCTATGTTGGTTCAAAAGAACGTTGAAAAAGCAAATATTGTTTTTATTCACAAATTAATCAATAAAAAATTGCCTCAATATCTAACTGATCTGCTAATTACTAGATTTGAGCTTCACGGTGTACTGCTACGTACTAATCGGCATTATAACGTGGAGTTTACAAATAAGTCTTTTTTAATGAAATCACTGTTTTCAGATGGGCTTCGGCTCTACAATGCACTACCACAAGAAATTAAAGACAGTAAAAACATATATACTTTTAATAAAAATGTATATACCTACCTTCGATATGGGTTATTCTAAATATAACAATTATATATAATATCCTTAAATTAGCTTAAATTGTACTTGTATGAATTTGTAAATATATGCTTGTAATTAGCTCAGAGCTAAATAAAGATTACTTACTTACTTACTAACTCACAGTTAGTCAATTGGTTCTACCGCACGCACCAAATTTTACATACTTGAATTAGCTTAGTTATTGTCCAAAATTCGGAATATGCCAATACAACCAAAATTCAGGTGATATATCTAGTGTAATTTTACTGAGTGTTCCATATATAGGATAGGTGATACATAGAGCGGAATAGAATTACATGGATTATAAAAAATTAAAACATTAAGTTACGTAACCGATAAGCAGGTGCATATATACAATGTGGTTGAAATAAGGGGAGTGGGATTAGTTATACGGGGTGGTTTAAAAAACTTATAGTGGGTGGCCAAAAGTAATTTCACTGGTAGTTGGTAAGCAGTTAGGATATTTGAATTACGTTCTTGAGTTAGTATAGTGATGAAATGGTTTAAAATAATTAAGAAGCAGCTGTTTATACAGGGTGGTTGAAATATAAGATGGAGTGGAATTATAGTATATAGGGTTGTTACAAAATTATTTTATATCCACAAGTAATTGTATATATAAGATGGTTGAAATATGTAGAGCAAATATACAGGTGGATTTAAAAAAATATTATAAACACATTTATGATCTACAAACTGTTCCATAAACAGAATGGTTGAAATATAGGCTGGAGTAGAATTCTAACTTTGCAGAGTGGCACAAAAATAGTTGGATATATATAGGGGAGTAGATGGTTAAAAAATTTTGTTATATAAGCTAGATATGGCGAGAAGTAAAGTTACACAAGGTGACTCAAACAAGGTAAGAAAACGTTGCAAATGAAGGGTGAAGGGGTAAATTAAGTGTGTAGAGATATTACACTTTATACTGTGGTTGAAAAAAATATGAGTAAAACTTGTGAAATAGCGTAGATCATAATCAGTAGCACAGATAGGATGGTTTATATATAGGGAGGAGTAGAGTTATAATTAATTATTTAAAAAATGTTATACTGGGTGATCAATAAGTAGCAGCATATACAGGGTGGTTGTAATACAGGTTGAAATAGCGATATACATAGAAGGTGATTCAAAAAATTGTTGAACAAAATTGTTATAAAGGGTGCCCCATACGCAGTTGCAGTTTTGGTGAAATATATTGAGAATTGATGGATTTATAGTTATACAGGGTGGTACAAAAAATATTATACTCTATGACTGATAAGTAGTTGCATATACAAGATAGTTGAAATAGAGGGTGGAGTAGAATTATAGTTAAACACAGTGGATAAAAAAAATTCGGAAAATTTTGTAGGATAGAACATGAGCTGTTGCATATATGCAAAATCTGAAACATGGGACGAAGTAAAATTATAGACATACAGCGTCATTAAAACGTTTGAAAAAATTGCATATAACGGATCGTTGAAATATAAAGAGGAGACAATTTATACTTTTCACGGTGGTTAAAAAATATTTAAAAAATGGTTATGTAGCATATTCCATAAGCAGTTGCAATGATAAAATAGTGTGATAGAGTGATTGAAGTAGGTTAAAAAAAGTTGATTAAAACTGTCTATAAGCACTTGCATTTTTGGGTAATATATTCGGGATTAATGGTTTTATAGTTCAAAAAGTTAGAATTTTTTTTATATAGGATATCCTCATATGTTTCATAAGCTAATTCTTTTTGTAAATAATTGTACATTCCGTACGCTGTGAAACCGCGGGTAAATGGTAGTTTATATTAGATTTGGACGACATTGCATTAGACGGAACGCTAAATATATTGATTCTCGAAGTTCCTCCATAGAACGAAGGCGAGTCTTGTATATATTATATTACAGAGCAAAATAAAACAAGAAACACCGAAACCAAAACGCGCTTCTTAGTCTCATTTAGAAATATGATGGTTTTCTTGTCAGTAATTTATGGCTATCAAAGGTGCAAGATGCCAAAACCTGAGAAGTGGGCCAAATTATAGATCATAAAAAATACTAGTATTTCTAATTTGTTTAGAATGCCAACTGCAGAAAGTTAAACGTCATTTCGCATCGTCAGAATGCAAATGGTGAATCAATTTTATTTTATATATCTATATTTATATTTGATTAATATTCTTTGGCAAACACCACCATAGGCCCGACATGAATTTTCAGTCTCCGTTTCTAGAGCAGTCAAAACATTAAAATCATTGTTTTATTTTAGTTGCGGGCTAAAATTTATAGTATTTTATTTTTGAAAAAGTATACTCGAAACGGTTTCTGTTAAAATAATCTGCAAAAATTGTTTCAGAAAATTAATAACTAACAACAAGTGCCCCACCCAATACAATTCAGAGCTTTATTACATTGAACAAAACAAATTAACATATCATGTTTTTGCAATGAAATTCTGACAATGGTGCAAAACAGAGATAGTAATAGTTGTCATTAGCGGCTTTTTTTAACCAAATCCTACAACAGCCTATTTTTATAGTTTTCCATTCTTTTTAATAATTTGAGATTGTGAATAAACTATTACCTAAAATGTTTAAAATGAAAAGCGATAAATGATGTTTTAAAATATACAGGATTGGTGACTGACACAGTATTTAATGATAATAGAAAAAATATAATGTTTAATGTTAAAGTTTCGGGGTCTAGGTCAGACCCCGTTGTGAATTGCAATGAAACTATGGAAAAAGGCACAATTCTAATACGCCACAACTATCCTTCAGGAAACGGCCACTGAATACTATAGAAAAACACATCAGAATCAGTTTCTAGTTTGTCTTAGTGTTACAGTAACGCAGATACTAGGGGTGGCTGAAAACGGCAAAACTTAAAAGAGGCCTTATCTAAAAAACAAGGGTGTTATTGGAATTCTCGAAATCGTTAATTTCACGAAAAAGTACTATAATATTATGAAACCACAACTTGTCGTCGTTTATAATAACTGAGATACGTTGTAAAAGAATGGAACACTATACATGTATATACCATTCGTAACTACCAAATTCATTCCCATTAATTGCTTGACCATCTTCTTCATTATAAGAATTTTCATCTGTTATTCTCCAGAAGTGCATTTTTCATGTAATATTTCGTAAAGACCATATCTTAGTTGTTGTAATTAGTTTTCTTGAGTAATATACCCTATTTTTATTAAAACCCAACTCCGAGAGAAACAAGTTTAGGCTAGAATAAAAATTGCGGCTTATATTAAATTAACGATATAAAATGTAAAGTACAAAACAAACTCCCTATTCTGTTGTGTTACTAACGAAACTCTGTTCAGCCACTAATGGCTCACTCTTAATTCGTTGAAAACTAATATGATAAAGTGCATTTTTGTGCAAAATTTTGGAGAAATCGGTTGACGGCACACAAATGTGAATGACAAAACAGTATTTTATGTCACTGATAACAGCCCAGAAAATGCTGTCTAAATATCTTGTTTTAAGGAATTTGAATGGGATCAAACTTTATATATAGAGTCTCTGTTTTGTTTTTTTTTCAAATTATAGTACTTGCCTCCCGGCAATTAACATTTGGCTGTAGTGTAAAGAGCAAATTATCGAAAGGCTTTGCACAGAATTTCTAACAAATTTTCGAAATATACAGTTAGGACGCGTGGGTTGGAACAAATTCATTTAACATTCAGGTGTTGGTTTTTTGGAAAAACACTCGGACACTTCGTTTTTTTTTGGACTGTGGTTTTTGTGATGATAAACTCATTTATACAGGGTGGGTCAGAAATAAATTGCGACCATCACCTTTTTAATGTACAATGTCCTATACCGAAAATTAACAGTTATTAAAAAATATATATTTATTTCAAAATTAATAAAAAATATCAACATATCAAATTAAATGTTCAAATTGATGACCATTCGTTGTATTTCGTTCCTCGATATTGTCCGGCTTATTGAAGTAGACTTTCAATTTCACGTATCTCCAAAGGCTTAGATCTGGAGACCTAGCTGGCCATTCGATATTACCTCTCCTTCCGATCTATTTGGGAAAATATTGTCAAGATAATCTGGCACTGTTCGCGAATAGTGCGAGGGCGCTTCATCCTGTTGAAGCCATACCGAATCTGTATGGTTTTCACCATTCGGGTAAAATTTTGTGGGTTAAACAGGGTATTATGTCATTGCATCTATCCATCATTATTTCGCAAAATTCTACTCTCCGGTCCAAATCATGTTCAGTAAGTTCCTGAACTAAATGAACTTTGTATGGGTGCCATTTCTATGCAATCATTTTAGAACAGAAGATTTACTTATTGACTGTTCTACGGCTATTTGTCTGTTTGTTAGGATTTTCTTGTAAATCGAGCAAAACATTTAATTGTGTATCTTCTGGCAAAATGTTTGGTTTTGTAATTGTCTCTTACGTGGTCAAATTCTAGAAACTTTTTTCTATTTTACTAACTACCGATCGTATAATAGGCCGCTCCGGGTACTTCACATTAAATAATTCGCAAACTTCAGCTTGTGTTCGAGTTCGGTCGCCATCGTCAAAATTTCTATTCGCTGCTTTTCAGTTAAATGCGCCATACTTGAAACTTTGCAACTGCATTTGACAACTACTTATTTGAAGTAAAATTATAGTACAGTTTCTATGGAAATAAACAAAAGTTAAAAACTTCAGCATTAAAAAAAAGGTTTCCATTCATGTGACTAAAATACCGCCAACAATCATAAAAACCAGAGGTAAATAAATATGTTCAAACCAACAAACACCTTATTTTTACCTTTGTTTTCTTAACTTTCTAAAGAAATGTATTTTTTTAAATAACTGATAATTTTCGGTATAGGACATTGTACATGAAAAATACTTAAAAATTAATGCAGAATTCAAAAATAAAATAAATGAAGTTGATGGGCGCAAGTTATTTCTGGCCCATCCTGTATAAATGAGTTTATCATTACAAAAACCGCAGTCAAAAACAACCGACATGTCCGAGCGTTTTCCAAAATAACAACCCCTGAATTTTAAATGAATTTGTTCCAACTCACGCGTCCTCACTGTATATTGAAATGAATGTTCGTTAGTTTTCATAATAAATTTTCATAAACGCAATAATTTCAATGTTTCGAAAAGTAGTTCGTTAGACAACAAATACTTCAAATTTGTTCTATAACAGAAATTCTACTACAATTAACAATAATATACAACTTTTCGACAAGAAATTAGTTTTTGAAACCGCAACTCGGTAATTAGTATCTATACCTCTAGAACACAGAGTATGTCAACCGCGTTACATAACAGGAATGTGCGGTCGCCGGTTGCAAATTGAGAAACGTCAGAAAGTTTGTAACAAACACACCCGCTGCTCGGTTTCGTTAATTATATGGACTACGGGTCAAGTA
Source organism: Octodonta nipae (assembly GCA_034190945.1). NCBI lineage: Eukaryota > Metazoa > Arthropoda > Insecta > Coleoptera > Chrysomelidae > Octodonta > Octodonta nipae. The sequence continues at coordinate 110,551,958 of CM067219.1, read as the reverse complement.
TATTACGTGTATAGTATGTAAAGTTTGGGAAAAACTAATAAAATGTTTAGGACAAAATATAAATGCTTGTTTTGTCCATTTGTAAAGAAATTAGCCCGTGATGACCAACAGTTTAATTAGAAATCAAGATAACTTTATCTAACTTGGTTAATAGAGAATAGAGCTATTTTAGATTTCATCTCTACAGTTTTTCTAGCAGATTTCATTTATCCTAGAAATATTAGCAATTACAGCTATTACGTAAAAGGAGCTTGTTACCATATTTTTAACGGACTTCCAAAAAGGAGGAGATTCTCTTTCGAAGGCTGATTCTCTTCCTAATGTCGGTCAAAGAGGAGGAGGTTATCAATTCGCCGGGATTTTTTTTATGTATGCTCAGAGATTATTTAAAAACGGCTTATGCAATTTTTATGATTTAAACTGCATTGTATTAAGGCATATTGCAGAAAGGTACCATATAATTTTCTATTTTTACTTTTTTCCAGAAAATCAGAAAAAACAGTAATAATGGAGTACTTTTCGATGAATTTCAATCAGTCTTCACTGTTCTCTCTAAAACGGCTGAATCAGTTTCAATATTTTAAATTGTGTTCTACAGCAATATATTTCAGCTTGATTCCGTTTATTATTTTATAACGTAAACCATACCGTTTTTTAGAAAATCAGTAAAATATTTGACAGACGGTAAACATCAATATAAATGTAATAATAAAAGTATATCGTACAGGGTGTTTGGATCGGTTTTGACTTTGATTCATTTGAAGTCAGTTGTTTTTTAAATCGAAGTTCTTTTACGCGGTTTACCATAGAGTGAAATGGCAGAAAATATTCAGTTAGCGTATGAAAACGAAATATTGTTATTTGGTGATCTTTTCTATACAGAATACGGTTGTAGGTGTGTAAGTGTGCGCCGTGCGTGCAAGACTCGAAATTCAAGCAGCAAACAATGTGTGCGGTTGAAATATAGGGCGAAGTAAAATTACAATAATACATGTGGGTCAAACAATCTAAAAATGAAATTTAATATTGAGTTGTGCGTAAGCAGTTTCATATATAGGTTGAAATATAAGGTGGGATAAAATAATTATAGTTCTACAGGGTGGTTCAAAAGATGTTGTTATTGTATATAACATGGTTCAAATAACGGCGGAGTGGAATTATAGGAATACAGCGTGGATCAAAGATGTTAAATAAAATTGTTAAATTAGCATAAGTATGTTGGAAACATGAATTATAGTGCGGAGGACAATTACAGTTATACAGAAAAGTGGAAACATGCTAGAAGCGTTGCGCATATATAAGTTGATTAAAATATAAGGTGAGTTATGCTTATAGGTATATAGGGTGCTTCAAAAATATTATATAGTGTGGAACATAAGTAGTTGCGTATACAAGGTGGTTGAAATAGAAAATATGACATAAATATCATTCCAAATTTAGAAGTCAAGATATGTTAAAAAATAGTGATTGATTGCACACGGTATTTAAACAGTTTACAGTTTGAGTCAGTTGGAATCCGTTCTTATTCAATTTTAATTATTTTATTATTTAAATTGTTGAATATAATACATTCCCAGTGAGGAAAAGATGTGTTAGTAATTACTTACTTTGTACCTTTACCTGAATTAATATAAACAAAAATTATCCGATTTTAACAATACTTATAATGAAAATTGTTTCCCTAAATCAATAAAACAAACTCCTGCTGGCGAAAAATAAATCCCTAGAGCAGATTAACGATTTTTATGTTGCTACTACAGAAAATATTAAAATTTGGCATTAATAGAAGATTATTTTTGCTGGATTCTCTTTAGCCTAGTTTTTAACAACGTGACCAGTGTTAAAAACAAACAACAAGTTCTCGTTTAGATAATGAAAAGTATTTGTCATATAACGAATTCGGAACACATTATCTTTACTACTAGGGTTTTCTTAACCTTTGTAAGTTTTCAAAAATGCTTATAAGCGAAAGGAAACTCTTGTTAGCAGTCAGCCTTAAATATTTATTTACATATAATTACCGAATTGATAGATTTTATATTTATAAACCACAATAATAGGTATATATTCACGGCAGATGTTGGTTGAGTGCCTAATAAATTACATAATCTGAACTTTAGGGGCGGCGCTGTGTGTTGTTGGTCTTTATGTACATAAGAAACGAATAAATCTTGTGGGAAATGCCTTAAACTGCGTTCTATGAACTCAAGGAGGATCTAAAATTATATATTAGCTACTCCTTGTTGAGTTACTCCGTTACTGAGTCCCTAAAAAATAATAAAAAACTACTTTTGATAAATTATTGTTCGGTTAATTAAGGAAAATATAACTAAAACGTATTATTTCATTATCAATTAATAGATTCTAACAAACGTCAATAATCATTCCTATTACTGTCCTGACAACAATAATAAAGTTTCGAAATAATTTTGCTTTTCCATAATTTTTTCGCTTGTCTTCATTGTTAAGTAAATAAACATGTAGTTTAAAATGCGTTTTTTGAATTTTTACCATTTTTTACAGTTTTGCTTGGTAGTGTAAACAGATTTATTGCGTGAATAATAGTTTACATCTTATCTGAATCAATGTTTCTAAGTACCTCTCGAAACGAGAGTCATACGGTCAAAACCATAAGCCAAGGCTATATTCATCAACTGGTAGCTACATTTCGAGAAACTGGATCTGTTAGGACCATAAAAACGAATCAGCTAAGATTACTAGTTGACGTAACATATGTTTAAGGTTCTGGGTCAAGTTGGAATCAATTCAACTTTGTCGAATGGTCAGGAAGCTATAGCAATAGGAATATCACGCGAATACATATGGAAGGTTCTAAAGTTGAATAGCTTTCATTCTTTTAAAATACAAATAAATGCTTCATATAAATTTTGTCAAATTCTGACTGACCGAACTTATTGCTGACTCTACATTAGTTTAAAATATCTGATTTGGTGACGAGTGTATTTTTAAGTTAAACGAATCCGTTAACAAACAATACTATTATTCTTAGATATATCTCTTGTAAGTTTTGAAATTGCCACCCAGTATATTTAATACACCTCGTGCCTATAAAGTATCGGCTCTCCGCACATGTATTATCAAGAGAACTGTATCATTCGAAAATTATAGGACTAATCCACGGCGAGCTAATGACTATAAGCTTGATCATGACCCTTAAAGATATTTTGAAGTCGCATTTTTATAAATGGAAACACCAAATCTCGATCCCAGAAATGGTATGACTAGAAAATAACACCATATTTGAAAAAAGGCTGTATGTTCCAAAAAATTTAAACGTTTCAAGGTTTTAGTTCAACTTTGTTGTCAATGGCATTAAAATCTGAATGAATATCTCACTTGCATTTACACATAATTGCTATTCCGTATACGAAATATATATCAGATGCCTACCTCTAGTAGCTAATTTTTTTAAAGATATATTCAGAATTAATTCATATCACAATCGAAAGGGGTAATTGAATTAATGCCAAAGAAAAAGAAAAAGAAATAAGAATATAATATATCCACAAGAAATATGAACATACACAAATTTAGTTTTCTAACTTCAGTCAAAGGATAATAACTCATAACATTTGCGACTATTTTACCGACATCTGTAATCATTCGGAGAAAAGTGAATTCCGTATAATACATATTTTTATGAGTTGAAGGAAAATTGATCAATTCTCAGAAGTTAAGTAGGTCAAGTTCTCGGGGTATTTCTTAAAACGTAGGTGGCTTGAATTTCAAAGAAATGTCACAGTTTTGCGAACTTTCTGTAAATTACCTTGAATTTTCGCCAGAAATATATTTTTAAATTCGAATATTCTTGGCCTTCTATCGAAATTTATGGGAACTTGAATGTTAGGTGAAATTTTAGAAATATTTGCTTTAATCTTTTGTTTACAAGTACGCCCTTACAAGTTGATCGCTTATATTTTGGTTATCGATATTTCTTATTAACCGACTTCAAAAACTTGGAACGTTCTCAGCTCGTCTAAATTTTTTTATATATATGACTCGCTCTCCCGGCAGACTTTGGTCCGCTATTTTAATTCAATCCAGTCGCGTCTTCGCATAGGTAACACTGAGTGTATTCTTGGTAGCCTTGCCATGTTGTGTATAACTACCCGGGAACTTCTCAATACTTTTTGAATCTGTTTATTTAGGGTTTTTGGAATACACACAGTTCTAGTATTTCCATCACGGAGAACATACCTGTCAATTATAATTTTGGTGAATGCGCCAGGAAATATTGTCCAGCCAGGTTTCAGTGCAGTTGGTTTAATGATGTAGAAAGATATACAACACAAACAGAAGAACTTTAATTTTAATTACACTTGTCGGTAGAACACGCGAGCCACTTGTTGTAAGTAACTTGTGATATCTCTATTTCCTTCGCGCAGAGGCAAGCAGTAAGTTGAGGGACTTTTAACTCAAACGGATAGACGGCATGTCAGCACATAACATGGAACAAACAAACATTAATTCTTATGATATGGTCACCGATTATTATAAAACGGCCTATTCGAATTGATAATTTATACCGAATTCTATATATTAAAATTACTGAAAGATATATCAAAGTCGAAGAAAAGTTCTATGCTATGTTGACTATAAAAAAGCCTTCGATCGAATCAAACTCGATTAATTACTGGAAGTTGTCACTTAAGTACGCTTGGATAAAAGAGATATCATCATTTTAAGGAACATATACTGGAATCATAAAGACTGTGCCAGAATAGAAAAAGTCAACACAAAATATGTAGACAGACAAGAGGTGCAAGACAGGGCGTGCATATTGTCGCCATTATTATTGAACGTATATGCCGAATACATGATTAGTTCCTTGAAAATAAATAATATATAATACGCAGATGACCCCGTGGTGTTAGCAGAATCCGAAGATCAGCTGCCACAAATTATGAATAAACTGACAGACGAAAGTTCCAAGATGAGTCTAGATGTTGACACCCTCAAGACAAAAACTATGATTTCAGTAGAAACTCGCAACACCACCACAATGGTAATGACCTATTATAGACCACCCTAAGGAAATCTTGTGTCATCCCAAATTGTAAATACCAACGAAGTTAAGTACAATAAAATGCTGTATGGCCTCTATTTATATACGGATACGAAACATGGACGTTAAAACAAGAAGACATAAAGAGATTTAATAGACAAGAGAAACATCCTTTATCGGACAGATAATGAGATACATAAAAGTATAATTAATAGAGCTTCTAAAACGTAGCATGTACCGTAAAAAGAAATCATAGCTACGTAATATAAGAGACTAGTCTCATATGTCATCTGGCCAACCTCAATAGAGAAGGCCACTGGGAGGGGGAGGAATATCCCAAAGTGGTCCCGTATAGTCTTCTATGACGCGGGACAAATAATTTTCTAAATAATCAAGAAAAATAGTTATATTGAGAATTCCATTCAAGGCATTATCGCCAATTTCTCTGAAACGGCTTGATCGGTTTGGCTAGCTTAGACAGTATTGTATTTCAATACACTCCGTGGGTTTAAATATGATTTAAAAAAAATGATACTTTCACTTTCTAGAAACTTTATTTACACATAAAAATGCAATATTTACAACAGCTGATTTCGATAAACAATTTACATTAACTGAGTTATGAATTCTATATTGCTGTATATACCGTACATCGAATAATGTTTTACGTTGCTTTAGTAGGCGTAGATAAATTTTATAACAGTATTAAGGTAGATCACGGAAATGTGCAATAACTCATAAATGTCAGCGAAGTATCATATAAACTGTCTTCACAAATATTGAATTTATTTTAAATCCTTATTTAAATATAAACATATCTCAGAAAATAATTATTCATAACATAGGATGTTTGTAATGAAATATTTTTAAAAATAAAGTATTTCTTTGAAAGCGTTGGCTTACAATTGGGTTTAAAAGGTATAGCTCTAAATATGTACAGGATGATTCAATCAACACAAAACACGGCAAAAATATGTGATAAGGTTTTATAGGAAAGATTTTGCCTATATTCTTAGCTTTATCATTTCGACTCCCCTGAGGGTTAGCTTCAACCCCACAATCTTTATCAGGAACAGGGGTGAAGTGGTACCTTATTTAAAATGTAATCAAATTCTCTGTTCAATGAATGTAGGTTTCGCAAATTTGATGCAGCCATTTTTGAGAAGAACAATGGGAAAAACATTTCTCTAGTATTGCTCGATGAAAACAAAAAAAATTCGTTGACTTTTATCTCGAAGAACTCTTTCGTGTATAATGGTCATCAACTCGTTTCAGCAGATCTAAAATATTACTCAGGAAATGTTTTCTACATTTGTCATTAAATATATTACCCAAAAACGTTTAAGTAAATTCTATCGATTGAGGAAATCAGTACGAAGTACCAGTAATGTTGCAATCAAGCAAATGTAAAAATTCTGGGTTTGGAGCTGAGACCCGCGGGGTGGTCAAAATCGCCGAAAACGGCAATATTTCTAAACCACCACATCATAAATGACATGTCCTCATAAATATGTTAATTACAATATTATAGTGCGGGAACTGTAGAAACTGGAAGATTTAATCGGGAATTTAAAAATATTCTATGTTCATCGCAAACACATAGGTAGTTTAGTATAATTAATTTGATTAAAGATATTTTTCGCTCAATAAATCAACAAGTACCAAGCTCATTTTGTTTGTATAACTTTTAATTATCGATTACAGGAATATTTTCCACCTCTATCATGACGGGGCTTTTAATGTCACCGATTCCCTGCCTAATAGAAAATTCGGTGATAACATATGCTCTAAATTGCTTTTCAGTGCGATTGTAAACAGCAAACAAAACCATAAAGTTAAGTAATAGGAGCAATAGTAATAATAATATTACTTTAATTAAAAATATTTTTGGTTTTAATCTAAAGTACTAGTATTTTTTATTTGTTTAAAATGTACCCATTCCTCCTCTATCTCTGAAACTGTAAGATATAAAGTTTCGAAAAGATTAGAGATATAGGGCCTCACTTGATGAATCCTGGAAAATTAAGGAAAAAAACTCAGTATTAATTTTGCAGGGCAAATTATAGAATTAAGCGTAAAATAAAAAGAATAATCTTTTTGAAACAAATTATGCACTATACGAGTATCAATGACAGGGATTATTTTGAGGAATACAAATCTATTGTTTTCATATTTTTAAAATAGATTGTTCAGAAGATAATAACAAAAATATAATAAATATACTCCTTTTATTTCCGTAAATATATAACATAAAATTTTGAAAAGACAATTAGAAGTTTAGGGCCTCACCTATACTTTACAGGAAAAATAAGGAGAAACTCCTAATATTAATTTCGGGAGGCAAACTATAGAATTAAATGGAAAATAAACCATTAATCTTTTATCAAACACATCATGTAATATGTCAAATGAAAAGGTTCATTATGAAGAATACGAATCTATTTTTTCATCATTTTGAAATAAATTGATATTGACAAAAAATATGAAAAATTGTACCAATTCCCCATCTTTATTTCGAAAACTTTAAAACTCACAATTTTAAAAGAAATCAGAGGTATGGACCCTCTGTTGAACTTCACAAGAAAAATAAGGAAAAACGGTATTATTCATTTTGGGGAGTAAAATATAGAATTAAACGGAAAATAAAAAAATAAACTTTTTTTAAAAGCATCATGTTATATATACTAAATGATAGGGCTCATTAAGAGGAATGATGACTTAAAAAAAAACCGTTTAGAAACCGTGTGCAATCAATTAATATTTTTAGACATGAATTCTTTTTTATATGATTTAAGGTACAATTCAATTGAAAATTTTAGCGTATTCTTATCTCTCTCTCTTCTTCTTCCTTTCTCTTTCTCCCTCTCTAATTTGTATTCTTTGTCTATATTTTCCAAATGTATTTTAATTTTTTATTTTTTTAAATATATATATATATATATATATATATATATATATATATATATATATATATTATACTCGTATATATAATATAAAATTTATATGTAACTAATTGGTCTATCATTTTCTGAATCACCCTGTACAACTATAATTCAACTCAATACAATATCACAACGTTCCTGAAATCTTTATAACCACCCTGTATAAGTATACATCCTCTGCACACTATTGACTCTATTTTTCTATTTTTTAAATTATTCCTGTATACCTATGATTTTATTTCGCCCATATCTCTAGTATTCCATTTATGTAACTGCTCATGGTCTACCCTATATAACACAATTCACCTTTTTGAGCCACACTTTATTACTATAATTTTACTGACCCATTTATTTCAATCACCCTATATATGCAAGTGCTTCTAAAATTTTTTGTACCCATGTCTATAATTATACTCCGCTCTGTAATTCAAATATCTGCTTATGCTTAAGTAAAAAAAAATTGATACACCTGAATAACAATAATTTTACCCTTCAAACATCTTGTATAAGCAACTACTGATATTCCAAACTATATAATTTTTTTCAACTGTAATTGTACTCCAACTTATATTTCAACCATCCTGTATATTCAACTACTTCTGACAATGTTCAAACCCTTTTGTGTAACGGTAATTATTTTTCTGCAACTGTATTTTTGCTTCACTCTTATTTCAACCACCTTGTATACGCAACTACTTATGTGCCAATACAATATTTTTAGAATCACCCTGTATAACTAATTCAATTCCAACTTATATTTCAACCATCCTATGTATATAACGACTTATGTACCACTTAATATCACATGCACGCACGCACTCACATACAACCGTATACCATATAGAAGAGTTCGCCGACATATTTTCGTTTCGATAAATTAAGGGAACATTTTCTGCCATTTGACGCGAATATAACTTTGTCTCTAACAGAAACTGACTTTCAAATGCATATCATGACATTTAAACTAGATATTTATGATAAAAATTTGACATTTACCATGATGTTTACAGTTTTTTGCATATATTTTTCCGATTTTGCATTATAGAAAAATGTACGGAATCAAGCTGGAACATATCTTTGTACAATACAATTTATCATATACAAATTGCTTGAGCAATTTTAGAGAAAACAGTGAAGACAACCGTAAATCTCATGTTATAGACAATTATATGGGACCTTTCTGTAATGTACCTTAATATAATGCAGTTTAAATCATCAAAATTGCCCCAGGCGTTTTGAATATTCGCAGGACATACATAAAAGAGTTACATACGAATTGATAACCTCCTCCTTTTTGGAAGTCGGTTAATAACAAAAAAGAACTAAAACGTTGAGAATTATTAACAAACATATAACAATACATACTAAACAGGTGTATGTACATACTAAGTACCTGTACACAAAAGTACTAGTCGTACGTTTATAGGCGTTACGCAGCTATAAACAAAGTAATAAACACAGCTATTTATAGTTGCTGTTTACCAATAATTAGTTGCCTACATTTTTAAAACTGATACCAAGCAAACAATAACTGAAAAACTTATTCTAAATCTGAAACCGATTTCAAATTAAAAATTTTAAATATTAAACTAAAAAATATATATTGCATTACCCTTTTTGCCTTTGCTGAAATTTAACACTTCATACTTTAGGCAAGTTTTGTATTTAGGGAATTCATGTTTAAAGTGGAATTAGAGCTCATTTATTAGTGCTTATTTGTATTTGACATTTCCGTATACATACAGTAGACTGTGCATATTATATTGTTTATCAAAAATGCAAAATTTATGGCTCGAAAATATTTAAGCTCACTCGACTACCCAAACATCTTAATATCTTTAATTGTTCCAGTTTTGCAAGGAACTCTCAGAATGAAGGGAAATTTTATTTGATTTCATTTCAGTTAATGAGGCGGTAGACAGATGGTGCATTCCAACAGCTTACAATTTTGTTAATTAAAAGAGTTGGAAGGACAAAACAATGAGAAATCTTAGAGAAAGGAAATTCCATAGAATGATTTCAAGCGATTGTACATTTCTTAAATTCCCAGTTCAGATAAGGCAGAAAATTTTAGGAACGATTATATTGTGAGTTACTAAGCGCTGAAGGGCTCATTGACACGGAATTAGATCTAATGTTTGCTAAAAACAAACGAATTCTAAACTCCGAGGTTGCTCCTCATGTTTCTCTCAAATATATTATTTACAATAATATATAGAATATATTATTAGGGATATATCATAAAAAGGATTTTTTATAGAAAACTGAATAGTCGAAAGTATATGGCTTTTTAGGGTTCCGTATATACAGTATACGGATAACCTTATAATATCACTTAGGATTTCTGCCTCTGTCACATCACAGCAATTTTCTCCTAAACTACTGGACGGAAGAGGTTGAAATTTGGTATGAAGGTATAGTTTGGTGATTTGATCAGGAGCACATATCGCAAAAGAAGAAATTTTGATTTAAGGGGTACTTCTGAGGGGAAAAACTAAAAAAATCGACCGTTCCCCCCCCTGATCTCCAAAACTACTGAACCTAAAATTTTGAAAAAAATAGAAAATATAGAATGTTGCCCGAACTTTACAGGAAAAATAAGGAGAAACCATTAATATTAATTTTGGGGGGCAAATTATGGAATTAAAAAAAAATTTAAAAATAAAAAAAAATTCAAACTCATCATGTAATATATCAAATGAAAGGTCTCATTCTGGGGAACACAAATATATTTTTTTCATATTTAAATAAAAATTAATTAAAAAGATATTAAAGAAAATATACCAAAATTTACCCATTGCCCCCACCTTATCTCCGAAACTATAAAACGTAAAGTTTTGAAAAAAAATAATTTTATAGGTTCTGACCTGAAGTTTACTGGAAAAATAAGGAGAAACATCTAGTTTTCATTTTGGGGGGCAAATTACAGAATTAAATGGAAAATATAAAATTAAAATTGTTTCTAACCGATCATGTTATATATCATATGAAAGGGCTCATTACGACGAAAATAAACATATTTTTTTCATATTTTTAAAATAAATAAATTAAAAGATATTAACAAAAATATAAAAAAATTACCCATTCCCCCCCCTTATCTCCGAAACCATAAGCTGGAAAATTTTGAAAAAAAATTGAGTTATAGGCTCTCACCTGAACTTTACTGGAAAATGAAAACCCATCATGTTATATATCAAATAAAAGGGCTCATTATGACGAAAACAAATATATTTTTTTCATATTTTTAAAATAAATTAATTAAAAGTTATTAACAAAAATATAAAAAAATTTACCCATTCCCCCCCTTATCTCCGAAACCATAAGCTGTAAAATTTTGAAAAAAAATAGGTATAGCGCCTCACCTGAACTTTACTGGAAAAATAAGAAGAAACCCCTAATATTCATTTTGGGGGGCAAATTATAGAATTAAATGGAAAATAAAAAATTAAACTTGTTTCTAACGTATCATGTAATATATCAAATCACAGGGCTCATTATGACTAATACAAATATATTTCTTTTATTATTTTTTTTAAATAAATATTTTAAAATATATTAAAAAAATATTTAAAAAAATACCCATTCCCCCCTTTATTCCCCAAACTATAAGACCTAATTTTTTTTATTTACAGGAAAAATACGAAGAAATCTTTAATATTAATAATGGGGGGCAATTTATAGAAATAAACGGAAAATAAAAAATATTTTTTTAACGTATCATGCAATATATCAAATGAAGGGGCTCGTTATGAGAAATACAAATATATATTTTTAAAATTAATTGTTTACAAGATATTAACATAAAGATATAAAAAATTCTTATTTCTCGCTTTATTTGCGAAACCATACTACCTAAAATTTTGACAATAATTAGGGGTACTGGGGCTCACTTGAAATTTATAAGAAAACTTATTAGAAAACCTCCATGGTAATTTTAGGGACAAATTATACAATTAAATGGAAAATAAAAATTCAATTTTCAAACGAATCATGTAATATATCAAATAAAAGACTCATTATGTGAATTACATATATATCATATTTTTAAATCATTTGTTTAGCAAAGATATTAAACATCGACTTAATTCCCATTTTAGAAACTATACTATTTAAATTTTGAAAAATATATTTTATTTGAATTTTTAAATAATTTGAATAACAAATTTAATAATTTATAATTTAAAACTTGACCTATTGTGCCCTTTATCTTCCAATCTATAGAGCCTCAAAATTCAGACAATATATTATAAAAGGCTTCCCTGAAAGTTTATTAGTAAAATAAAACTCTAATGTTAATTTTTGGGGGCCAAATTAGAAAACTAAATACAGCGAATCTTGAAGGTGGTACCTTACAATGCGAGTCCAACTCGCTCTTGACCAAATTATTTATTAATAATAATCCATTAGGTACGAGTAAAATTAACAATTGATATGTTTGATTAAGTCTTAGCAGATAACACTATTGATACTCGTACCTTTCAATATGGAACGTTAAAGGGTAGCGAAAATTTTGCTAGCTTTTTTAAGCGATGTCAAAAAAATAAAATATTTGGAATTCGTCGTTATGTGTGAAAACGGCTTAATATATTTTTATAATTCACACCGTATTTTCTGTGATGTCATCATGTTATTTTGACAATAAAGTGAGAAAAACGTTTTACAGAGTACCTATCAAAAAATCATCCCTCCACTGAATATTAAATGGAAATTAATGTTAATAAAACGTAAAAATGGTAGAAGTGCCCAATTTGTCGATATATATGGTGTCTATTTAAGTTGGTACCATATATTGCTTTTTTGGATTGCAAATGAGCCTTGTCAAAAATATATGTTGCTTAAAAGTAAAGTTGTTTCCTTATTTTTGGCAGTACATATGGAAAATAGTTGTAGTTCAAAATTACATAAAAAACCGCAGTTGTTATATAAATTTGCTTTAGGCATTTTTTTTAACTCTGGAATTTTACCTTATGCATTATATTGCAAGAAAGTGCCTAAGATTATCCTATTTTTTCACTCATTTCTCTGAAGTTCTGGCTTTTGTTTGTTATTCTCTCTACTTTCATTTGTCTTCCTATTTCTTCGAATATTATATGATCGACTCTAGCTCTCCTTGCTTTCTTTTTTGGTACGATGTTGTTTGTGGTGCTTGGAATAAAAGTACTGTTCTTTACATTGTCCCTTACATAAATAAGACCGAACAGGTCAAAGTGCTGTAGTCTCATTCATTCGGTCAGTATAACTTCAAAGTCCTATTTTTATTTCATTAATATTGAACCTTGTACTTTGAAAATACCTAATGAAATACTTCTGATTCATAAGACAATCTCTCACGAATTAAGCACGGTTATCATCAGATTCATTTGTTAAATTGTGACATATAACAGCAATCATCTCGAATTTCGTTTCATAATTTATTCCACACATAAATCATCACATCTAGTATTCTATTTTCGGTATTCTATCGACTTTCGTCTATATTTCGTCTAATATTACTATCACATAAAAGTAAGTTAATTAAAAAGCAAATTAAAAACAATATATTTTTTCATTAATTAATTTTTTTGTCGGTGTGAAGTTAAACATAGACTTAATAGGTTTTCATTAATTAATTAAATTAAGTTGGTATTTTTTTATGTATTTAGCACTGATTTCAAAATAAGTCTTTAATTCTTGTAGAAAAATATGGTGTCATGCTTTGTTATTATTCCCGACTTAACCGTACAATGTATGGCATCACACTCCCTCTAAGGCACGCTAAGAGTGCCTTTAGGGGGAAATTCACTAAACCCCAGATATCCTAGATATCAAAAGGGTTTAGCTCTGTGGCAACCCTTGCCAGGTTTTCAGGCCCGTGGTTGGAGTCGTGGCGGCAGTTTCCCTTGAATTTCCTGACCGTCCTGGCTGTCCTAACAGGACGGCTTTTTGCAATTGTTTGTTAAAGATGTTCGTCCAGACCGAGGTATTTTAAATTGTTTAATAGATGTTTTGGGACTAGTCCTGTCGTCGACATAACAATTGGTACAGTTCGTGTGTTGTTCATGTTCCACTGAGTTTTTATTTGAAATTCCAAATCTCTATATTTGGTTATTTTCTCAGCCTGCTTGACATTTATATTATTGTTGTTAGGAATTGCTATGTCAATTAAAGTTGTTTTTCGAGCGACTTTATCCACCAATACTATATCTGGTCTATTGTGAGCAACAGTCTGATCAGTCAGTATCGTGCGGTCCCAGTACAGCTTGTAGTTGTTATTTTCTAAAACAGATTCTGGTTTATATTTATAGTATGGTAATCTTACCGACTGTGATAGTTCAAGTTTCAGTGCTAGTTCTTGGTGCAGTATTTTAGCCACAGCATCGTGTCGTTCTTTGTATTCAGTTGCAGCGAACGCTTGACAACCTCCTGTGATATGCTGCATAGACTCAGATGTTTGGCAACCGTTCCTGCATCTGTCGTTGTTAATAGAAGGATCTTTAACGATGTACTTTAGATAGTTCTTAGTTGGAATTACTTGATCTTGGATTGCCAATATAAAGTCTTCCGTTTCAGGAAACATATGACCAGAGATCAACCAGTAGTTCGACGCTGCACTGTCGACATAATCTTGGTTGACGTTATTTATATGTCTTCCATGAAGGGGCTTCTCTTTCCATTTCAGCAGTTTCTGATCTGTGGTCTGGTGGTGTAATTGGACATGTTGTTGTGTCACTCGCAGTGGTGTTGAGTCATCAACCAGGCACATGACTCTGTGTAGATCAGAAAATTCTGCGAGTTTCTAGAAATGACTACGCAAAATGGGAATTTGTTGATCTAATAGTTTGCTTAGATCTGTCAATCCTCTTCCTCCTTCATACCGTGGCAAAGTTGTACGTTCGACAGAGCTCTTTGGCTGGTGATTTTGAGCTTTTGTTAGTAAAACTCTAACTTTTCGTTGTAATGTTCAATGTCAGTCTTGCACCAATTAACTATACCGAAAGAGTAACTGAGCACTGAACACGCACAGGTGTTAATAGCCTGAAACAGATTTTTACTGTTTAATTTAGTTTTCAACAGTCGTCTTACCCTTCTATAAAACTCTGCTGTTAGGTCCTTTTTCATAGTCATGTGATCAATTCGTTGAGCCTGCTTTATTCCAAGGTATTTATAAGTATGAGCTTCTCCCATAGATTCAATTGAGGTGCCATCTCCCATTTCGAAGTGCTCCTGCTGTATTTTGCCTTTAACTATATTAATGATTCGGCATTTGTCTAAGCCAAATTTCATATGGATGTCACTAGAGGACCCTTCTACTATTTTAAGCATATCATGCAGCTGTTATACCAACTTTCTTATACAGTAAACTTTGGTGGAAGTTCTCAGTTTCTATATACAGTGTATCTTCATAAGTTGAATTCAAACGGAAGACATTCTTATG
Source organism: Octodonta nipae (assembly GCA_034190945.1). Lineage (NCBI taxonomy): Eukaryota > Metazoa > Arthropoda > Insecta > Coleoptera > Chrysomelidae > Octodonta > Octodonta nipae. The sequence continues at coordinate 110,536,576 of CM067219.1, read as the reverse complement.
AATATTATTTAGAGAAAAACTTATTGTTCTTAAAAATATTTGCGTGGTCAGGAACGTTTACTGTAATCATTACATGTCACTTTTTAATTGTATACGAGGTTTGTCTACAAATATGAATTTTGCTTATATTAATGATTCGGCATTTGTCTAAGCCAAATTTCATATGGATGTCACTAGAGGACCCTTCTACTATTTTAAGCATATCATGCAGCTGTTGTTTCGTAGCTGCCATCAACTTTAAGTCGTCCATGTGTAACAAATGGTTTATCTTTAATGCTTGTACGTTGTTGTGTTTGAGACTGAACCCAAAATTAGTCGAGTTCAGTTTGTTTGAGAGAGGGTTCATGGCAAGGCAGAACCACAGCGGGCTAAGAGAGCCTCCCTGGAATATACCGCGTTTGATTGGAATGGGGTCAGTTTGTATCGAACAGTTGGCTTGATTCAGTGAGATTTTGGTTTGCTAGGTGGACATGGCATATTCTAAAAAGTTAATAATACAATTATTCACTTTATAGAGTTTCAGTACCTTAATGAGCCAATCGTACCTTATTATTATTATTATTTTAATATTTATATCTACATATTTCTGTGCAAAACAACCACACTTAAGTGCAAGGACTGTCTGTTTCATACATACCAAACGTGTCAAAATTTATGTTAGTTCCTGTTGTTAGAGGAAATGTTAAAACATAATTATCAGGTATATGGTAGGATAAAAAATGAACATATATAGGTAATATAAGAGTAATTTGAAAAACTGGGAAGAATTGTTCTGAAAATTTCAGGGGTCTCATTAAATTCATGAGGGCGAACCTAGAAAACCTTTTTGAACCATATCGATATAGGGTTGTTTAAAAGTAGATAACTATTACTTGTTTTATCCTTGATTAACAAGAACCAGGCACCAATGAATATACAGAAGTAGAAGCGATGGAACTAGTATACTTATGACAGAGTTTTTGCTGTTTTTTTTTCTGTAATATACTTGAATTGAGAAAATTAAATTTGTTCGTGGAGATCAGTGGCAACTGTTGGAATTATTGGCAAGTCTCTCCGAACAAACCTCTTCCTTTTTGCATTTTTAAAATGGGTTTTTAATATAAAGAATTGATTTTAGATCATTTTTGTGTTCGTTTTCTTTCACTGTTGTTTAAGGGTACTATCATACAATGTAAAAACTGTAAAACGTGCTTATTCTGTACAAATTAATTACCTAGTCAGGCTCACGTAACAACCAAATTTGATGAAGTTGTAGATTTTAAGTTTGCTTGGACTTTAAAAATATACTATATAGGTAGGTAATTAATTTGTACTCAAAGAGCACTTTTTATTGTTTACACTTTTTACTTTGCTCGAAGTTACCTAACAACAGTCGGTTAAGATTAAAAAATGTCTTATAAATAAAAATGTCCTCCTGAAGTGTCAGCGGAAAATACACATTTTCCAATTAAACCTGAACCGGGCAAATTCGGAATACGATTACACAATTTTTCATTTAAACTTTTGTCTTAGAGTCAATATATTTTTATAGAATGAAACATATTTTTCTACACTCATTCGAATATATGAATATGAAAGATTTGAATGAATGAATTATGAATATAACATCTTTAAGCATACACATAAGAATATTAATTATTATTACAATCTGTAATCAAAATTGCTTCTAATAAACAGTGTTGACACAATTTTGCTCATTCGCCTGTGTTATAAAAAAACTTTTATGAAGTTGAGCTATTGCATTGTCGCATGTCGTCTAATTCATTTAATTAATGATTTGTCAAAAAACTTTGATACTGCACTACTAGTCTTGCAGGGCATGATTCCTTGTCTGCAGCATGACAAATAAAATGTTATATCTGAAGCTTGCTGAGGAAGTTACAACGATGTCGTTTCAACCTGGAACATGGAAATGATTGATATACCCTAAACTACATTTCCCAGTGCAGAGTTATGCAATGTTTGCTGTATGTATTGCTTTCAAGTATACCATTTCTAATGATTAATTGACTAGAACTCGGATAACTCGCTTTACTGACGAGTGCAGCGGAAGTCTGCTAAATACTTAAATAATTTTACTATAGAATATGCCAGCATTGCATTTCTCATATTTCCCTCATTTAGTGGGTAGCAAACGTACTAACGGTCTGTGCGGCTTCGGCATTTTATGATCAGCTATAGAACGTGGTTGGAGTGTAAAAATAATGAGATTCATTTAAAGCAATTGCAATTGAGAGCCATGGTTGGCGAAGGACATATTAAAACTAGAATACCTCATAATATATATTTATTCAACATACGTTAAATTGTAGAGAATTTGTGTATTTTGATAATTTACTTGTCACTGTCGCGAAGAAATTTTTCGCTTGAATTTGTAGATTGTACTAGTATATTAGCAATATTTAAATTAATGATAGATGTGAGATATTGAGAAGTAAAGGGAACGCATATTAAAATTGTTGAAAATAATAGATATGGATTTATATATTATAAATAACCACAGAAAATTTATAGAAAAATCTGTATATTTGGAAGATTCAAAAATCATTTCATATAGTCTTAGTCTAATGCGTACCCACCAATGAATTTTTGCGATACTATTTTCTATTACTGCTCTATTCCTGTCCACTGTCAGAAGTTTCGCTGTCAAGACATTTTCTTCCTGTAAATCTATTTATTTCATTCGATCTTACCTTCTATCGACGGTTGCAAGATACCTACGTTTTCGCATGATATGCTCAGATATGTCGTTTTTCTTTGTTTAAAACATTCATACAGTTCACCTTGTATGTTGACACGTCTAAGCATTTCTTCTTTTGTTAGTCTAGCCATATAAAGTATCTTAAGAGATCTCATTTTTAAAATGCAGTCGTTTTTAATCGACTTCAAAATGAAGGAGGTTTATACTGGATCCTGTTCCGGGGCAGTGGTCCTATTTTTTTTCGGTAATATAGGTTGTACCGTTTCTTAGAAAAATCGGGAAAAACTTTTATACCAACTTTCTTATACAGTAAACTTTGGTGAAAGTTCTCAGTTTCTATATACAGTGTATCTTCATAAGTTGAATTCAAACGGAAAACATTCTTATGAATATTATTTAGAGAAAAACTTATTGTTCTTAAAAATATTTGCGTGGTCAGGAACGTTTACTGTAATCATTACATGTCACTTTTTAATTGTATACGAGGTTTGTCTACAAATATGAATTTGCTTAAAAGTAAAATACCTTTATTTTTCATAATATATACAATTCTTGTCAAACAGGGGTAATAAAAGTTACAAAATGCATGTAATTATGCCACAATACTAAAAATTGTATAATAGATCTTCATGCCACTTTTCCAAATAGGTTACTATGTTTGATAAACAATATAAATTTTGTTTAAGTTAAATAACTTTACTTTTAATAATAACTCATATTGTTATGAGAAAATCTTTATTAGAATTGAAAACTACTCCCTATTATGCTATTTCAAAACTGTAAAATGAATGTCAGTATAACTAACAGACCTGAAGAATGATGATTTTCAGATCGTCTAAATATAGTGGATTCACCTAAGTTAGAATCATATATAAAATTTTCTTAATACATATACATATTTAGAAAACAAGTTAATCTATTCAACAGTAAACGAGGTTGGTAAAGCTACTAAATGATGGTTAAAAGTAAATTACCTTATTTAAGGCAATATCGAAAAAGTTAATTAGATTTGAAAATTTCATCCAATTGAGCCATTGCATCACTGAAAATTGTAAAATAAATATATTAAAAAAACATTAAATAAAAAGCATGAAATAATTTTTTGTTACAACAATTAAATACTTTTTCTTTTAAGTACTATTTGAAGAGCAAAGTTGCTAAGTACAACTTATAAATGTACTTCCCAAAATAGTATCACTTTAGCTTATGTCACGATATTAGTAATAGTTAATAGACAATAACTGACCTGATAGTGACAGCAAATTCGAAGATGAAAAAGTTTTAAGGAATACGAAAACCTTTAAAATGAGTCTCGATCGCAGGATGTTTTGCTGTGAAAATCCAGAAAAACAGATAAAAAATTCATTTTTTTAAATTATAATGGTAGACTACATACAATGCTAGAATTAATTAAGCTCAATATTTAAACAATTCAGAGAGATATTTTGAGAACGGTACTGAATGAATTCCGTCCGTCTGATAGACAAACATTTTAAAAGCTCGTATCATGTACTTCAATTTGTATATCTCGGATTTTTGTTGAAATGCTGTAAAAATGGTTAAAAATCCTTATGAATATTGCATTTTACGTGAGAATTTGTGCCAGAATAAAAAGTAGTTGGAATTGTCAAGATTATTTATTATCATATATGTCTTACACATTTAAATATATTATCGCTAAGATATTAACCTCAGGTGTCATGAATGGCATGAACAAATCAGTAGCGTCAGTTAAGTTGAAGTTAATGTCATTATAATTTATTGAACATTTTACGTACTAATATATGCAATATATGTAATTATTTTTAAAATATCCTTCTTTTAATGAACAAAAAGATTGATTAGTACAAGAATTCACTTAAATAAATGGTTCAAAAGTACATATCTACATACATTATATATAAAACATCTGCTTTCGTTTATTTGCGAAAGTGTACATCATTTGAATAAAACTGCGTTTTCATCTAAAAAATCTTATAATATCGTTATGTGTTATAAAATCTAATTCCTTTTATTTACGCATGCTGGGCTATAACCTACAGAATCAGAAAAACAATTAGCCCTTATAATATTACAATATTATTACAGAAGTAAATTATATAAACTCAAATTTTGAATTAACACAAATTTTAAAATATAAAAAGAGATTTATTCATTACCGCATAAATAATCCAATAAAGTGAATACATATTTATCGCATTCAAAACATTCTACATCTAAATAATTCTGGGCCCCTAATAGTGAGCAACCAGGCTTACACAATACTCCTTAAACAGCTAGGCAATTTTCACAACTTTGTTAAACCACTTTTACGGGATTTTAAGGAAAATTTAAGATAAACAATTTGAAATTCATTTTAGGGAAATTCAAAAGATCCAAGTAACACCGAAATAGAAAGAGCGTAGTGAATAAGATATAGTTTGTAAGATATCCATCTAAATTGTTTAAATTGCAATTCTGTAAAAAAATATTTATTTATAATAGTTATCATGAGAATAGTCAATCGTAACATCATAAGTTGCCATTTTGTGGAAGATTAATCTTTTAATTTTTAATATAACAAAGTTATGAATTTTTGAAAATAAGTCAATTTTTCTCGATTTTTCAAACTTTTCTCGACGGAAAATAGCCAACAAACCCTCATTTTAAAGGCATTCCAATTCTATACAACTTTCTCATTAACAAAATCATGATTCCTTCATTATTTTTCTCAATACGAGCCAAAAACAAATAAAATCCATATTTCTACGTAATTGCTGTTAAAATCATGTAAAATATCACCTATGTACTAACACTGAAGCGATGGCATTCGCGGTTTGATCTTAAATTTTATGTTCCAAAATGCTTAACAATTAAGACAGTTTCAATAACTTAAATTGTTAAGCGTTTTGGCAACTTCAGTCTTTTATTTGTCATGGTAAACAATTAAATGCAATAAGAATTCTGAATATAGACCGTCTACTTCAACTGACTGTCTGTCATGTTACTCCAAAAAAATTGCTGCAACAAATATCACCTGTTCGCGTGCTATCCTCCTCTAAAAGACGCAGAAAACAGACCGCTGCTCATTTAACAAGCCCAAGTTACATTGGAAACATAAAGTCCAAAAATAAACCAAAGAAGGAAAAAATAACCCAAAGTAAGGGGCCATCTAAAATACTAATTTAAAAGCAGAAAAAGCAGATATCGTTGTCATCGGACTCTGAAGGAGAAACAGCCATCTCTTCTTCGAACAATGAAATCAGCAATATAAATGAAAAAGGAATGTGCTGAGTGTCTAGAAACTTACAAAACGACCACTTCCAAATCAGACTGGATTCAATGCACTAGATGTGCCCGTTGGCTACATGAGACCTGTACAATACCTATATACCAATACTTGCAACCCATGCGGAAAGCATTTATTGAAAACTGCTTGCTCAAATTAAAAAGGAATTTAACATTATATTTCAAAGGCCATCTCTCCCATCTTCTATGCGGCGACTCACCTACGCCACATGGGAGAGACGGCCGAATATATTAATTTTTTTTTTCGATTTATTTTTATCGTAATCATTATCCTCAGGTTTCTATTTGTTAATAATATGTTTTAAAACACATCTGTAATTTTATTTTAATTTAATTCGAATAAGGTCAAGAGTTATTGATAGTTCTCACAATCTGCGGCATCTCCCCCACATTTACCCTACACTATGACATATGATAGATAAATTATTTATTGTTATTCAGTAATTAGAAAGTTATTTGACTGCCATTCTCCATACACTAAAGTTACAACAGATCCGTATAAACAAGCCAATTCCATATTTTTATAACAATTGAACTGTTACAATGTCAGTTGTCTAATTTATTTTATAAATGATACTAATTTTATCAAAGATTGATTGGTCTGCAACGTGATAAATATATTTTAATTTATTTTTATCTGAAGCTTGCTCGGAAGTTATAATGATTTCGTCTCAGCCTGGAGTACGGAAATGATTGATATACACTAAAATGTATTTACTGTTGCAGACCTATGCAATGTTTGTTGTATTGTTTTCAAGTTTTCTAATGATTAATTGTCTAGAATTCACAGTTCGTCGGGAATACAACTACCACTCTAAGTCACACATACATATAGACAGTCCTACGATAAAGTTCTGAATAATATCCATATAAAATGGAAAATTTTCTTTTTATAGAACAACGCCAAAACATGTTGATCGATTATTTTTTTATGCTTTTGATAGAATATCAGAGAAGTAAAAAAGTAAAAGCATATTTGGCATAATAATTTTTGAGAAATAAATAATTTGAAAGAGAATGCAAGTCTTTTTTGTACGCAACTTATTTATTGAAAAATTTGTTTTTATTAATTACTTGGTTTAATAAGAAGTAAGTTTTTATCCATCTTCTTAATTAATAACTACAAACACTTTTTATAGTATCTGTTATTTCCGATTAGTACCTTTAAATCGTCGTTCATCCAACATATTCTTTATTGATCAGAGATAGAACGCACAAAAATTTTAATAGAGGGTTTTATAGATAAGTTACGAAGCTATGAAGAAGCATGTGCCTTATTTAATGAAGTCCATGATGAAAGAAGTCCGATTTCGATACGTACTCCAAGCAGAATTGTCAAAGACTTAAGCAGACTTAAAATGAACGATTTAGACAAAGGTAAATGCAGTCAAATTGCAAGCAGTGAACAATTTGAATAGCATTTGAAAAATTCTACATACATTAATTCTTTTAATTCATTGAAATGCATTGTTATTAAATTTTTGTTTATGCAACCCATTGATTCAAGTACGTTGTTATTTGAAGAAAAATATCCTGTATTTAATAATAATAATTTTTATTCCAAAATAATTAAATACACAAGCATTAAAAAGAAAAGACGTCAACAAACAAACGGTTTACAAGGTAGTAAGCAAAAAATTAAAACTCCAAGTACTCGGTTAGCGTGTAAGGCTCAACCTCATTTATATTGTCAAAGATAGCTTTCTTAAAGCATCCCCTGAGACTGAATCGTTGCCGGCAACTTGTTGAATATTTCAATAACTGAATAAAAACACCCCTATTCGAAAATGCAAAGACAGTGTCTCGGGTACCTCAAATTCAATGCTCTTAATGAGTTGAGCCTCAAATCTTTAAAAAGTGACATTTTTTTAACCAAAAACAATAACATTTCATAAATATACAATCTTATCATAGTTGAAATGTTATTTTCTCTCCTCTGCATAACCTACCATATTCCATGCCAATATTGTTGTCAGCGTTCTTTTCTGAATTACAAAAATTTGGTTCAGAGCTTTGGCCACTATAAATTATACCAATCTCAGTAAAGATTGAAATTCGCTTTATAAACCATTTTTAATATCTCAATACTTTATTTAATTTATTACTCGCTATTTCACTATTTGAAAATAAATTCGATGGCGTAATAATTTTAAGGCATTTTTTTATAGGACATGTCCTCAGACGAGTTAAAAATTAATCGCTTGGCGAAAAAAAAATGTTCCGTGTATTAATTTTGTGCACAACTTTATCATAACATTGTATACTTAAATAATTTTACTATACAATATGCCAGCGCTGCACTACTTCATATTTTCCTCATTTAGTGGGCAGCAAACGTACTAGCGGTTGGTGCGGCATTTTATGATCAGCTATAGAACGTGGTCGGAGTGTAGAAATAATGAGATTCATTTAAAGCAATTGCATTGGAGAGCCTTTGGTTTGTGAGGGAGATATTAAAACTAGAATACCTCATACTGTATATTTATTCAACATACATTAAACTGCAGATAATTTCTGTGTTTTGATAATTTGTCTGTTCATGTCGTATGATTTCTGATTTGAATTTGTAGATTGTATATTTTATCAAAGGTAATAGGAATATATTGAGATAATAAAAATATAGCTGACATAGAAAGAAATAGCATTTGTTTGAGGTTTTGTGATATTTTCTGTTTTATGAGTCACATGCAATTAGGGTTGCCCTATGACCGGAATTTTCTGGACAAGTCCGGAATTATAGGTTTTTGTCCGGAATTCGGGCTGAATCATAAAGCGTCCGGACTTTCTACCAGTGATGAGTGATGACAGATTATTACAAATTAAAGTACTTTCTGATATTTAATGCTCCTAGAAATATTGTTCAATGCTTCCGAATCTTTAATAATAGTTTTATGGAACATTTCACAAGTCATATTTTTCAAATTATACTGAGTTAAGAGAATCGACTTGACAGACTCTACAGAAACTATGTTTCTTTCCTTCGACATTGGGTTCCCATTAAAGAAAAGACCGTTTAAAATTGGCATTTTGTGCCTGCATCGCAATATCTTGGTTAATTCTATAACTTTTCCTGGTCCAGCTGCCTTCAGAATAATGGTCCATTGTTTATTGGCATTCATCTAAAAAAAATCCTGACTTTGTTGCTTGATCATACTATTCAAAAATGTGATTTCGTCAAAATTTGCGTGCATGCATGATAAATAATGACATTATTATTAAATTAAAAAGAGTGTCCGGAATTTTCATCAAATGCCCGGAATTTTTTCAGGAATTTTGGGATTTGTATCTGGAAATCTGCATGCAATGTACCTGTTGTACCCAAAGAATTTTAATTCCCTTAGATATGTTAGTTGGAGCGCTAGTGACCCATTTTTCAAGAAGTGTTTGAACCAGTTAAATATTTCACATAGAGGTATAGATAGTCAGTATTCGATTGCTTTATTTACGTGAGGACTGTAGTATATGCGCATGGAAGAACGGTAATGTATGTATAAATAAATGAATATGGAAAACTACTGGGAGTATTTATTTGAAAATGGTTTCCGGGGGTTTTTCGAGGAGTTTCAGTTAAAATTTTTCGGTTGTTTACTACTTCCAATTTTACCGGAAGTGAACTACAACTCTGTTTCTAAAATGGAACACGCAGTTTTTATTGCATTTTTATAATGTTACTGAAAACATCATAAGTCTGAAGGGCCCCAGTTAAAAGTAATTTAAATTTTTTGGAAAATTTTGACAGATCAAGCCATTCACAAACAAATAATGTTTTGGTAACAAAGAGGGCCAGGTCAAAAAATGCCAGAATGTGCCTGAATAAAACTTGAAGCTTCGTAAATCTTCCTCAGAAATTGACGCCGAATTCTCGATAATCGTGTAACTCATTTTTTTCAAGTGGCCACCCCATTTTTCTCAACGTCAGTGATTTGTACGCTAAAAAATAGATGGAGTCTATTCTTACAACCCCATACCTAAATTTGACGGTTGTTGTATAAACTAAAATTTCCGTGTGGTTATTATCAGTTGGCTTTTTTGAAAGAATCGACAAGAAAAAAATGAACATTACTGTAATTTGTTAATAATTTATGGAGAATTTGATATTGAAAGAGTCTTTGTAACTTTTGCTCCGCGATATCCGGATGTATTAAGACATACTCATGAAAAAAAAGAAAAAGTAAAATAAAATTAATCTGTCTTAGACAATGGATGAATGTATCACCAGTAAACTATTATTTTTTATTGTAGCAAAAACATTGAAAGTACATTAAACTTAAAACTCTCTTTCTCTAAATATGTGTGGATTAGTATAACTCCAGTAATGTGAGTTATGGTGGTTGAACAGTCCATTTACCATAAGTTCTGCCTTATCCGTCCAAATGATGTTGTTTAAAAATGTTAGTCTTCCTGAGTTTTGATTAACCTGAATCCGCAGAAATAATTCCTTCGTTGAGTCACCTACTCTTAAAATCTGAACTAATGAGAATGAATACGAATGGTACTTATGTTTTTTTAGATTCCTCTTCATAGGTATTCCCATATCTGTTTCTGTATCTACTAAGGAATTTTCTAGATGCGCTCTGAGGTATGCCAAAGCTGTAACTTAATTCTGTTCATTATCTACCTTAGGTTTCCTGTTTGATTTCCGCAAAATACCTGTGTTTTGCAATGGTGACTGAGCTGCGTCATGATGACATTAGTGGGTGTTGGTCTATGCGGGTATTGTGAACGGACGGTTTTCCAGCCTCTTTTAACAACTTTATCACATTACCCGTAAATTATTAAAAAATTGGGAAATCTTCGTTAGTAAATCCTCACCGGGACATGAGAAATTCTTTCCATCTGCATTAGTGTCAAATTCAGATATCTTTAATAGCCACATGGAAATTGTAGTTTTTCCAGGCTTATACAAAAATTGTTTATTTGAGGTATGCGGTTGTAAGAAACTTAGTATCCTCTGTTGTTGAGAAAAAAGGGGTAGCGATTTAAAAAAATGAGTTACATAATTTTCGAGATAGCCGAATTCGGCGCCAATTTCTGAGTACTCTGTATTAATTTTTTTGAACAGTTTCCCAAGATTTAGGACGCTTCAAGTTTTATTCAGGCAAATTTTGGATATTTTTATTTTTAAAAATTATTTTTTTTGTGAACGGCTGTCAAAATTTTCGGAAGAACGGGAAGTCGTAGGTACCTGATAATTTGAAGTGAAACCAGCTCCTCGAAAAAACCCAGTATACCAATTTTCAGATTAATACTCCCAGTAGTTTCCCATATACATATAGACTCAGCTCATAGTGGTATAGCCTGTACAACTTTTTTGCATGCCTACCGTCCCCACTATATAAGGCAAGCACACTCATCTAGCCTCTCCATACCTCTACAAAAATATTTCCAACACTTCATGAAAAATGGTTCGAATAAATTATTTATTATAGTTTATTAAAATATGCCTCCACATTGAGGTCAACCGAGGAAGTGAGTAAAAATTAATTTTAAACTAATTTTACACACTTATACTTGTTTAACAATATAGCAAATGTGGTTCCATTTAAAAGTGAGATTTTAAGAATTAATATGATGTGCTTGTTTAAATATGCTCACTATGTATCTTTTGCTTTTCTATTAAACTTTTAGTCTTATGAGGAGATTAATTTTCTTTATAATTTCAGATCTTTCGGCACCAGAACAATGAGAAGTTTGTTACTAATACTTTAATACAAAGGAAGCAAACGCATTACTTGGATTTAGTCAAAGTTAGAAGGTGAGATAGTTTATTGTCTGGTAGTTCTACTTTACACCAAGTTGTTATATAATGTTTTAAGCACAAAGCATGATAACGTTTTGAAGTACAAGATTCCCTCGTTTACAGTATTTCAAATAAGAGAAGTGAGGGGTTGTCAGAGTTTGTAGTTCATCCATCCGTTTTGATGTTGGTCAAATCCTGTAAAATAATCTTTCCTATTAATATTGTTAATCAATTTATCGCTAACTTTTAATCAGCTCTTTATTACAGTTTGATTAAACGAGTAAATTTTCAATTATTGTTATATTTGTTAACTGTGTTTTCACATACAGAGCATCAGAAATGCCGACTTATAAATTCAAACTTGACTAAGAGGGGAATAAAAGGAATAATAAAACGAAGTAATGAAATATGTCAAAAATAATCCAAACGTCAACAAATAGTTAAATAAATCACAAAAACGTACAACCTTTATTTTTACATTAGGCCAGCCGTAAAATGACATGCAGCTTTGTGACGTGCGTCACAGCAAATTTTCATGGACAGAGTGGATCACGGCGCCAAAAATCGCAAAAGAGACCGCAGTTTCATTGTGTCAAGTATGGTGATTTATGCATGTATTGATTATTTGATTTCAGGATCGGAGTCCTCGGACCTCAGATAGTCTTCAAGGCTTGTATCATATAAAACTTTGACGAATTCGCACTGCCTCCATTAATTTTCAGTCACGGTGACAAACTGCGGCATAAACACTGCGTTTCGCAGGTCACCGAGAGCATTACCTGCGCCACTTCACACTGCACGATCAGATTTCCCAATCGCACATTTTTACGTGGATTACAAATTCTCCCCGGGACTCAGTCACGTCACAAAGCTGCGTCGCATTTTGCTTCTGGCCTTACTATCGCTTGGTTAAATGCGTTGGAGGTTTCAATATGATTTATCTAAATCTGCATAAGCACTACGAGTCTACTAATGAGTAGGTAAGCATCACAGATCTTGTGTTTTGCTCAAAACTCTCATTTAAGTAATTTTATATTTGTGGGATTAAATAAATTTTTTTAATTGGAAGTTAATTTAGTTTATATTAACTGATCTCAGGAGAATATAATGATTGAGTTCCTTAAGGCACTGTTTTGTTTCTTTTTGGCGAGCTGTTTTTCTGAGACCTTGCCGAACAATATAAATTAAAAAGTAAATGTTACTTGGCTTTATTATCCCAATAGCTTTCTTTTATTACGGCCATTGAATCATTGTGTGTATTTTTTTCTGCCTGGAGATATTTGTTCCCTAATCGATAATTCACCAGGTGGCGGTTAAAGAGATTCCTTAACTGTTCTGATTCCAGTTTCACCGGTGGAGAATAAATACCACCCGTGGACAAAACAGGCAACTTTCGACAAGAATAATAACTTGCTGAGCTAAATAATAAATTTGTTGTAGTGGCTACATTTGTTGCAGAACTAAGTGTTTTTGTTAAACTGTCATGACCGAACAACACAAGAATGTCCGTTATTTAATCATTTAATAAACGTAATGTTTTTTTAAGTATGTTAACATGAGAGCTATTTTGACGTAAATAACTCATCGAAACACTACTCTTATGCGCGATAATCAAACATGATAGCATACCTTCTGTAATTTTTTTTCAGCTAATATTATTTGCCAAACTGCATGTTTGTGACAATCAACTCTACCTCTACGAATAAAACATATCTACCGGATTTGTGTTTTAGTAGCTCTATTTTAGTATAGTTTAAGTCGCAACACCAAAACATAACGTTTCGACTCTTCGAGTACTTTACCGGTTATAGCATAGCATAGAGTTCAGGAATTATAGAGAAATACAAATTTTTGGGGATAATGTTACTTATAATGTTAAAATAGAACAGAGCTTTTATATGTATGTATGTCTATCACTGAAAAATACCCACTGTTACATGTTTTCAAGCTCTCAATGTTCGTATGTAAGCTGTCCGAATCAAAATTTGTAAGCCTTTCAACAACTTAATGTTATCCGAATGAGCTGAAATTTGTAGGTTCATGAGAATTCAATATTATGGTACGTCGAGCTGAACTGATGATTGAGCAGGTACTGGGACTATCAAATGGTAAGACAGTCGAATTAGGGCTAGTATGTTTTGTTATTATCGGTACTTTAAATTACTTTTTGCACGTAATCACAAAGTTCTGAAGATGTAGCCGATATATGGTCACTGGAAGTCCAAGATAGAAAGTGCTAACATAGACTTTGACCCAGTTTGTTTATTGTCTTATGCACATTCCAGTTCACATGATAAAAAGGCTTTGAAGATGGAGCCGGACGATCGTCATTAGAAATTATTTATATCAAGTAACCTTAAAACAAACACGATTCACAAAACAGGCTAACGGTTTTTACTGACATTAACGTCTTAGAATTTCTGCCTTCTTAACGTTTTATCTACTACTGCGGTAGACATTTTCAACTTTGTCTAGTGTCAGTCTGTACTTGAAATGCTACATTCCAAAAGTAATCCATTGCTCTCAACGATGGGAGTTCAATTCTGTGTATGCAAAATGTGCAGAAGATTCAGAGTTCAGGTTGGAGCGATGAGGCATCCTTTAAATTAAATGACTTCATTAGTCTCCGTAATTGCACGAAGTGATGTCCTTTAAATCCTCATATAACACTTGAACACCATGTATGCCTAGCAGGATTAACAGTGTTTTTTTTTTTTTTTTTTTTTTTTTTTTTTTTTTTTTTTTTTTTTTTTTATCCGAAGAGGGGGGAAATACATTCCGTACTTAGCTAGCACGTGCTGGCCGTCGTGCGGGACTCCCGATGTAATGACTTCAAAGCAAGAGTAAATCGTTGCATTGAAACCAGTATACCGTATACCCGCTAAAACCCTAACCTCTTTCTCCTACAACCATGGTCCCCTGCGGCACTCTTAGTCAATACTACTTCGCAAGGGTGGTTCATTGCAGATGTTTACTGCTCTCACATTAAAGGCCTCTAAAGCCTACTCCTCGAACGTATTGCGGAGTTCTTTGAGGATAGTCTCCGCGTAATCTGATACCAAGTTCCAGGCTTGGGGGCCCTTCAGCATGGCTTCTACTAATTGTTCTGGAACGATATTAGTCTCCAGAATCCTCTCCACTTCAGCACGTTGATCCTGAAACCGGGGGCAGGAGAAGAACACGTGTTCCGCGTCCTCTATCACGTCCGTACAGTGTGGGCAGTTTGGGGAGTTTGCCCTCCTGAACCTGTGCAGGTATGCTCGAAAGCATCCATGTCCAGTCAGGAGTTGAGTGATGTAGAACCCAACCTCCCCATGCTGGCGGTTGACCCAACGACTGATGTTAGGTATCAATCGATATGTCCACCTTCCTTTAGTAGAGCTGTCCCATCTCTCCTGCCATTGCCTTAGACTCATGGCTCTTTCATCGCTGTTTCCTGTCGGTTGGTCTTTCTCTAACTTTCTGCGATAAAGCCGTCCCCTTTCTGCAGCCAGGATGTCGATTGGTAGGGTAGAGGCAATCACACTCACCGCCTCGTAAGACACAGTGCGGTAGGATGATGCCACTCGAATCGCTGAGAGCCGCTGGACTGATTTCATTTTCCGGCGGTACGATGGTAGCTCGAGCGATTTCTCCCATACCGGTGCCCCGTACAACAAAACAGAAGTAGTTACTGTTGCCAGTAGCTGTCTTCTTATCTGTCTAGGGCCTCCGACATTCGGCATTATTCTAGATAATGCCCCCTGTACCCCAGCTGCTTTCTTGCTGGCCGCGATTATGTGCTCTTTGAAGTTGAGCCGTGTGTCTAGGAGCACCCCCAAATAGCTGATGAAGGGCTGCGACTGTATGTAGGAGTCGCCTATTTTGAGGGTGATGGTTTCCCTTGCCTTTCGACTGCTAACAAGAAGTGTTTCGGTCTTTTGTTCTGCTAAACTCAAGTCCGCTGCGAGCATCCAATGCTGAATTGTGGCTATAGCGAATGAGAAGGTTGTTTGTATCTCCTCTATGTGCTTGCGCACTATGATCAATGCCACATCATCGGCGAATGCCACTAGCCTGACGCCCTCAGGCAGACCGAGCAGGAGCAGGTCGTTGTACATTACGTTCCATAAGAGGGGGCCAAGAACAGAGCCCTGAGGTACACCTCCTGTGATCTTATAGTCTACTTGCCCATTTTCAGTTTGGTACAACAAGATGCGGTCCTTGAAATAGGCTGAAACCATTCTGCGCAAGTACTGCGGAACTTCCATCCTGACAAGAGCCTCCAAAATGCGGTCCCAGCGGGCCGAGTTAAAGGCGTTCTTGATATCCAGGGTGGCTATTAGACAGTACTTTTTTCCACCTCTTCTCCATCTCTTTCCCGAGATAGCCTCTCTGGCGATGTTGGTAACGAGTGTCACGGCATCGATGGTTGATCTCCCCTTTCTGAACCCGAATTGGTTGGTGGAAAGTTTCGGCTCAACGTAGGGCTCCAGCCTATCTGCTATTATCCTTTCAAGGAGTTTTCCCGCAGAGTCCAACATACAGAGGGACGATATGATGACGGTTCGTCGGGAGGTTTCTTTCCCCCTTTAGGGAGGAGCACAAGCCTCTGCTTTTTCCACTTACTCGGGAAAACCCCCTGCTTTAGGCAGGTCTCATACATTTGTAGAAACATGTCAGGCCTATTGGCTATGGCGCATTTTAGCGCGATGTTAGGTATGCCATCTGGACCGGGAGCCTTACCGTTTTGGAGCCGGTTGCACGCGCCCATCAGCTCACTCATAGTCACTGATGGTATATCTTCGCCCTCACCTGCACGAAGGATTAGCGGGTAGCTCAGGCTTTGCAGGAAACAAGTGAGTGACAATGCGGTGCAATGATTCGGGGCAGTTCGTTGATGTCATGGGAGGGGCCTTAATTTTATGCATCACGATTTTATACGGTTTTCCCCATGGATCTTGATTAACTTCGTCACACAACTCCTTCCAGTAGGATCTCTTGCTTGAGAGAATGGCTCTTCGTAGTTGTTGTCTTTTGATCTCATAGTCGAGCCTTAGTTCTTCTGTTGTGACCCTGTCGCGTCTCCGTGCTCGTTGATGCAGCCTTCGTGCTTTGAGACACTCTCGTCGGTGTTGTGAGATCGTGTCGTTCCACCAATAAACTGGTGGGCGGCTGTTGTTCTGCCGTCTCCTTGGCATGGAAGCATCGCAGGACTTGACAACGCTTGTCATTACCTCTTTGGCAGTGGCTTCTGCGCTTCTTGCTATTGACAATGGTTCCTGCTCCATAACCAAGGCGAATGAATCAGCATCGAAAGCATTTTTGTTCCAGCCGACTGGCTGCGACCTCGCACGACTGACACACAATCTTCGTTTGGGAGTGGTGTTGATTTCCCAAATAATAGCTTGGTGGTCGCTATTAGTAAACTCCTCATCGACCGCCACTCACAGCCCCCTTTAATTAGGTTGCTGCTAACGAATGTTACGTCGATAATGGAGCTGGCTGTGCCTTTGCGATATGTGCTTACGGCTCCTGTGTTGAGGAGTACCAGGTTGAGCGAAGACATGGTCTCAAGGAGAGCTCGTCCTCTCGCGCTCGTTTCCCGACATCCCCAGTCAATTGCCCAGGCGTTGAAATCTCCTGCGATGGCGACCGATTCACGCTTCCGTACATCCTCCGCCAAGGTGTCCAAGAATAACTCGAACTCCTCGAGCTGTGCACTAGGAAGTGCATAGCAGCTATAGAAGTGGACCCCTCCCACTTTGGCTCTCACAAGCCATGGTTCGGGGGTATTTGGGAGTTGTTGGAACGGAAGTTTACCGCAAGCCCATATCGCTGCTCTGTCCGTTGTGTCATTTACCCAGGACAGGGTGTCGAAGTTTTTGTACTGCTCGCAGATTATGGCTACGTCGCAATCCAATTCCCGCACCCGCTGTACCAGTAGGTCTTGGGCTGCTTCGCAATGGTTGAGGTTGAGTTGCAGTACTTTCATTTACGGGCTTGTGCTGCTCTCATCGCCTGTTGGTAGATCGGACATTTCCAACTACCCGCAACGTGCCGGCAGTCTGACCTACTATCTTTCTCTTTGCAGAGTAAGCACTTGGCAGGTTGTTGACAAGCCGAGGCATTGTGACCAGCGCCTCCGCATCTGTGACAACAACTGCTTCGGTCAGTCTTGCCTCTGCACGCCTGGGCGTTGTGCCCAAAGTGCCAGCATTTGAAGCACCGTCGAAGGCTGATCCTCTCGCGAACACGTACTGTGCCCCACGCAAGTTTCAGCTTTCCAAGTGCGATGGCTTTCTTGGCCTGGACCTCTGGGAGACAAACAACTGCCGTTTGTGTTGATCTATATGCCCGTCGAAGTGATTTCACTGCCTCCTCAGTGATCTCTGCCAGGCCGTCGATATTATCTTTGAGCAGGTTTACTACCTCTTCCTTGGTACTGATCTCGTCCAGGTCTTTAATTTCTATCTCGATTTGGGGTATTCGAGATTGTACAGTGGCCCCGCTTGGGAGCTTATTCTTGATGGCGTTACAATAGCGCTCCATCTCCTGAGCGTCTGCCTTGGCGAATAACAAAAGTAGATCTCCCTTAGCTGTTCGTCGGATCTTATTGACTTTTTTGCCTATATCCTGCAAGGTGGGATCATTCTTGATACCTCGCAAGATATCTGCATGGGAGCTCTTCTCGCCTTTCTTTATAAGCAGCGTACAATGTTGGGCTGGTTTTTGCTTATTGGTCCTCGGGGCCTTTTTCCTCTTTACCACTTGCCAGTCAGTCGACTGGTTTGAAGGTTGTTTTTTGGTCTGCGGTTTAAACTTGGGTTTTAATACATTGTTTCTCTCCGCTTCTGAATTGACCACCCTACTTGTTGTTGCCTGGGTGGTTTGCCCGATGTTCTGGCAACCTTCTTTACCGGGCTTTAGCTTGCTAGGTAGCACCGGTTTAAGAGTTTTAACTAGTGGTGCCTTACTTGATGGGGCTACTGAAGGCGAGGCCTTCGGTGGCGAGGTCCTTGCTACTGAGGCTACTTTTATTGAAGCCGCCTGCCTTGGGGCCGCCGGTGTTGATGCAGTCGGTTTTGAGTTAGCCGCTTTTGGGACCTCCTTTTGCTTTTCACCTTGTGTCTGAGTGTTTGACACCTTTACTGGCGATGTCTGTGTTGTAGCAGGTTTCGCTACAGGAGGTGGCCGCGTCGTTGACGTCTGATATTTGTCATATTCTGACTTAATGGCGTGTGCCAGTTTCTTGATCTCATGATGTACATTGTGCCTAGGCCCAATGAACTTCAAGAGCTCATCGATCTTTGCTCCTAATTTGTTTGGAGCGCCACTCTCAGTTGTGGCCCTTTGGGAGGCGTCAACTGCACTATCCGCCTTTTGGAGGACTTGGCTGAATAGTGTCTTGCTGCCAGCTCTAGTTTTAATGGTCGATGTTGTACCATTAGCAGAGTTCTTATTCTTCTTGTCACCATGTGACGGAACCAGTGATAATTCGCTCCCCCCAGAATCCGTGGAGCGTGCACCGGCCACCGAGGCTTTCACTCGATCGGAACCGGTGGTGGGATTATCCTCTGCAGAGGTACCCACCTGGGGTATTAAGTTGACCTTATCACCCATATCCATGAATGGTTTATTTTCGGGGTTCCTTCCCCTATCTGATTTTGGTCCGCCCTGAGGAAGTCCTCAGTACTCCCCATTGCTGGAGAGCGTCCCCTATCCGCCACCTGGGGAGGCGCCCGGTGGTGGACCAGCAACCACCCCGGGAGGATTAACAGTGTGGTGTGGCATATCTGCATTGGTCATCATAGGTCCTCTTTTACGAAACTGTCACTGGTGAGAGTACGTTCAGGAGTTTGTCGGTTCACAAATTACAGAGATGTTTGGTTATGAGGATTTACTTTCCGCACTACCATGTTAATGTACTCAGCTCGGTGCAACATTCTAGGACACGTGGATTAGGCGAAGACGTTCCATTGAATATTTTGCTTGTTCCCCAGACCTCACACCCATGGACTTCTTTTTGTTAATTGCACCAAACTAAGTGATGGACTGAAAATGGAAATTGAAAGACAACGGCCCGATATTCCTAATGGCCAGTTTCGTGACATTGTCTAGGTAATAATCGACATCAATTTAACATTTGCGACCTTGATTCTTGAATTATACCTATTTGTCTTCTGTATTCTAAGTATTCCATTGCATTCTATGTTCATAAATGATGTTTTAATTTAACGTTTGGTGGGGGTAGTGCAAAATCAAACAATTAATTAATTTTTTTCCGGCGAAAATGTATGTGGCAAAAAGTATTTAAATTTTTTGATAAAGGAATATCAGGAATATATAAATAACTTACCTTTAGGTATTTGTCATAATATGAATTATTACTAGAAAAATGGGGCTGCACCCACTAAAGATCGAATAGTGAGACGGCATTTAAGTAATTTATTCCGTAATAAATTGATTCACAGTAATGACCCGATTTCCTGGTCAGCTAGATTCACTGATGACCCATGACTTTAGGGGCTATACCAATGATAAGGTTTTTTCAACGTCTAGAACTTATGTGCAACCTTAATAAAAATATATAGTTCAATATTGATTTCAGGCTCAACTTTCATTATTTTTTGACACACTAAGCCGTATCGCGATCTGTTCTTATGACAGATATTCAATCTCCAATACGCTAATTTTTCAAATTGGACACCAATCTTTGGGGATAATTGGTAACTGACAACAATTATATTGCTAGTAACAGCAATAGTAAAGTAAAAAGAAGTTATAGGAGTGAAATATATCATGCAGACCACAGTTCTATATTTGTTCCTACGAAAGAAATTAAATAGCAATAACAAGAAAAAACGGTAGAAAAATACGCTATACGGCTATTCTTTATTTCTTATGATATTATACAGTGCAATAGTTTTGAGAATAAGTCATAATGTAATTTGCAGAGAAATTAAAAATATTTTAATGGTTGCGCAGGCTATATAGAGACATATATTAGACCTAAGCAATAATTTTGTAAGTCCATTTAACCTTAATGGACTAATAGGGCAACTGTGTAGTAATCCACTATTTGGCTTCTCAAGTTCTAGAGTACCCTAATTTGAGCATTTATGGAACCGTATATGTTGCAAGCATAAGCCTACTATTTTCATTGATTACGTTAAGTTATCTTCTAGGATTATTGTTTTTAGTATTGAAGGAAAAAGTTTATAAAACTTGTACTCCCAAATTAACAATATACTTCACGAGATCAAGTAAGTAAAAGCTAACCTTTTTGATACCTACCAGATTCTATATTTCGTTGAAGATTAAAAGTTCTAAAACCGACTTACATATTATTGTTGTTCACATATTAAATAATTGAACAAATAATTATAGTTTTAAAAAACTAAAAAATACGCTTTAATATCAAACTGAACTAAAAAGCAGAAAATATTTTTTAGTATGAACAGTTTATATTACAGCAGTAAAAAGTAAAAAAGCGTGGGGTACTTGATATATTAAATTTTACAATTATTCTATTGGCAACTATTTATAAAAGAAGAGTTATGCAAATATAGTGAAATGCACCCCACGCTTTTTACTTTCTACTGCTGTAATATAAACTGTTCATAATTACAAATTATTTTCTGCTTTTTAGTTCGGTTTACTATTAAAGCGTGTTTTTTATTTTTTTTAAACTATAATTATTTTCTAAGTTTTTAGTCTCATAACCATGTATTTATAATTAAAAAATTTACTTCATGTTAGCGTAACCTTTTTATTTCATTGCAGCAAGTTCTACTACTGCCAACTAGATGGCAGTAGTTTAATAGACGAATTTGTATTTAGTCAATAACAGTGACAAAAAGACAACAAACGGGAAAATTCAACTTAAAGAATTGTATTGTCATCGGCCCTTGACACGAGTGCCAATTTTCAACTTAATTGGACTTCTTTAAGTTGGTGAAAATTACGTTGAAAGTTTTCATTACATAGATAGATACATACGTACACATCGACCTAATAAAAGCGTATTGATATTAAAAAAAAGAATACGAGGGTCGTAAACATCTGTGTTGAGAACTTAGTTAACGAAATCGAGCGGGTATATTCGGGGTTTTTAAAGCGCATTTCCTGTCAACTTGTACCTTTCTAGCAACACGGCGGCCATAGCATATAATCAGTTGGAAATAAGTCATTACTAGAGAATGAACGCTGTTGATTACTCCGTACTATGCTGTACCATAGCCATCTCCAAAATTAGTAACGCAGCGAGCTGGTGTTAATAATATAGTTATTTTATTTTTACAAAAGAGTTAATGAAAAATGTACCTTATTGATTTATCTACCTAAATTCTAAATGACAGGGAAAACGGACTTCACACGTAATACAGGTGGAGGTAAAGGTTTTTGCTTTCCGGAATTACATTTGCGTTCTAGTTTACTCTGTAGCTTTGAAAGAATTAAATTAGATTAGAAGATTAATTAAGCCGCTGGACTATTTTTCCACTTTCATCAAGTATGAATGGAATCTAATCACCGAACTCTTAACAAAACGCAGGAAAACTAATTATTATTTCGACTCTGCAGATGGCATGTTGAAATAACATTATTGTTTAATGATATTCTGTTTGTAAAGAATAATTCTTAAGCAAATGATTTAGTGAATGCAGGGGACGCTGTAGATCTGATATTTCACATAAAAAACGAAAATTATAGTTCTATTAATATAGGCTAAGAGGATGTTATTTGAGCTTCACAGTGAGATCTGAAAAATGCGAGAAATATTTATACTGTCCATACCGCTAAATGAAATTAATGAAACTCGAATCGATTGTCGATGAGAAACTTATTCTAGACACTCTTTAACTTTTTTTATGTACAAATTAATTACCTGCCTATTTATTTGTGAAGTCGGTGACAAGCAAACCTAAAAACCTACATTGGTTACTTAGCAATTGATTCATTAAACTTGATTGTTGCTTAGCACCGACTTCGAAAATATACTAAATAGGTACGTAATTAATTTGTACAGAATATACTCTAAACACCTTTTATTGTTTACATTTTTTTACTTTGTGGGTAAGTCCCTACCAACAATGAATGTGCTATTTATTTTCTCGTTCTTTGTTTTGATAATTATTTCCCACTTTTTAGTTCTAATTGGAAGTCCGTCAATGTTTTTTGTTAAATGTTTTATTTTCAATACATTAGTTTTTTTAGTCTGTTAATTTTTTAACGATATTTCATTTTTAGCTTTTTAGTTCTATTTTGACCTCGGTTTGTTTTTATTCTGTAATTTTTATTTTGCATTTTTTTTGTATGTATAAGCTTAACAAACAGCTATTACAATCAATCACTATTGTGTGATATATTTTCTTTTATTAAATCTGATTTAAGATACAATTCGATTGATTAATTTCGCTTATTTTAATTTGTATGCTTTTTCTATATTTTGCACATATTTTTCAACTTTTTTATTTGTTTTATTATTTGGACCACTTTCTACAAGTCTTATTTTAATTCACCCTATATTGCAACCAGCCTTTATATGCTTCTGTGTATTGGTCACCGAATATAACTTATTTGTCTATCATTTTCTGAACCACCCTGTACAACTTTTTTAACTCCACACGATATTGTAACCGACTTGATAGCTTTAAAACCACCCTGTATAAGTACAAATGCTCTCCACACTATTGAGTGGTTCTATTTTTCTATTATTTAAATTATATCTGTATACCTATAAGTTTATTTTACCTCATATGTCAAGTATTCTATTTACGCATCTGCTTATGGTCTATCCTATATAACAAACTTATTCACATTTCAGAACCACATTTTATAACTATAATTTTACAAATTTTACTTTACCATTTATTTCTACCCCCCCCCCCCAGTATATTCACTGCTTCTAACAATTATTGAACCCATATCTATACCTATATTATACCCCGCCCCTACGGCTTATGCTTATATAAAAATTTTTGATACACACAGATAACAGTAATTTTACTTCAGCCTTACTTGAACCATCTTGAATAAGCAACTACCACCCTGTACAATAATTCTGCTCCAGCTTATATTTCAATTATCCGTACTGCCTGTGCTCATTTAATAATTTTTTTACGTTTTTTACTCCACTCTTATTTTAACCAACTTGTATACGGAAATACTTATGTGCCACTTAATAGATTACTTTTTGAACCAATCTGTATAACTATAATTCAATTCCACCTTACATTTCAACCATCGTATATATATATATATATATATATATATATATATATATATATATGGAAGTGCACATGCACGCACGCACACCCCACACACACTCACACACACACACACACCTACAACCATATACCATATAGAATGATCGCCGGCATAATAATTTTTGTTTCGATACATTTATGGAATATTTTCTGCCATTTTACTCGACTGTAAGCCTCGTGACATAATTTCGTTTCAAAATGAAACTGACTTCAAATGAATCGATATGATAACAGTTAGAAACAGCCTCGCATATCTTGACATTTAATCTAGATATTTATGATAAAAATTTGTCATTTGCACTGATGTTTACCGTTTTAGCCATATTTTTCCGATTTTCAGAAAAACGGTGTGTTTACGTTATAGAATAGAATACAATTTAAAGCATTCAAACTGATTCAGCCATTTTAGAGAAAACTGAAGATTGATTGAAATTCATCGAAAAGTAGTCCCTCAATTACTGTTTTTTCTGATTTTCTGGAAAACCGTAAAAATAGATAAAACATTTAAAAAAATATATAACCGACTTCTACCTATAACTAAAAAGCTAAAAATAATTATAACAAAATACAACTCTAGCAAATAAATAACACATTCAGTGTTGTTAGGTACCTATCCAGGAAGTAAAAAATGTAAACATTGAAAAGTGCTCATTCTGTACAAATAAATTACCTACCAATCTAGTATATTTTTAAACCGGTGCCAAGCAAATCTAAAATCCTTCATTGCGTATTTATCTACTAATTCATCAAACTTGATTGTTGCTTGGCACCGACTTCAAAAATATACTAGATTGGTAGGTAATAAATTTGTACAGAATGAGCACATTTTAATGTTTACATTTTTTACTTCCTGGGTAGGTACCTAACAACATTGAATGTGTTATTTATTTGCTAGAGTTGTATTTTGTTATAATTATTTTTAGCATTTTAGTTATAGGTAGAAGTCGGTTATATATAAATTTTTAAAATGTTTTATTTTCAACTTTTTAGTATTTTTGAACTCAGGTGGTTTTCATTCTTTATTTTTTATTTTGTATGTATAACCTTAATAGACAGAACCAGGTAACATCGAAAGCCTCAACATTACACAATGATACTTTCTCATTTAAATTGACAGGTAAATCATTACGAACAAAATGTACTAGTACGCGTTGACTTAATAAGCCCAAAATATATTTATGCCTTATGGACTACGCCATGTAACCTTTTTTCAACTTTTTTTGACAACCCTGTATAACTATAGAAAATTCCACTCCAACCTATGTACCAACCATCCTCTACATACGACTGCCCACGGACAAGCATAAATTTGTTAGCTGCCTTCGGTAAACTATAGGACGGAGTAGAATCCATCCCATATTTACGGAGTCAAATCCGTCCTATATTTCAACCATAGTAATAACTCCTTGTGGGCTAGCCCATAAATTAATTATTTTTTTATATTTTACATTATCGTCCTGTGTAACATTAATTGCTCTCCACAACTTCTTATGAGCTATAAAACAAATATATTTTTAATCACACTGTATAAATATAATTCAACTGCAGCATATATTTCAACCATCCTGTATATGATTTGTCCACTTCACATAACAGTTTTTTAATCACCCTATATAATTTTAATTTCACATTTTTTCCAACATTTTTATACCAATAAAAACGTCCAGTCCACCCTATATTCCAACCATCCTGTATATACGGCTGACTACGGACCACTATCATTCTAATCCGTCCTATATTTAAATCTTCATATAAATGCAACTCCTTCTATCACTTTACTTTGTGATGTTGTTTGCTATAACTAAACACCCTGTCTATAAACGTACCAAAAAGCAGTTTAAAGTTTGACATGTGTTGTCACTGAATTTTCTATTAGGCCGGGAAAATGTGTAAACCAAAAGCACCGTTTTCGCAAAATGGAAAAATTTGCATTTAAATAGGTATTTGCCTGGTATACAAACAACACGAGCTTGGTACTCATTGATTTAAGGAGCCGAAAATACTATGCTTTACTACCTATTTGCTTGAGATGTACATCGAAAATTTTCAAATTCGCAATTAAAACTTCCAGTGCCTAAAATTACCGCACTATTACGTTGGAATTAAAATATTTATGAGGAAATGTCCATTATGTCATTTCGATAAAATTTTTGAAAAGAATTTTTTGAATTTTCGGCGATTTTCTGGAAAACTGCAAGTTGCACGTCGCAGAAAAGTATTTGAGATCACCTAAGGATCTTCCTTAATAGATTAAACGTTAAAAAACTGTACACATCCATAAGGAGTTATCGAAAAATCGGCTAAAATATTAGGGATATTGGTCGATTTCCATGCACGCATGTGTTCATTCACAAATTTTATCACTTTACCAATAGAATTCTTTTCCAAAATTTGAAGTTTCACCAATCCAGATATATACTCTATTAAACAAGACCACATTCATTCAAAACGGTGCACCACAGGAGAAGAAATCAGGTAACATACATACAAAAAAAAGCGAAAAAAAATACGCGACGAATTGATAACCTCCTACTTTTTGGAAGTTGGTTAAAAATTATATGGTACCTTCCTGTAATATGCTTTATCACTAAGCATACTTAAAAAAATGCTGACCATCTTCTCTTATTTGAAAAGGGTTGAAAAAAATGAGCTTGGTACCCGTTGATTTAACGAGCCGGTAATATGTTTAATATAATTAACTGTACTATACTAGACATACTACCTATATACTTCTGATGTACATAGAACATTTTAAAATTCAGGATTAGAAGTGTTTACAGTTCCCCAACTATTATTAAATAATTACGTGGAAATCTTAGTTATGTCACTTCGATAGTATTTTAGATAGAAATTTTGAATTTCTCGGCAATTTCTGAAAAACTTCATGTTACACATCATAGAAAAAACTGTCCAAACCGGTAATGTGTTTTGCAGAAATCGAAATATTAGGTATATTCGTAGATTTCCATCCAGGTATGTCTGCAATCACAAACATCCCGTTACGAATATAATTCCTTTATCAAATTTGAAATTTCACTTGTACGGATGTAGGTACATCATGTTAATGAAAACAATAATTATCCAGAACCGTTCACAAGTGGAGAATAAATCAGGTAACATACATCCTTTTTGGAAGTCGGATAAAAAACACAAAATAAGAAGATGCCACAAATAACCTATAATAAATAAATATAAAATTTTAATAGGTGATTGACACCTTATTGTATTCTAATAAATAAGTCATATACTCTTATCCAATATTCGTATTGTATGGACGCCATCCGCCTTATACATGTATTTTTAACTTCCCCTGCGAAATTATAATATCGCCCCCTCTTGCCATACTAATGGAGAGAAAATGTTCTTTAAGGAATATCAGGTTTTCAAAGGTTCCCCTGCATTCACTCAATTATATGTTTGAGTATTATTTTTTTGCAAACGGAATATCATTAAACGAAAATTATATTCCATCAGTTTGTAGGGTCGAAAGACAAATTAATTTTCTTTCATTTTGTAAAAAGTTCGGTGATAAGATTCCATTCATACTCGATAAAAGTGGAAAAATGCTACACAAGCTTAATTAATGTTCTAATCTAATTTAATTCTTTCGAAGCTACAGCGAAAACTAGAACACAAATGTAATCCCAGAAAGCAAGAACCTTTACTCCGACTTGTGTCACGTGAGAAGCCCGTTTTCACTGTTACCTAGTTTATAGACAGATTAATCAATAAGGGATATTAGGTGCAAAAAATGTCTGGCAAATAAAGTTTAAAAGTTTTAAAATATTTTAAATTAAGGGTTTGAGAAAAATAACATACACTTTTTGTAGCAGGCAAACTCTTATCTTGTTTATTAAAAAAACTTTTCAATTTGTTTAGCACAATCAAATAATTTATATTACTTATGCCTTAATTTTTTTCTAAATATTCGATTCTCTGTTTAACTAACTAACTCTATATGTTCGTGTCTAATAAGCTTTAAATCCCATCTAACAAATTCCCATTCTATACACATAATGGCTTATGCAGATTAGGAATAATGATACACTATATATAATTAAGATATCGGGGTGCTTTTTAAGCAAAAAATAATTACAACTTAATTACGCAAAAAACTTCGCTGCTCACTTCCTAAAAGCAATGGTTGATGTTGGTTTAGACTTATGCTACATTAGCAATAGCCAGATCTCCAGATCTAATGAAGATACCGGGGTGATTTCGCAATCATTTTTGAGGATGCCTTTTATTATTCTATTTACTGAGTTTTTCTCTTCTCAGGTTTTGTCTGTAATGGATTATAGGAACAAGAACAATGTGTAGTAGAGGCATTTGCAAAATTTAAATGCCACACCAAAACCTTTTTTATAAAAAACCTATTTACATTGGAATTATTGCATGGTTATGGGCTTTTCTTTGTCACATATAGTTAGTGATATATTGATGACACATTTTGAGGGAACAACTACAGGAAATTATAATCAGACTCCAAAAGTGATATTTCAGTTGGCAGTATAGTGTTGAAAACGTGTCCTCTGTACTGGATTACATTAAGAGCTAGGAACGAATAATAGTAGTCACAATAGAAATGGAAAATTAAAATATATATATTGATCTTGATGCACAATTATATATCGCATACATATGAACTCTAACCGATATTTAAATTCCTATTCTAACCAACACTTGAAGGCTACGAAAGGTGTTGTAAAATGCTTTATGTTCGAGCAAAAAACGTATCTTCATGCAGTGAAATATTTAACAGTGTAGTAAATACTATTCAAGCGTATCTAATATAAAATCAATATCCAAAGAGATTTAAACATAAAACTATATATCATTAATAACATCAAAAAAGTTATAAGTGTAAATACATATATTCCGGATTTATCCGAAAAAGTAAACGCTTAGGAAATACATAGGACGTTAAAACGTTAATTTGTCGAATACTAGACCATTTAACAAAGCCCAAAATAAGAACTTGGGGTCCTACATGTAATGGTGAGATTTCGAGACTTCTAGAAATAAGGAAAAAGGAATCCAATAAAACACATTTCTCGAAGAAACGTGGACAAATAGAAATTAGTTAAATATTTATTAAGCAGGCCTGGCAGCGATAGAGTATAATTGGACTATACTTCTTTATGAAAGAAGAAAATTTGAAATAAGGGAAACCTTAGAAAGCTTCATATTGGTTAATATGACAGAAATATGTACTCTGTTTTAAGAGAGAAATCCTTCATGAATAGAACAATTGCTGAACGAGAACCATATGGTGGAAATTTCGATCTGATAATTTGTATGTCTACTCAAGAAATGAAGCATTAACAATAATAATTAATAATGCAATGGTTGATATCGGTTCCGTAGTTGGAGTTTATACCACCAAACGATACATAAGTATACAGAATATACAATACACCTGTTTAGTCAAATGAAGACTGCTTGATCACATTGCAAATATTTATCTTCTGTGAGACACAACTATAGATTCGGAAATTTTTAAAAATTGTTACTACTAATCTTTGTTCCTAGTACAAATTTAAAATATTTCCTTCTGCGTTCAAGGTTGTCACTCTTGATACTGGCTTCGATCTTGCGATCTTATTAGCCAGTTACCAGTTAATTACGTAAATTTTTTTTTATTCAAATTCTCTGTTTGAACTTTTGTCCGATAAAGTTTAGAAGCAGAGTACAAAATATTGAAATGAAAATGAAACACTTTTCGCATGTGTCAATCCATTCTCACAAAAAAACATAATCCTTGAAATATAACATCAAAGACAGTTTACGGCTCATTTCAGGGTTATGAAAAGAAGCCATTAAATAAAGAAATGTATGTATCCAGCATTTGGGATTCGTTACCTGAATGTATGTTTCAAGTGTATTATGGTTCTTAGGGTTTGCGCATTACCAACCAAATACGATATATTTTATATACCGGTTGCCTCATCTCAACTTGTAAATCGTCAATACTGAGACTATTGCAACAAAGTGAATTCCCTACGGGGTATTTTAAGGACGAAATTAATCCCAATTACCTACCTTATAAATAGGTTTTTATTTATTGATTTAATGTCTATCCTCTGTTTGACCTTGAAATGATACTTTACTCACCATGAGATCACGTGTACTTTAACGTGTGATAATAACTCAAAATATCCAATACAACATTCTCTACATTGTCAATTTTCCTGTTGATGATTAAACATATGACAACTTTTCAAACTGAAAACCGATGTAGCTTTTCAGATTGACTCTAATCCTGACATTTTTATAAAAAGATTAGCATAGTCTGAAACTTAAAACGAAGTCATTATATGTCAAATCTTTTACAATTGTGTACGAACAAAAATATCGATTTTGATTAAAAGTTAAGGAATTTAATTTTTGACATTATCAAAAATAGTTATGAACAGAGTTGCTTAGAACTCAATATTGCATCCTAGAATGCAATTATATTCATCTACCATAAACAACCTGCTTTTGATATTTTTTTACAAATTTAGAGACCTTATCATTATGTAAATTTGGTAAACTTGTGAGATGATGTTATTTTTCATGTATAGTTTCTCATAGTCACCATATTCAATATTAACTCGTTCTTTAGATATAATTTTCTTTTTAATTTGTTTAATTCCTAATAGTCCACAAACATTTAGAGGAAACAATTCTCAATGAAGATGAATGAACTTTTTGTAAATTATAATACATGATACTTAAGCTAGTCTGTTTTTCGAAGGGGCGCAAAATTTCATTTGGAACCGAGATAACTTAGCTAGCCGGTATAATATGTATAATAATTTCCACAAATCAAGATGAAATTGCGAGTTGACATTTAAGCGTTAAAGCCAAGACAACTACTCTGAGAATTTTGAAAGAACTATTAATTTGGATTTAGATGGCCAAAACTATAGTTTTATTTATCTTGAACGTATAAATCATGTTACGTACGGCCAGGAACTAGCCAATTTTCACCTCTTTGATCCTATTAAAAGGGCAGTTTAGAACTAGGTCACGGCGAGAACTTATATGATAAACCTCAAAACAACATAATACTACACGTTCGCCAAATGTACGATAATTTTCTAAATGATATTGTGTAGTCCAAATTAGAGAAAGATGTCGCATTTTGGACCATATGGAACATATGTATATAGCCCCAGTCCGGGTGAGTTAAATTCTGCAGTACAATGTTGTTTATTTATGATGATTAGTTATATTGTCATTTTTCATGGTTCTATCTTCAGTGAACAGTTACAATTGAATTTTCCTAAAATCCTCTCTTAGTAACCGCTTACGTTAAGGAGAAAATCTATGTTCCTATATAAAATTACTTTACTTTTAAGCAAAATGCACATTATGTTGGATTTTGTTAATTTTCTACAGGAAATAACCTTACAGTATCGTAACAAACATGTTGTCAAAATGATACACCCCTACTGCAATCGAAAATAATACGATGACCACAGATCATACAGAGAGATGGCAATGACATCATTCCTTTTCTAACCGGCGTTCGAGCATTATTATGTTCCCCATTCCAGTTTGTTCTACTTCAACGCAGCAAATGCCAGTCATATTGCTTCTTGATTTGTCTTGACAACTTTTTATTGTTCGCGTAGTGGCAGCTCGTTAGATTGAAGCATTGGCAGAGACCTAATTTTTAGCCAATACAAATAAAAAATAGACATGTAATTGGTGAATAATTGTTTTCGTACTATAAAAAATAAAACAGTATTCTATATGATTCCGATTTAAGTAAACACACTGTATACAGGGTGTTTCTAAAATAGGGTTACAAACTTCTGCTGTGTATAGAACTCATTAAAATAAATCAAAAAGTCTCCCTTAACATGTACCATAAAACGCACCCTTAGGAAGTTATATGCCCTTAAAAGGACCCAAGGAAAAGTGTTTTTTTCTGTCTCTGACAAAACTGTCCAAAAAAAAATTAGGTTGGTGAAGGAAGTCTTGGCCCGATTTTTTTTTGTTTCCATTTTTTTTACAATTTTCTCTACAGATTTAGTAAATCTTAACAATTTTACGTAAAAAATATTATCCTTGTCCAAATAGATATTTCCAATGGTTTTCGAGTAAATTGAGTTTGAAAATTACTCTGATCTTTAAGTTATTAGGCCAAATATTACATCTCTTTACCATGCCAAATAAAAGACGGACATTGCCACAACGCTTAGCAATTTAACTTATTGATAAACTTCGAGTGTTCAATTAGTTAAAGTAGTGATGAAAAATTTAAGTAAAAATTTGAGCCCTTTAAGGGCATATAAATTTCTAAGGGTGCGTTTTAAGACAAATATTAATAAATATTTTTAGCTTATTTTAATGAGTTCTATACACAGCAGTTATCTAAAAACCCTGTATAATTGATTTGACTTTGTCTTGTTGTTTTGGATCAACTATATAAGGTGATTCTTAATTTCATTAGAGTTGGACCTTGGATTTCAAAGTTGTGTCACTGGTTATCAAGTTAATCCTAAAGATAGTCTTGTAGATATTATTACAGACCCCGTGGGTTTTAATTACAAAAGACTTATACTCACTATAGCTGACCTTATTTCGACAAAATTCTTTACAATACATATTTAAAACTACAACGGTGACTAATATCGGACAGATATTCACTGCGTTGCCTTCCACTCAACTTTTACTTTTTCCATCACAATCGTATTTATGTCTCCTCACCAGTTCGAGATTTTTCGATGTCCTTCTGGTAGGACAACATGTATTGTTTCCAATTCCCCAATGAAATTGAATGAATTTTTTTATCATCAATTGTATTCAGAAAAATCCCTTTCTTGTCAGCATTTGTTTATTTGACTGTTTCTTATGGTATATTTGCAAGTTTAGTCTTTATTTAGGATGAGTAATTTCTTGGAGGTTTCTTAATTTTTGGCAGCGCAAAATGAAATCTTATAACAACATCTTACTACAGAAATACTAAAAGTGCATCTTTTATCTAAGATTTTTTTTTTCAATATCTTACTCTGACAACTTTTATTCTTCATTTATAGAACATCTTTAGTGATCACCTAGTTACCAAAAATTTTAAATTTCCATTTTAAACAAAAACACTAAACTAAAGGATAAATATTATATTTCGTTTACAAATATATAAATATTCTGTCTACTGTAACTAAGAAATTTTTGCTTATTAATTAATTATTTATTATTAGCTTTTTTATACAATTTAGAAGTCGATGTTAAACTTATATTAGATCAAACCGTTAATAATATTATCTTGATAGCTTTAAACGGAACAAACAATAATTATCAAATTGCTGCGGAAAAATAAATTTTCCTTTGTTAAATAAGTTTTTGTAATTAATTTCGAAGTTTTAATATTTATAGAGTTCCACTTTCGGACCATGTGTCATTTTTTTCATGTCAGGAATAACTGAAAGTAAATGTAACCAACATGTTTTTTTTTCCAAATTGCAATCCAAACATTCGTCTAGAGCAAATTTATGTAATCCCATTTGTGGTTGAACTGTGGTGGGCAACACCACCATTTACTTTTGTTTACACGTTTTTGGACAAGCTTGACATCCTTGCATATATAATTTATATAGAGATCAGCCGTTTTATCGGTGGGCTCGTGGTTTGCAATTTGACTGTTAGGAATGTTAGGATGGATGTCACAGAAGAGAACAAAGTACAACGCGAAATTTGTTAAGGCCAGGAAATGTTATGGTCGCATTTTCCAACGAATCTAAAATTGGGTATTGCTTATTGCAAAAATATCACTAAATAAATTGATGTAAGCAGATTTTGTTATTTTGTGCAATATATTTGACGAATAGGAACAAATATGACATCTCAATTAATTAGATAAGGATAGGCTTGCCTTCTTTATTTTAAAATTTCTCTTTTAATTGATATAGAAGAAATGTGAATATGATTTCCCTTTTTTATTGAAGCGAAAGGCGTCATGCCCACATTTACACATATGAAATTAGATGAGCAAGAGGATAACTTGAAATTTCATTTGTTTCGACACCGACACCACACTACCTTGATCTTGAAATACCCATACAATTCAGTTCTCTGTGTAAGAAACAGAGACCAGGTAAAATACATTATGAGTTTCTTCTTTTAAAGAATATCAATAAAACCTGCATAACATTTACTTTTCTACTAAACACTACAATTCTCCCTTTGCAATTTATTGCATTACGGACTTGAGATATGTCAGAAGTCAGAAAGCACGCTATTAATTTCATACACCTTTTGTTAAATTTTTTACCGAATTTACAATTCATCGGATATGAGCTTCAACTTGCAAGTTAATAATTCCATAAATTTTATTTGGCACTTATAGAAATTTAAGTTAAGAATTAAATTAGACATTAGCATTAATACTTCAGTCATAACAAAATAGTTACAATTATTTTAATTCTTCTGAAATTTATAAACATTAGAAATGATAACACAAAGAAATAGAAACAGAGAGAGGAAATAACAAGAAACGGGAAGTATAATTCGTAAGCCGCTTTCGCTTCCATCGTTCAGTCTCAAATGACTGCCGTTCTTTTTTTGTCGTTGTTTACTGTCGTTGTAAAGCCAAGTATGTAATAAGAGCAGTTACTCTTTATTTAAAATGAAATACAACTCACTAAAAAAATGTTTGTAGCAATGATACCGAGTACATCCGTGTGTTTGTATAACTGAATCTGAGTCCGATCTCAACTTTTGTCTGTATCAATTTAAATTCAGTTTAGCAGATTTCGGCATAAAATTCTCAAACAAATCCTGTGTAGTTTTTGAGGTCACTGAATTTTGATCCGAGGTCGGTTGGTCTGTATGCGGTCCGGTTCAAGGTCATTTTCAGGTCAAAAAATCAGATTTGGCCTACTTATGTAGGTTTTTCTGCCGAAATCTGATAATTTGACATCGGAGTTGACAGACAAACCGACCTCGATGACTCAAAAATGTACAAATAAATTTTTTCAGAGTTATGTGCCAAAATCGGCCAATTTGAATTTCAAAGGATCATGAACTCGACCTGATAAGGGCAAACTTTTTTATTGTATTACTGTGAAATCAAATAAAGCTGAATAGCCAGACAGAATCAACAAATGGCAATAATTTGTTTACGTTACTATCTTCTGTTTCGGATAACAAAGGATAACAAATTAACAAAAAAATAACAAAATAATCAACGCAAACGAGAAAAACAAGCTTTGTTATCAACATTATCATACAAATATAACTAGAATTTTATAAGGTACTGCTTAATTTTCTTAAAGACCACCATACTAATTTGGTCATTAGGTATCAGTTTTTATTTGATATCCATACTGTTACAAACGAATAATAAGTGCTTATACCTTTTGTTTATTTGCTAAAGCCATATTGAAAAAGTGACGTCAAATCTAGTAACAACTCTTCCAAAATCCATCAAAACTGTTATGGCTACAGAGAGTGCTAAACAAATACTTACATACATATAAACGTTGTTTAATTAAAAATTATTTTAAATTTTCTACTTGAAAATTGGTAATTTTATCCTTTTTGGCAGGGGGAATACGAATTTGAACTCTAACTTATTATTGTAAATATTGAAAGCTACTTTCGCCTTGTTATAACAGTAAGTCAAAACATTAATTTTTTTTCTCTGTTGAACTATCATGAAAGTCTTAAAAGATATGCAAAAGAGTTAAGCACTACATAAAAAAGTTTGTGTTTGATTGGTGAAACTGGAAGGATTTTTGAATTATTTTGTATTAACAATTTTACTACATCTTATCCCCTTAAGACCCTTGGTGCATAATTATGCACAGTTACATCAAACTCAATTTTTGTAAAGAAGTTTAATCTGACAACGTTCGGACTGAATGGGCATAATAATGAGTATATTTTACATCAGTTAATGATACAAGTGCTGTCATCCTAGAGGAAATGGGGTAAATACAGTCCTATCAATGGTTACCTACTATAGCGATGACACACATAAGACGTAAGTCAATACAAATCTATAATAATCACTTAGTTACTTTGAAATATAAATATATTTTTTGATTATAGTTTAGGTGAAAGATCCAAATAATGATTTAAATTAGTATTTTTGCAAAAATGTTTTCGTTAATGTTCATAATTATGCACAATGAGTCTCAAAAATAGTTTTTATTTTATCTTACGTAAATACGACCCTGAAAATGAGGTTGATGCTTCGATGCTCCTACAATTTTTGTATGTGTATTAAATAAAAGAGGAACTACTCTGTCAGGGTTGCCACTTTTTTCTGAAGAAAATATAGAATATACATTTTTAAGTTACAAAAATATGGTACTTTTAGGAAAAAATAGTACACATTTATTTCTCATCATTTTTTCATATATTATTTATTTTATGATCAATCTTACAAAACCTCGAAAATCAACCAGCAACAAATAACGACGGACATGTTGACGTTTAAATGCTGTGACAAGTTGACAACTGGCAAACCCCAAAGCTTGGTGAATTCACTGTAAATACATCTACTCAAAGGGTGAATTATTTGTGTGACAAACGTAGAACATAAGAGATTATTGTTAATTTTGTTCTAAAATTTTCCACGTCCTGTAGTGGATGGGTTCCAACTTACAGTTATCATTAAAAACGCGACCTTTGAATTAGCTATTAGCTATGAAATTATAGTACATTTCCTTCTATATTATTTTTCTGAATAATATAGAACAATTGGGTAAAATGTAGTAAGAGACTATATATATAGTACAGGTGGCAACTCTATTTGTCATGTATCATAGACGATAGTTGGTTGTGTTTGTTTCGTGATTACATTATTTTTTTGTAATAATTTACCATTGATACATATTGTGCATAATTATGCATTTTTTTATAAAAAAAAACAACAAAATTAACCCTATGTAACATACTAATATTGATAATATGGTCATTCTTGAATAAAATATATCAATAAATATTTTTTTCTTCCCTTAAAAAAAATCAGGTCTCAAGGGGTTAATGTAGATATTACCCCAAAAATACATGCTAACCTTAGAATTATGCTGAAGAGGTCTCTTGTAGCATGAGGATTTTCAAAATCTCACAAATAAATGTTTGTCCAATTGAAATTACCTTGTTTGGCAAGTATTGCTTCATTTGTACAATTATGTCATAAGAAAGATTTCTTCAACTTGCAAAAATTGAGAAAGTGATAGACAAGCTGGTAAATTTTCAGGTGATAAATTCTGAACAGGTGTATAATCAAAAAAAATAAAATAAAATAAAATAAAATAAAGGTACATTTTGCGAAGCCCTCTGATGGTGCAAGAAGAAGGCCCTTTGCACATCGAGGCCGTGGGCGGTGGCCCATACTCACACCTTACGCTGCCTCTGTGTATAATGAAATGAATGCAGTATCCCCTCTTTAAAATTCTAAAAACATGCTATTGGCTTCTCCTGTTGCCAAACTTAATCAACTTGCATAAAAATCTTACAATCTGGATGTTTAGAAACACGAATTAAATTTTTTAAGATTTCTAAACAATTTGTACTTGGGTTGACTTCGATTTAGGTACAGTCGTTATGTAGCGAACGAAAACAAATATTTGTGGGTCTAAACTCTACAGTTCAGAACATGCACCTTGAAGTAACTCGCTTTCTGGAGCAGTCGGGTAAAAATGTAGGAGGTGTACACCTTTTTAATTTTTTATATAAAAGTTATCTTTTAGAATTTGGTAAACAAATTATAAAATAGGGCTCTGACCGACTAAACTCGAAGTGTCAATTCATCATGAGAGATAGTCACTTGAGTATAGAGGTTTCACAACACGTTTGGATTGGAAATGCTTGCTAGTGTGTTTAGTAACGAAGAGCCTCTATTAATTGTCTTCTAAACGTTGTTTGTGGCATATTCTTGATTACTTTTATGTTTTTTTTGGGCAATAACAATTACAATTGTAATTAATTTTCTATTTGTCATGACGTGTATATCCATTTGTAATGGCTGAAATACAAAAATAAATAAATAAATAAATACATTGACAACGAACTCAGAATAGACTTTGAAACGTTTGGTATTCCTGCAATATACGTCGTTTTATTTCTATTGTGGTGTTATTGCCAAAAAAAACATAAAAGTAGCCTCTATTAAATCAGTATATTGTATTTAACGTGCTTTTGTTTTCCTACGTATTATTATGTTTTCCACTAAATCTAGATAATGCCATTGACAACGAAGTCAGAACAAGACTGTCAAAACGTTTGGATTTTTGAATATATATGATTTAGGTTCATTGTTTTTTTTTTAGGTTTCATGTAAATTCTTTGTCCAGTATTTTATTAATATCAAGGGATGACCTGGAATGGTCTATACATTATTTCCCTTGTCGGACCTTAAGTTCTGAAATTCATAATCAGTAGAGAGATAATGCAATTGTTGGTTGTTGCCATAACACATGCTCAGGGATCAGGTTTCAGTTGACGTCTACAGTGAGATATCATAGACAGTAAGTGAATACGTCGTCAGAATATCCGAATATTAGCTTTCTAACGATTAATTTATTTCCCTAAAAAACCTGAACCTAGTAATGCCATCGTCGCTGATCTGTGCTATGTCCTCGATTGGTGTTTGCTTAGGTGCCTATTTGTCCAGGTCTTATTCGAACTTGTTCTGTATATGTGCGTACGCCTCTATTAGCCCCTATGAGCGTCATGGCGGTGATAACTATTCTCTACCCAGACTTGTCTTCTGCAAGTTGCTTAGTGTCCCTTACTTACTGCACATACATAATTAATCGAAAATAATGAGACTAGCATTAAGCTAAGATGACAATACATATTGTGAATCTTTACATACTATAAATCGCTTCCCGCCGTTTTTTCCTCTGTACCCTTGAATCTTCTAAACTATGCAACGGATTTTAATGCGTGTGTGAATAGACAGAGTGTTTTTAACGGAAAGTTTATAGATATAGTTTAATATTGTGTTAATTTGTGTAAACATGACGATAATTGTTCAATTAACGCGTCGGTGCTATACTCGGCGACTCTTACATAAGAGAACATGACGCATCAGTCGCATTCGGTATCGACATCAACACGGTATGTGCCTTGCCTATGCGTCTTATTGCCATTTAATATTAGCTGTTTTCGCGGTGTCGATTCAGGATGCATCCGAAATGGATGCGTGACGAATCCCGGATCTGCTTTATGCGCAAGTGCAGTTACGAACACGTACTAGACTTCTCTATACCACGAACAATTTCAGAACTGTAATAAAACGACACTGTATAGTAGTACTTAATTCGAAAAATCTGATTTTGTATTTATATACAACGCAACTATTACTTCAAATAAAAGAGGTTGTGAACACAAGACACAAGCTAGCTAACACATATCAAACAATGCGACAAATATGAATACAATTTGTCGAATCGTTGAATAGATTACAGATCATACAAAGAAGAATGGATTCTAAATTAAACGTTTCTGTACTTTGGTATAAAGCTTCAAAGTCACGAAATATCAAAATGTTTAGAAAATACTCATAATGCGCATGTTCGAACTCTACGTTCTTCCTCACGTCAGTGGATTCATTTCACTCGTCCTGAATCGATCCAAGATGCATCCTTTGAGCTCCGCGAACACTGAATTTCCCATCTGGTATTCGAAATTCTGTTACCACGAACCCCGTGAATGAGTGTGCGCAAGCGCTCAATCCTGGATCGATAACGGATCGTTACCGCGAAAACAGCTATTATTAATATTATACCCATGGGTACATATGAAAAACTGATAAAATTCGATTTTGAATATTACACGCGTGTGTACTTATGTAAACGCGACAAAATTAATTGTTTTAGTCATTATCTATTTGTAGGCGATAGATGTAAAGCCTAACAACTATAATTTTTGAGGAAACTAGCACACATATGTTCTAAATCTGGAGCATACAAATTTTTCGGTATGTATCAAATACATAAATAATGTTTGAGAGGACATTCTCTTATGGGAAGCGCAACTGATGAAGATTCCCCGATCAGAAACAATATATATTATATATATATATTGTCTTGCGTAGACACACCTCGAAGAGAGTATGTATTATCTATTGTCATAAGATATAGTAAGGTTATGATCCCAAAGTAAGATACAGCAAGGTCTTACTAATAGCGAAAATATTTCGCGCTCTAGTAAATCTTAGCATTTCTTAAATGATATTAGTTAGATCTTGCTCGTCTTTTAAATGAAAATTTGCTTATTTATACCAATGTAGGGTATGCTCTTGTCAAACGAAACCTTCATACATTGCCAATGATTGTAGGTACAGATTTCAATATTGATTTTGCAAAATTCACATCAAAGTCACTAAAGACATTGAGTCCGAAGCCGGGGTGGGTTGCTAGTGGACAGTGGTGAATAATTAATTTTTTCTCAGGTTTGAAATTTATTTTAGTTTTATTAGTATTACATTATTGCCACCTAAAACAACGTATCACTTTGCCGAACGATTTAGGATGTTGTAGGACATCATACGAAATTTGCTTTAATGCGCTAATTCAATAACGGACAAAAAGAGCTCCCTTCTAACGAGCTAACAACAATAATCCTTTCAGGTTATGTGTCGTTTCTGAAACTCGAATGTGTCACTGCGTATAACAATATCTGTAACAACGCTCATCTCGCGGCTCGTTATTAATCGTTCGTGGTTAGGATTCTCCATGCTCGAGACCATTATGTATATAAAATATGAAATGGGTCGTTGTGAAGCAATATCGTCTTTGGGGGAAAACCATTGTTTATTTAATACGTCACATAAAAACGAGATTTTCATTTCAATTTCATTGAATAAATTTTATTTTTCTCACCAGCTTTGTTGTTTTTATTAAAATGAACAATATTTAATTCTACAGCGTGAAGATCAATGGTTTGCCTAATCTTGTCCGGAAATTAAACAGGATTTGGAGGAAAGAGCAATTAAACTTCAAACCCCTGAATCTTAACAGGCTTGAGGTGAAATACTTGGAAGTCAAATAAACTTTCGTTTCCCAATCGCTAACCCTTCGTAGGCAATAATTAAGTTATCACCTTGTGGGGAAAGATTAAATTAAATCATTTCTTAATGAATACAGGAACAAAACCAGCAAAAAATAAATAAATTGGAAATAAGGGGTGTAATCTTTGACCCAAAAATAGTAAACATATATAAAAATCGTAATTTACATGAGTAACTTATGCAAACAGTATTCACTACAATCATAAAATTAAAAAATAATTTGGTCAAGTGCGAGTTGGACTCGCATACTAAAGGTTCCGTACCACCTTCAAGATTCTAATATTCCAGTTTCAGACAAGCAGGGAATAAGTGCATTTTCTTATATTTGCCCTAATATCTTTTAAAGGAAGCGTTTTAAATGTATAAAGAATATACACTTTCATTTTCCACACATATTTTATCTGCTTCAGGATTCGCTTGATTTTTATAGGAATACACATGTATCTAATTTTCTAATTTGGCACCTAAAAATTAACATTAGAGTTTTGTGTTACTAATAAACTTTCAGGGAAGCCTTTTATAATCTACTGTCTGAATTTTGAGGCTCTGTAAATTGGGAGATATAGGGCAAAATAGGTTAAGTTTTAAATTATAAATTATTAAATATATTATTCAAATTATTTAAAAATAAAATATATATTTCAAAATTAAAAGTTTCTAAAGTGGGAATTAAGTCGATGTTTAATATCTTTTAAATAAATTATTTAAAAATATGATATATTTGTAATTCACATAATGAGCCTTTTATCTGATATGATGCGTTTGAAAATTGAATTTTTATTTTCCACTTAATTGTATAATTTGTCCCTAAAATTACTATGGGGGTTTTCTAATAATTTTTCTTATAAATTTCAAGTGAGCTCCAGTAACCCTAATTATTTTCAAAATTTTAGGTGTAGTATGGTTTCGGAAATAAAGCGAGAAATGAGAATTTTTTCATATCTTTGTTAATATCTTGTAAACAATTAATTTTAAAAATATGAAAAAAATGTACTTGTATTCCTCATAATAAACCCTTTCATTTGATGTATTGCATGATGCGTTAAAATATTTTTTATTTTCCATTTCATTCTATAATTTGGCCCCCAATACTAATATTAGCGAATTCTTCGTATTTTTCCTGTAAAAAATTTAGGTCTTATAGTTTGGGGAATAAAGGGGGAAATAGGTAATTTTTTAAATATATTTTAAAATATTTATTAAGAAAAAAATTTAAAAATATATTAGTATTCGTCATAATGAGCCCTTTGATTTGATATATCACTTGATCCGTTAGAAACAATTTTAATTTTATATTTTCCATTTAATTCTGTAATTTGCCCCCCAAAATTAAAAGTAGGGGTTTCTCCTTATTTTCCCAGTAAACTTCAGGTCAGAACCTATAAATCAATTTTTTTTTCAAAACTTTACGTTTTATAATTTCGGAGATAAGGGGGGGATGGGTAAATTTTGGTATATTTGCGATAATATCTTTTTAATTAATGTTTTTTAAATATGAAAATAATATATTTGTGTTCCTCAGAATGGGACCTTTCTTTTGATATATTACAAAATTAATAATAAAGGTTTCTCCTTATTT
The DNA here is from genome assembly GCA_034190945.1 of Octodonta nipae. NCBI lineage: Eukaryota > Metazoa > Arthropoda > Insecta > Coleoptera > Chrysomelidae > Octodonta > Octodonta nipae. The sequence goes on along the minus strand of CM067219.1, from coordinate 110,494,000 downwards.
TTCCTGTAAAGTTCGCGCAACGAACTATATTTCCTATTTTTTTTTCAAAATTTTAGGCTGAGTGGTTTAGGAGATTAGGGGGGAGAACGGTCGATTTTTTTAGTTTTTCCCCCCAGAAGTACTCCTAAAATCAAAATTTCTTCAGTTACGATAAGTACTCCTGATCGGGTCACCAAACTATACATTGATAGCAAATTTCAACCTCTTCCGTCCAGTAGTTTAGGAGAAAATAAAAATGAGTTACTGGCAATAAAAGCTTTTTCTGCAATGTATCATACCTTCTCTCCTCTCTTCATTCTTATAGAGCAATGTGAAAAAAAAACTAGACTATTTCACTTTAGGCTTTAGAACATCGTTGTTTTTAACCGACTTCCAAAAAGGAGGAGTTTATCAATTCGTCTGCAATTTTTATAATGTATGTCGAGCGATTCTTCTGAAACGGTTTGGGCAATTTTGAGGTCCATTGTCTATGATATGAGATTTACGGTTTTCCACAAAATCAGAAAAAAATGTAAATAATTGACTAGATTTCAGTACATTTCAATGAATCTTCACTGTTTTCTCTAAAACCTATCAAGAAATTTGAACATTATAAATTGTATTGGACAAACATATGTTCCGACTTGATTCCATATGTTTTCCTATAACTTAAAACTTACAATTTTTCTGAAAATCGGAAAAATATATGCAAAAAATGGTAAACATCATGGTAAATGTCAAATATTCATAATAAATATCTAGTTTGAATGTCAAGGGATGCCATGAAAGTATATCGTACAGGGTGTTTGTAATGGTTTTCATTTTGATTCGTTTGAAGTAAGTTTCTTTTAGAGACGAAGTTAAGTCAGGGGGTTTATAGTGGTGTGAAATGGCAGAAAATATTCCGTTAGTTTATCGAAACGAAAATTTGTTATGTCGACGAACTCTTCTAAATGGTATACGGTTGTAGATGTGTGCGTGCGTGCATGTGATATTAGGTGGTACATAAGCAGTTGTGTACATAGGATGGTTGAAATATAAGTTGCAATTAAATAATTTATACCGGATGGTTCTAAAAATATTGTATTGGGTGGCACATAAGTAGTTGCGTATACATGGTGGTTGAAATAAGAGTGGAGCAAAACTATAGTTATACAGAGTGAATATTTGCGTTAAGGACGGAGAGTAATTACAGTTATACAAAAGGCTTTAAAAATTGTCAGAATCAGTTGAATATACAGAACTGTTGAAATATAAGGTGGAGTAGAATTACACTTATACAGGGCTGTTTAAAAAAGTTATATAGTTTTTGGAAATAAGTAATTGCTTATACAAGGTATTTGAAATTAGTGTGGGGTAAACCTATTGTTATTCAGTGTGTAAAAAATTTGTTATATGTGCATAAGCAGTTAGGATATTTGAATTATAGGACGTAGGACGGGGTATAATTATAGACATGGGTTCAAAAAACTTGAGAAGCAGTTGCATTTACCGGGTGGTTGAAATAAATGATAGAGTAAAATTATAGTCATCAAAATGTGATTCAAAAAGGTGAATTTTGTTAAAAAGTTTATATCAAAAGTACCGGTACTCCCCTTTAACTTTATATGATCGCATTTTCCAATAAAATGTTCTAGACAAAAGTTGTTCAATTTGGACTTAAAAATTCAGTGGTGACCTTGTCCTTGACCCCAACGTCATTTTTAAAGGTCATTTCAAGGTCAACGGAAAATTCTACATTCCGCTATGAATTTGACCATGGGGTCTAAGTGACTTCTCAAGGTCAATTCAAGAGCAATCATTATTTGCAGCGAATAGTGGAACTTAGCTTTGAAATAAAGTGGGGTCCCACCGCCAGTCAGTGACTACTTATTCGTATATTCGTAGTTACCCTTTAACTTCAGAAGGGCTTTCCTCTATACGCAACTTGAGGACGCTCTGTCTAGGCTGTTTTGTTGATGGAGCCCCACTGAACAATTTTTTTTGATTTTTTTTGTTTTTGTTGGTATTTTGTTTTGATTATTTATTTTTTTAAATTTTTTGTTTAGTTGTTTTTTTATTTCATTATTTTTTTTCAGTTTTATATGAATCAATTGCTCTTTAAAGTGTTTGAGGCCAGTTCGAGGATATTTACCATTATTTTCGATCTCTAAAGCATATTCTCAAAGTTATTACCCCCAACAAAAAAAAAAAATTTAAACAATAGAAAAAGTCAATAGTGTGGAGAGGATTTGTACTTATACAGGGTTGTTTTAAAGATGTCAGGACCTTTGTAATATTGTGTTGAGATGAATTATAGTTGATTCAGCAAATGATAGACCAATAAGTTCTAAGGGGTTGCCAATACACAGAAGCATATACAGTGTGACTGCAATATAGAGTGAATTAGAGTTATATTTATAGATAGTTGTCCAAATAAAAATGTTAAAATATATTTGGAAAATATAGACAGAATAAAAATTAGCGAGGGAGAAAGAGAGACGGAGAAAAAGAGAGAGATAAGAATATGCTAAAACTTTTAATTGGGTTGTACCTTAAATCGGATAAAAAAGAAAATATGTCTGAAAATAGTTAATGATTGCACACGGTTTCTAAACGGTTTTTATTTTAAGTCAGCTGAAGTCGGTTTATCTTTTAAATATAAATTATTTGTATTAGTTTGCTCTGATTCTGACTTGGTACTAGTTTATGTTGTGGCGTTTGAATCGTGCTTGATTTGGTGATTAGGATTTTGGTACCTCTTGCCTTTGACTAGTCATATAGGGTTTCCTAATCCCTGTATCCAGAATTCGCTTAGCCTTCCCGGTGTAGAGCTTCAGGCCTCTCATTTATAGTAATAGTAAAATACTTTGTTTTGTCTACTTGTGTATCTCATATTATTTCCACCATATCTTTCAGGGGTTTGTCCACACAAATTGTTGCTTTAGTAAGTTGTGTTATTTGATAGTATACTCTCTTGAAATTTCTCGTATAGGGAAACTTTTATACTGCATTCCCAATTGGGGCTGGTTCTACGGTTTTTTCTTCTAGCTTCATACGGATCAATCGTTATATAATTACACATTAATACTAAAATTAAAGTTAAATGCTTAAAATTTTAAAATAAAAATAAAAATAGTATTAAATATTGTATATAGACCAACACATACACTATATCATACCTGCTGTATTAAGTATTTTGAGGGATTAAAAGCAAGATTCTAGAAAAAAAACTTGTTGATTTATGTAACATCAATCATTAACTGCATACATTTTATTGCTACATTGATATTTTCGTTATCCTTCAGAAAACAAGCATTTGGCTTTTGTTTCTGTCTTTTTCAAACAAATTACTGATGCTTCCCCTGACCAAAAAGTTCAAAGTTCTATTAAAAGTTTAAGTTCCTATTGAGACAGATACAAAACGTATGGCATCAATTATCCAAAGTTAATGCCTAACAGATTCATTGTTTAGCATTTCGCAGCAAACAGTTCCTGTCACAAAATTCCAGACTATCTGCAATAACAATAAACTATTATCTCTTCACAGAGCATTTACTAGATTCAACAGACTCCTGGAAAACCAGTGCAACAAGCTGAAAGAAGAACTGGCAAAATTGTAAGCCTTGTCCCCAATGGAAGGTGTAGTAATGTCGAGAAAACCTGGAAGAAGCAACTATCACGTCCGATCATATAAATAGATAATTCTTCAAAAGATATATGAAGTTTGTATTATTAAGTAACGTATCCTGCGATAGCACCAGTTTTCATGGACAAGATCCTGAAGGAGAAAATGACATTAATGTAGGTGTTAAGATTTATTTATGTTACCTTGTTTGAAGGTTTGAAGGTTTCTGGAGTGCTGCAGATGTTTTTGACTATGTTTAGTATTGCTTTTGTGATGCCAGTTTGTGACACTGTCGGATGGTTGTAAGTGTAGTTGAAGTATAACCCACTACGTGAATCCTTATTGTGAACGGTCGTCAGGATTCCGGTTTTAGCGCTCTGGTATTTATACAGCAAGCATGTCCGTTACACATGAGGTCATCTTTGACTCAGATAGGTAGGCGATATATTTATTCTCCAATTTTCTGGAAAACGATATGTCTCACGATAGAGAAAATTGTAAGGGGTGCCTCTTCGAGATATTTCTTAGTGCAGTTCGCATTATCGATATTGATATTCGAGAGTAATCGATGAGCATAACTAAAAAAAAGATAACATCCTTCGTTTTTAAAGTCAATTAAAAATATAACGTGTCACATTGGAAAGTTGATCAAAAAAGACCTTGTTAAATGGTTTTCAGACTCATTTTTACCGTGCATTGTAGCCTAAAAAATCAGTTATCGTCGAACATGGTATACTCACATCCCATTAGCATACTTGCCTGTAGCGGAAAGCCAAATTTGACAAAAACGGTTTAAAATTGTGGGTTCCGCCTTCTTGATTGCTGTTGGCCAATCAGAACACGTGATGCGACAGTTTGAAATGCCTTTGTTCCAGTGCTCGATGGTTCTATACAACGAGTATTTTACGAGGTATCATATACGCCTACACCTTTGAAGAAGTTTGCCGCAACTACAGATGAAACGAACGAAAGACCACGGTCGAAAAAAAAAATAGTTACTTATTTTTTCAAATATGAAATGTATTGGACAAAGTAGTGTGAGTAGGTACTCTTAGGGTATGCATACTTGCTAGCTGGACTTGTAGGTCCCTTTCGCGGTACCAGGTGCTTAGGGTCGGTAAAAATTAATCCTACTATTTTCAGTTCTCAGGGCTATTTTTATGCTTTTTTCAAAGGATATGACAGAAATCAATAATCCAGACTGCCAGACACTTCCCGTAGGCCATAACGTTTGTCAGGCGCTTCAAAGCTCTCGATAATATAATGTAACTTTACTTATATTCTGTCTTGAATTTTATATATGATACTCAGGTACCTATTTGAATGCCTTTTAACCATCCAGACCAGTTTCATGGGTCAAACAACCCACCAGACACACGTTTAGGGTTGCTACGACTATAAATACATGCGTTCTAAGTAAATGGCTTTATATTATTACGTTTAGTACTTATGCATACGCATAACCTGTTTTTTTGCAAGAGGTTACACGTCAGATGCCCAAATCTGAGAGCTTTTATTTAGGAGATTTAATGATGATGTATTTTTTGTTTTTATTTAATTGTAGAATGAAGGTGAACCCTAATTCATGGATGTAATAATTAAAATATATAATGAAGTTTGATAATACTCTATTAATGATATTGGCACGAACTTTAAAACTGACATATTATTAGGCTGTACAGGTTCTAATGTGTTCTTATTTGAAATTCCAAATGCCTGTATTTGGTTTTGTTTTTACCTGTATTTAATGAATTTATCTTGTTTGCAGTAAATTACATTATAACAATTGGTTATTTAGTTTCTATAATTATTTATGCAAGCAGTCTATTTCAGTTGAAAGTAAAATATTATTTATTTTAAACGAAGTTTCATATTAAGAAAAGGCATCCTAGCGAGCAACGATGTCATCTCCGAGTGTAATGAAAACATGGTGTGGAAGCGGTAGCACATAAGTTTCCTTCTGAACTCGGAATTTCTCCAATAAATTTACGCCCACGATCAGATGAAGAATAGCACGAAAAAATGAAAAATATTTAATAACTAAAATACAATTTTGCACACAAAGGATGTACAAAGAGGAAGATATAAAAGAACATAAATTAGTTGGATATGTGTTTTTTTCTTGAATCCTCATAGAAGATCTTTTTATAATATAACTAATGATGATATAATTTTAGTAACACATTTAGTTAAGTTGTCATCTAACACATGTATATACCTTACTAAATTTAATGTACTACATAAATCCTTACTCACATTTAGTGTACTTGTTATTAAGAACTAACTGGTTGCCAACATTACAGTCAAACAATCTGACATAAAGACAACAAACGGGAAAATTCAACTTCACTCTCTTCGAGGTGTCATTCCTTTGTACGCAAGACAATATATATAATATATATTGTTTCTGGTTAGGGAAACTTCATCAGTTGCGCTTCCCACAATTGAATGTCCTCTCGAACACTTAATTATATATTTGATACATTTCGTTAAATTTGAAGACGCGAGATGTAAGAACGACATCTAGGATTTTCGAGAGAATTATCACACAGAGTTTCTGAATCTGGAACCGTTCCGTGTAATTGCTGTTCTCCCTTAACTCCTAGGACAGAATGTCACGATAAAATTTTCAGGATACTTCACCTGTCAGAGATATTAAATACCCTCTTCGAGGGTACCAAAATCATAGATGTCGGTCTTACATCTCGCGTCTTCAAATTTAAAGAATTGTATTGTTATCGGCCCTTGACACGTGGGCCAATTCTCAACTTAATTGGAGTCTTTAAGTTTGTGAAAATTACGTTGAAAGTTTCCGTTACATAGATAGATATATATGTACACATCAACCTAATAAAAGCGTATTAATTAATAAAAAGGAGAGTAGTATAAAAAAACTTACCTGACTTATTTATATTATTGTTTACATTCATTACTTTACCATTAAACCATAACAACGCTTGCATGGCACTTCCAGAAGTACATGCTCTAAGTATATAACAGCATTAGTTCCTCTATATATCATTACTCAATGTTTTGAGTCTGGCGGCGGCGGCACATTCAACTGTTTGGCGTTGACATTATGGACATAAATAATGAATTTTTATTATATTTTATTTAATGAATGAACCAATATTATTAATTAATATTAGCATTCTGCACTGAAGGTGGTCAGTAGCTACTAAACAAAACAAAAATGAAGAAAATCGGTTGAGAGACAGAGGAGAAAATGGTACCTAATCGTTTTGTCTTTGCCTATTTATATATAGATAATAAAGAAGCTACTAATATTTTGTACGAAAACAAATTATTTGCAAATACAGGCTGATTTCAGGCAACAAGATTTTAGCATACTGATTGGTTCTTGTTTGACCTTGCTTTAGACAATACTTTCATGTAAAAATTTGAAGACCAGTATCATTTCTACCTGATTAAGCAACAAACAATTATGTCGATATCAATTAATTTGATAAATAAAAAACAATTTACGGGAAAAGATGTACCAAAGCTGATATTTAAAATTTTCTAGTTTCCATATTTAAACGTTTCTAATAGCAAATCATCATTACGGAACGACGACTACCAGTGTTCCTTTCTTTAGCTAATTGAAAATTGAGACATGTCACTATAAAAGCTTCAAAAACGAAAACAATGTTCAATTTGTTTTTTTCATTCATTAATGTAATAATTCCGTTAACATCCTGTATCGAAATTATAAAGTTTCCTCCTATGGCTATATTTTTAAATATGTGGTGCAGGTCTTCTGCCGTATACCAAAAATAAGGAATATCAGAAGAAGGAGTTAAATGTGTAATATTTCCAGTGTAGAGAACAAGAAATACCTACTCAATAAGTTCATTTCCTTTCAGGCAAAGTACATTTTAAATACGAACATCTATCTGTCAAAGAAAATGGGTTTTGCACATGAGAAAATACGACTGAATGTCATTCCGAAAGGGAAACCGAAACGTTTTGTTCTTTATTATTCATTGTGTGGCGAAACAAATTTACCTTCTCCGAGATAAATGAGAAAATACGAAAATGAGTTGCTATATGGTGGAAAATATATCAAATTGATAGCAGTCAACATGAAGTATTGAAATCTAAGGTCTATATGACGGTTTCACTGGCGCGTAAGAAAAGTGAAACTTAATATATATTTCATATAATATTAATTATTTAAATGAGAAATGAGTATCAGCATCTCTGTGGAGAGGAAGTTAGCCCACGAAGACTCCAAACCTGGAGAGCTGCTGTTTATAGTCAGGTTACGCTGTGATTCTTAGGATAGAAAAAATTCGTAGGTTATCTTAACATATCAAAGCCATTATGATACTGTCTTTTTCAATTGTTTTTTACTTAAGGCACGTCGTTAGATATAAGGGCTTATTCTCCTTGTATGATAACTTTTCCTGTTTAATCACATGATTGGAAATTCCTATACATTATTTTCAATTTAACTAATTATTTTCAATTTTAAGGCTACGTCCCACACTTTCGAACTTTTGTTATATGATCTTAAAATGACCTCTTTAAGACACATGGTAAATGACATCTGATCTATATCTATATTGTTATAAAATTTATATTTGCCGCCACTGGGGACACCTACATTAGTCATTCAGATGAAAATAAAACATTTGTCGTATGGGATAATAAAAACATCACTATCAGGACCTTCTATTAAGCAAAAAAGTGTTAGGGTCGAACACTCGAACAACAGTGGAATGCACATCGAGATTTACAAGAAAAATTGATGTGAATTATATATTAGACGGTTGTACATTCCATAGTTAGTTCAGCTTAGATGAGTCGTGTTATTATTTCGATGTAGATTGTTTTCGGCATCAGCGGTTGTAAATATTGGATTTTTATGAGTAAATAAAATTCTAGAAAATGAAAGTGAATATCAGTTGTTTTTAATTTAATTTGAACCCACGAAGTTTACTGCAATATATACTATTATATAATTGTAGTTGTCTGTTTATTTATTTATTTCGTTGTTCGGGCATCACCTAACAATTACTAAATTGCTTTGGCTGAATCTTAAAAAAATGTGATAGTCAATCATGATGAGAAAACAAAAAAACTTTTTTTCTATCACACACTTCATATATCATATAATATCAAACGACGAAACACAAGTTTTACTTTTGACTTATGTTTCGTCGTTTGATAATGACACAAAGCCTGTGTCGAAACTATAGTCGCGTTTATACGTATCTAATCAAGTGAGTGATAGAAAACAAAGTAAGTTTTTGGAATTTTTTTTTGTTGCAAGGCCTATAGTTTGACTTAAAATCTGGTGTATTTTATCTCCCTTCATTAACCTTCTAGAAGAATTCCCGATAGAGTTAAGAGCTATATGTTGTTTCTCCATGACGGATGCAATGCATTTGACAGTAAGGCTTCAGTCGAGTTTTCATGAATCAATGATTTTCTAACCTTTTTTGAGTTTCTATGTGGTTATATGCAAAATTAAGTTTATGTTGAAAGGTCCTGAAGACATTAACTGTAACAAGAAGTACGAAACCAAATTCACAAGTATAGTTTAATTAGTTGCAGTACCGGATCCAGGATTGTCCAATGAGAAGGCTTGACCCCCACCTGAGTGTAGGTGTTAGAAAAATAAACCCTAACTAGCACACATTATTTTATGATGACAATTATATCTTATGTATTGTAATTCTTGCTAAAAAGTTTAATTAGAATAATAATTATAAAATACACTTTAAAATTTGGCGCTGAGAATTCAGCTGTTAGGGTGGGAGAGGTTGGACCTTCGCCGAGTCCGCCAGTGATCAGGTACAAACTTAATGGGTTCGCAGAATTGAACTGTGTATTGAACAACAAGGCAGGTATTTTGAACACTTAATTTAACAATTTTGGTGAATTTAAATCTTTAATTTTTTATTTAATACATACAAGGTAAATAATATTTTTATATTTTACAGACACTATTTATTCAATTATTACAGTGGTTATAGAAATGAGCATTATGTTTTTCTCTACATTTGGTTGTACCGGAAATTATCATTGTCGTTTATTACGTAAATTCAGAACTATATGTTTTTCCATAGAAATGAAGACCATGAAATAATTATATAATAATATCTTTGCAAGATTTCATTAAAATAAGTACATGTTGACAAGTTTTTATAATCTTACTAGCTGACAAATCGGCTTATTTGACATATTTATCTTGAACATTTTTATAATTTGCTAATTTTTACAGCCCGGTGATTTTTCCTGAAATTTTTTTTTCCTTTCTTTGCTAGTTTTGACATTTTTGATGCTTTTGACATTTTTGACATGTTTCATATTTTTGGACATTTTCGACAATTTTGACATTTTTGACACTATTGACATTTGTGACAATTTTGACATTTCTGAATTTTTGACGAATCTGACATTTCTGACATTTTTGACATTTCCTCCAACATTTTAGCATGTCTGACATTTCTGACAACTTTGCCTTTTTTGTCATTTAGAATATTTTTACATCTTAGGTGTTTTTGACATTTTTTTGCTTTTGCTCTACATTTACGCTGATGTTGGCAGTTTTAGTTATTTCTGTTAGTTTTGTCATTTTTGACGTTGTGTAGAATCTACTAGATTTGTCTAGTTTTAGGTTCTTGACCAAATACATTTGACAATTTGACAAATTTTATATTGTAATGTTTGGTGTATTTAATATTCTTATCGATTCAAGGTTTATAATATTTTTTCATTTCTTGGAATTTATTTTTATTTTATAGATCTTGACTCTCACTAAACATTTCCAACAATTTCAAAATTTTTGAGAATACACATGCGATAAATCAGATATTGGACATTTTGCAGATTCCACCTCGTCAGTATTGGCAAAATGACTAATATTGTCTCTATTCAATTAAAAAAAAGAATGAATTTCTCAATTCTCATGTAACGAATAAATATTCCACATAGCATTTATCGGCGATTTGATGTTCGCTAACTGATTAAATTCAGTTCTAGTCACTTTAGGTGAACAACATGTATACCAACTTTCACGTTTGCATCTTTCCTTCTTACCCTCTTAATTTTTATTATTACATAGGCTGCGGAAAAATGGTAAATTTTCGACGAAATATTTTCCCCATTAAATATTTGCAAAATGATAATACTCGTTATTATTTGTTTAGGGAGAGGAAATCGACCACAAACATCGTGAGACGAGATTTTTATGTATTAGAATTAAAGTTTTTCGAGAAAAACGGTATTTAAGTTTCTAGTTCTCTCAACAGCTTGAACGTATCTGATAAATATCGCACATAGGTTAGCTAACACCCTGAATATCTACATCTATTACTCTGTTCTCAGTTTGAAGACATTTTCGTTCATTACACCACATTATTTTTTTATAATAAAGATAAGGAAATAATAACATACCAATTACGGCTTTGGCGGGGCACGCCATTGACCTTCTAAAGATTAAGTTTCTGGTGACAAAAGAAGTTAAATCGTCATAATAATTGCAAATATATTAACTAGCGCAAAACGAAACAGAAATTACATGACTATTTTTGACAACTTCACATTTCCCCACTTTAAAATGAATAAAAGATTACACGCTAAATACACCCGTGTTAACACAAATTGATGAAATTTTCTTTTGTATTATATTTCCCACATCGTCGTTATTTAATTTATTCCGCATTTTATTTAGAGAACACACATTTTCATCTCACCAGGAGTTGTGGCAATTTTCATCAGAATGACCTTAGGGAGAGAGTGCAAAAGAACAGTTGCGGATCAGTATTTCACCTACATAAATTTCATCCATATCTATGGATACCGGCCTATGCATTAAACATGTATAGTGAATTTATGATATATCGGGTTTATAAAATTTAAACGTATACAAATACTAACGTATGTTATGTAAATAAAATAGTTGAATTTTTGTTTAATTTAGTCTCTAATACTGGTTGTAATTGTTACCAAACTTCGTTTTAAATTATTTTGGAGTAGGACTATTAATAATAGAAATAAATAAATTTTCGACATCGAAAATCAGTTTCATTTCTACCCTAAGAAAATATGAATGTACCACTGGGCGTGGAATTGACAAATTCGAAGTGAAGTCTGCAGAATCATAGTTCGCTCAAGCCAACTAATAGCAGAGAATTCCCTGGGAGATTGACCTTAACTCATCTATTAACCAGATAAGACATATTTTTTATCAAATATTATTAATTAACAAACATGTCTATCGAAAATTGCAATTGGCTATTTTTAATTGAATTAATTTTAATCATTTTTTGTTCCATCAACTTCACCCTATTGATAACCTAATCAATTCTATCTCAACTGACAGTTTTTATCATAGAATATGCTTAGGTAAGCTTGCATACTTGTTTCTGTTTATGGCTACCTGACATGTCTATTATGTAACATCCATCCATAAGGCCGAATTCGCACCTGGTCTATAATTTATTGCTATTTAATTGGTATTTAATTTCGCAAAAAGAAAATTTACTGCTCCTACCTTTTTTGGAAAAACCTTGGATAATGTGCTATAAGTCTTTTGCTACATTAGCCATACTCATAACTCCGGATCTGACAAATATATCTGGATGTTTCTTGTGCCACATTTAATTGTTAATTAATTGCTCTTCAACTTTGCAAAAAGTAAATTTATTGCTCCAACCGCTTCCGGAAAACCTTGGGTAATGTGGCATAAGACTTATTAAAAATCTATATAGATACAGATTTATTAATGTGGATGCGTATAACGGATCAAGTAGTGTAAACAAAGGGACGAAAGCTCGTCGTGGAACTATTATCTCATCTAGTAGTCTATTGAATAATTGGAAAATTACTCTTAAATTAAAGATATCTTTATTTATATATTAAATTTGAGTTGTTTCCTTTACATAGTTTGATTTTTGCCACATATCGTCTATAGCCATCCATGCTGTGTTACTTCGCCTCCCTTAGTATGATAACCATGGACTAATTAAGGGATACTATCACAAACAATGATAATGTTAGGTAACGTTTTTATTTGGACTTAAAATATCAATTAAATTTTTTATAATTGAAGTATAAAATACAAGTTTTTAAATTCTAATGACGACATTGTCAAGAGTGTATAAACGTGTTCAAAGCTTGTAGGAATGACGATCGTTTTGTCTCGGGAAAATTATTTCATTTCTTTTGTGGTTCTATTAATAAAAAGTTTTTAATTTGTTTTGAATAATACCAAAACTGAACTGGGGAAATTTGAAAAAATACATTGACCGATGTAGTTTCTCGAAGAATGAGGAACTCTGAAATAAATAAAATAGTCGAAATGACAACATTTATTCATCTAAGAACTGTGTTTAGGAATGGAAACTGACACCTCACAAAATTGGAATTGGAACAATTTAATCTTTATAAAATTCTTTAGTGTTTTCTATTCAATCAAGTTCTATGATCTGATCAGCAACTAATTTCTAATTTCTTTGGTCATATAAACAAATTACATATACAATATAGAGGGCATCTGTTATTTCATAAAGGTAAAACCTAAAAAGATATAGTCCTGATGTACTCTTAACGATAGAATACCGAAAAAAAGTTATGAGCAGTGTTTGAAGTTTAGATTCTTGCGTACCAACACAACTTATAGTTGGTAAATTGTACAAGACCGTGAACTAAATCTGGCACTAGAAACATTTCGATATCTTTATAAGATCCGGAGTTATAGGTGTGGCTAATGTAGCATAAGTCTTATGCCACATTAGCCAAGGTTTTTCGGAAGGGATAAGAGCAATAAATTTACTTGTTACATAGCTGAAGAGCAATTAATTCTGGCACAAGAATCATCCCGATTTCTTAATTAGATCGGGAGTTATGGGTATGGCTAATGTAGCATCAGTTTTACGCCACATTAGCCAAGATTGGTTGGAGCAATAAATTTACTTTTTGGGTAGTTGAAGGGCGATTAATTAGCAATTAATTCTGGCACAAGAAACATCCTGATATTTTTATTAGATACTGAGTTATGTGTGTGGCGAATGTAGCACAAGTCATATGCCACATTAGCCAAGGTTTTTCGGAAGGGGTAGAAGCAGTAAATTTACTTTTTGCGTAGTTGCTGAGCAATTAATTAGTAATTAATTCTGGCACAAGAAACATCGCGATATCTTTATTAGATCCGGAGTTATGGGTATGGCTTATGTATCATAAGTCATATGCCACATTATCCAAGGTTTTTCGGAAGGGATAAGAGCAATAAATTTACTTGTTACATAGCTGAAGAGCAATTAATTCTGGCACAAGAAACATCCCGATTTCTTAATTATATCGGGAGTTATGGGTATGGCTAATGTAGCATCAGTCTTACGCCACATTAGCCAAGATTGGTTGGAGTAATAAATTTACTTTTTGGGTAGTTGAAGGGCAATTAATTAGCAATTAATTCTGGCACAAGAAACATCCTGATATTTTTATTAGATACTGAGTTATGGGTGTGGCTAATGTAGCACAAGTCATATGCCACATTAGCCAAGGTTTTTCGGAAGGGATAGAAGCAATAAATTTACTTTTTGCGTAGTTGCAGAGCAATTAATTAGTAATTAATTCTGGCACAAGAAACATCCCGATATCTTTATTACATCCGGAGTTATGGGTATGGCTTATGTATCATAAGTCTTATGCCACATTATCCAAGGTTTTTCCGAAATGGTTGTAGCAATAAATTTTCTTTTTGCGTAATTAAATAGCAATAAATTGTAGACAAAGTTCAAATACGGCCTTATGAAATGGATGATGTGACATAATAGACATTTACCTGATAAGCAGATGTGAACAGGTAAGTCAATATAGGTAACTACACCGATCTGATAACCATTCCAAATTGATATTATGAGAAAGGTAATTTAATTACAAAACCAATCGTATAGGCCTGCCTACAAAAACCTTTCATGAAATATTATTAGCAAGCTATAAAGTTTTAAAATCTGATAGGTGCGAGAGAAAGTAGAGCGTCCGAGGTCCATGTGATAGAACTGGACACAACATAGCAGCTGCCCGCTACCTGACCCTTGAATGAACCGTTTTTTTTTGTGTGATACACAAAAAAACAATTATCGATCTTGATAATAATTCATTTAAACTATGTTCTTTAATATTGGCTTTCCGTGTATACTAAATTTTAAATATGAAAATATTTAGTTAATCAAAGAATCGTTGGAATTTGGTTTTTATTACTCCACGTTTTATAATAAAGTTACAGTTTTAAATAATAAATACAAAGAAGAATTTGAAAATTTCGTTAAAAATTTTGAAGTAAGTAAAAATTTTTGTTTATATTTAAAATTTACAATTGGCTATTTTTTAATATAAATTGCGCCATGAAAATTATGGTTGGCTTTTAGAAGATAATCATTTTAATCCAACTGGATTTGTTGGAAAGCAAACACCGTTGAAAAGTAATTACTTCATGCAAATCATGGATAATATAAATGAAGAAGAATTTTTAGAATGTGATCATAATTTAACTCCAGATGATTCCGATGTTGAATAATAAAAATACGAATAAATTTTATAATGCTTGCCATGTATGCTATCTGCTTTGTCATAAACGCTTTTAATAACATGATTGAATTAAATTTAATTTTTTATATTTAGAAACTTCTAAATTGTGCCTTTTTTCATAGTTTCTTTACCATTGACAACGGGGTCTAACCCAGATTCCGAAACGTTTGTAAATATACAGATATTTCATGACTTGTGATGTTATTTCCCAGAAAGAGCGTAAACATTGAAAAAATATGACACAAATATCATTCAGAAAAGAAAATATGGCTCATCTGGTTATCCCACCGTCTCTTAGACTATAATTATTTCATTAAAATGAACTACGCAAAGAAATTTTAGATAATTTTCTTGCAACTGACTGAGTTTAGTTTCAATTGTTTATTTAATGACATATTCTCTGAAAAGAGATTGAGTAGAATTTAATTGCTATTATTTCGGTGGTTATTTTATGAGGTTATACTGTTCCAGACCCATCTCATCTAGATATCGAAAAGGCAGACTGTTTAAAATTCGAGCAAAAGCATTTTGAAAATCTATTTCTCAGACAGGATGCCAAAAATATATCATCCTTTACTAATTTGAGAAGCTCCACTGAAATCTGGTCTGGTTCTGGTGCTCTATTGCTTGTAGCTTGACCTGTAGCTTTTTAAACTTCTTTTACTTTAGGGGTACACCTATTATTCTTCTCAGTTACAGATGATAGTTCTAAACTCCTTCGGTTTGGGTCATCAAAGAGATCAGATATATAAATTTCTCATGCCTTACATCGTTGGTTATACTCGATTATGATGTTTCAGAATCTACTAGTATTTCCGAGCTTATAATTAAGGGATTAGCAGATTCAACTCGTCAGGCTTTTTATGTAGTTGTTCCACTTCCTTGCAAGAATGACTGAGCCATACCTCTTTCGGTGTTTTTAACTTTTCATTTAATTAGTCTCTTGATTCCGGGATAATTCTCTATGTCTTTGTATTTACATTTTCTTTGCTGATATTGAGACTCAGATCTCTTCCATTATCCAGACAATAGTGTTGCCTTTTTAGTGCTAGTTAAAACTTTCACTTCATCTGCAACAGAATATATGTCCGTTTGATTTATATTTTCATATTTTCTTATTGATTTTCTGATAACTTTGCTGCTTCTTGTTAATGATGTTTTTCTAACTTGGAGCAGAGTTGGTTAATATTAGAATTAATATTCCCACAGGGATAGGTTTTTAACAGTTTTGAGGATACTGCGTTGTGGTCAACAAGTTCCCAACTGGGGAGACCCATATTTTAATAGTGTAGCAAAAGAAAAAATTAGGGTGAGGCAAAATTATGTCAAATTTAGGTAGCAAAATTTCTTTGCACGAAACAATCGAATCCATATTGATACACATGGGAATTATGTCATCATATATTATGAAAATCTTTGTGCAACTGGGTTTGCCTATAACTACTCCTATAATGCAATGTATAGATGTTATGTTTATCATTAAACAAGAATCGTCGAGCATGCCTGTCATGGTAGTATTTATATTGCTGTCATCATCGTTCATGTTCGACAATGGCCTCATGAAATCCTGCCATATTATTTATAAGCACTTAGAATACAGGGCGAAAAGTGTACCAAAAATTTATCTCTCAACTTTTGGAGACTAACTTGCGCCACACTGCGGCTCTTATGTATTTGGATGATTGTACCACTACTATAAACCAAATCAGGGTTTATTTAATAGAATCTTGAAACAAATACAAATACCTCTTAACCAGGAAACAAAACAAGTATTTTAATGGTAAACGTTTTGTTATAAACAAAACACAAAATAGTTTAAAGGTATCAACACCATTTATTCTAGGAATTATCTGCATTTATTCAGCACTAAGTAAACCTGATATCCCTTTGACCCGTGAACATAGAATACTATTAATCAAAATGTATCACTTACACCGTTTACATTCCCAATGCCTCATATGTATTTTCGTTAATTACGTAAATTCTATACATAGTATAGTGTGTCTTAACCTATACAGGCAACTCGCTTACGTAAACGCTAACATTAATTTGTGCTCAGACCCTATTGTGTATTGTCTTTCGTGGTCGCGAAATTAGAGTCTGATGATCAAATTTAAACGGACAAATCCGTGGTAGCATAATCGATTAAGCACTGTTGTGCAGACTCATCCAAAAGGAGGATAATGAGGTTGATAAATTGGACCATTAGATTTTCAGTGTTGCAAATGTGTTTGGTAGTCTCACGAAATTAAAAACAAGGCTTTATTCTGACAAAATTAAACAGAATTTTGGAACAAAGATTAGATAATATTAATTTATTCCAAGAAAAATTGATAGAAGAAGCATTATATGATATGTCCAACTAAACAATAATTAAATATCCTTATTTATAAATAGTGATGAAATGGACTTCTATACCCAATTTCAGTAAATTTATGAACTAATAATAAATAGCTGTAGTTATATAATATATAGGATTTTCTAAAAAAACCTCGAATTTGAATTTCATTTGTAACTTTTTTATAATATGGACCGATTAAATTTGGCTTGTTTAAGACATAATTGATGGGAGTCAAACGGCTGACTTCATATTTGTAAAGCACATTTTAGAAACAAAATGGCTGACAAGTCTAAACCTTTGCAAACTTTAAAATATTCAAGTACTTTCTTAGGTCACGCTGCTTAACTTTAAAAGTAAGATTAATCAAAGCATAAATGTTTTTGCGTAAGATGAGATGTGCATGGGACTGTGTAAAAAATAACTAACCTATAACATCATTGTAAGGATATTTTATCTAGTTAAGCGATGGATGGTACCAAGCGATGGTTGATTTAGGAATTAATTTTGTTCGTCAGATGATCTTTGATATATTTATATTGATAATCAAATTCATAAATATTTATGTTATAATATTGAAATAACTATAT
The DNA here is from genome assembly GCA_034190945.1 of Octodonta nipae. Lineage (NCBI taxonomy): Eukaryota > Metazoa > Arthropoda > Insecta > Coleoptera > Chrysomelidae > Octodonta > Octodonta nipae. The sequence goes on along the minus strand of CM067219.1, from coordinate 110,475,942 downwards.
AAATATATCAAAGATCATCTGACGAACAAAATTAATATATATATATATATATATATATATATATATATATATATATATATATATATATATATATATATATATATATATATATATATATATATATATATATATATATATATATATATATATATATATATATATATGTCCAACTTGAATAACGCGTTACATTCCAAACAACTATATCTACAAGAGTATTTCCCAAACAACCAATACATGATGCCACCCACTTATTAACATGTCGAATCGCTGGTATTTATAAATATTGAGAGCTGTGAGAATGGTGTTAGCAAATGAGGATCGAATTTTTATTTAACCTTTAATTTTGAGTGAATACCAAGGCAGTAGCCAGAAAAAAATTTCATGTATTTCCAGTATATATGAAATTTTGGGGGGTTTGAACCCTCAGACCCCCCGCTGGCTACGGCCTTGGTGGATATAGAGTGAGCCCTGATACAATTTCCTACGGGTGATAAAAAACGTAAAATTTAAGATAATTTAGCCGCTATTTTTAATTTGACAGTTAGCCCTGACAGAAGACCTGGGACAAATTAAATTGTCAAGAGGGCCGAAATTACTCGTTTCTCTCTAAATATGATAATCAAGGTATATATGGAGCTCAAATTCAACAAGAGAAAATATTCATTCGATCTTATTCTTAAGGTAAGATTATTGAGGTGCAAAAATTGTAAATAAGTTTAGAAGTAGGAGATATATCCCCCAAATATCATTTACTGACGATTTTTTTGTATTATAAATCACTTTAAAAATGCACGCAACAGGTCGGGTATATCTTTAGACAAACGCGCAACAACGGTAAACAGTTTGTTTAAAGAAAAGAACAAGTTCAGTAGCTATGCAATGGTGTCTGCGGGTATATCAAGAAATTTCAAAGTTGCTTTGATTTTTAATGAGCAAGGCTAAACTAAACTTACGGGATTATCGCGCTGCCTGAAATTGGATGTCAAAAACATATGAATTATTTTGTCATATGTCAGATATTTTTTTGTCGGATTCTTATGCACCACCTCTCGATTTATTCAGAAATATTCAAGATTTCAGAACCTTATTTTTAAGTTACCCAAAAAACTTACCAGCATGTTAAAGATGTAAAATCAACACTGACAAATTCAATTGCATTTTAAACAAGGCAAAAAAATTATAATTTGAAAATTAAATTCTGTTTTTTTTGACAACCCTATTAATTTGCGGTACCAATATAATTGTAGTTGTAATTTTTGATTTAATTATTATTATTAGTATTATAAATATAATCTTCTTGGAGAGTAACTTTTATAATAATTCCTACAAATCAGATCCAGAGCCTTATTTTAGTTTAGAAGGAAGTTGCAATAATTGCATGTCATTCACATAAATATGTTTAATAAAAACGATTTGTTACCAGATTGCTTAATCTGTTAGATTTTGGTCAAGACTGTCTATAAAGAATTGTCAAGAGAAGTCCAATTTAATATAGAATGAAGTACTTATAACAGTATACAAGTTTTGAAATCATTTAAGCATTAGTAGAAGCTATAAAGGCTGAAGAATGTAATTTTGTTTTATATATTTCCATGACAAATTAGTCTATTTTCTCGTTTAAATGCAGTACTCGCACACCTCAGTCTCTACACATTCAACCAAAAAATCTTAAAAATCCCTAGACTTACCACCATAATGATGTAGATTGAAGAAATTTATTTTAGACTCTGAATATATTTATTGACAAAACCAAAACATTACAAATGATGGTTTGACAAAAGCAACCACCGTCACAATCGCGGGCAATACTAGGGCTGACCTATTTTTAAGCTTAATTTATTATTATGGATTTATATGTAATTAAAATACAAAGTTAGGTTAATATTAAAATTAATTTTCTTAATTTACGTCTATAGGTGTATTCAACAATTCCTGAGTTTAGTAGATAATCATTAAATACCATGGCCGTAACCACTGGGTGGGAGGGAAGCTTAGAGGGTCAAATAAATATAATAATTACCAAGCAATAGTGACAAATTTATGCTGTTATTAGTTAATATATTGCTCATATTTAATTGACATGTTTAAAGCAGGGGACGCTGCGGCCATACCATCGGGGGTGTAGGACAAAATTGTTTTCGCGTTTTTTTTTTCAAATTATGAAAAGGTTTAACTAAAATTCTAACTATTGATATTAATAAAAAAAATCACTCAACATTTTGACATGTTTAACACCTGTTAGCTCTCTTAGTTACCTGCTTCAAAAATTTTCGAAGAGGAAAAAGTTGGGCGTCTCCGCAAAATTAAGGCAATAAAATTTTTAGCCAATTATTTATTTAAAAAAAATAATCTGGGCTCCCGGTCTATAATGATAAATCTATTATCAAAATAAATAATATAAAGCAGACAAAACCAATAACGTTTAGCAAGAAAAATCAACAAAGAGTACTTTTACATTTCAATGGAAACTATTTCCAGTTTTACTGATATCCAAGAAAGAAGTTCCGTTATTTCTCGAGCATATCTTTGTCGTTAATTTATCCGTTATCTCGTTACTCTTAATACCTAAATTACCGGGGAATTCAACTAATATGTCCGATCCCTTTCCTCAATGTGATTAATGTTACGGCTCTTTTGGTAATTTGGTATCAGTGAAAGGGTAGAAAAATCTTTAAAGAAAGCGTAAAAACAATTTTCAAGGGATTGAAATTAGCCAAGAATTATAGTTTAATTATATACAGGGTGGATCATTTTAATTTATAATTAAGAATATTTATAAAAGAATGAATTTTAGGAAAAAAGTTTCATGTAAGAGTTGTAGGGTACTTAATGGGTCACCAGATGGCAAAAAGAAAACGCTTTTGGTTGGTCCAATAAACATGAAAAAATTGGTATATGAAACGCAGTTTTGCGAGACCGATGTGGTACTATATGTCAAATCGCTGAAGAAACTTGTGACTATGATTGTACAGTCTGGTCCCATTCTAGCCTTTGGACTTTTCCCACCGTCAGTAACTTTTAAAGTGGTGTAAAGAATGGCAATATTGGGAGATATGGGCATAATGTACGATGATCGTAGACGTACACATGACTGTTTGAGAAATGGTTTGGGAATTTATTGCTTATGGTAGCCAAACACCATGTCTCTTTATTGGAGGAAGTATGAAAGATGCGCGTTATGTTGATGATGTCCATCTAACTATGTTTTTCCCTTATCTCATCTTCCACACGTTGTTAGGGTTCCGTATTTACAATATACGGATACCCTTATAAATCACTTCTGATTGTTCCGTCTTTCACATCACAGGACTTTTCTTCAAAACAACTCGACCAAAAAGGTTGAAAGTTGGTATCAATGTAGATTTTGGTGATCTGATCAGGAGTACATATCATAAATGAGGAAGTTTGGATTTTAGGGGTACTTCTGGGGGAATTTAAAATATCCACCATTTCTCTCTCCTATCTCCAAAAATATGAAGCCTAAAACTTTGAAAAAAATAGAGAATATAAAACGTTGCCGACAGTTTGCAGAAAAAATTATTAGATTAAAATATATTAAACTAATAGTTTAAAATATATTTTAATATTAATAGATATATACAAAAATTTACCTATCTATGCCCTTTCTCACCGAAACTATAACACTTCAATTTTGAAAACAAATAAAGATGAACTTTACAGCAAAAATAAGGATAAACCCTTACTATTAATTTTGGAGGCTAAATTTTCGAGTTAAATGGAAAATATAAAATTTAATTTACACTCCTCAAGATCATATTTGCTAAAAACATATTATATTTTAATTTGAATACTTTAAAAATAAAAAACTTGAATGCAATAAAAGCATAAATATAAATAAGCCAAAAAAGAAAAAATGATAACTAAGTGTCTATTTCAGCAGTTGTGCAGCTGGCTCAAGGATTCAGCCATTTACTCTTTTTTTTTCCTTTCGCCTTCCTAACTTCTCTCCCTTGAGCTACATACTTCTTCATTCTCTTAGCTAATTTTGATTCATATTGAAGTCTTTTTGTGCGTGCTAGTTTGTTAGCTGGTGTATGAAAATGTTACTCTTTCTTTTTAGGGTTCCGTATATACAATAAACGGATACCCTTATAAAATCACTCTGAATTTCTACCTCTTTCACATCACAGCATTTTTCTCCTAAACTACTGGACAGAAAAAGTTTAAGTTTGGTATCAGTGTGTATAGTTTGGTGACTCAATCAGGAGTACGTATCTTAAATGAAGAAATTTTGATTTTATGGGTATTTCTTGGAAGAAAAACTGGAAAAATCGACCATTCCCCCAATTATCTCCGAAACTATAAGACGTAAAATTTTGATAAAAAATGGAGATATGGGGCCTCACCTGAATTTTACCGGAAAAATAAGGAGAAACCTCTACTATTAATATGGGGGGGCCAATTACAGAATTAAATGGAAAAGATAAATTTAAAATTGCTTCTAAATAACCATGTAGTATATCAAATCAAACGGCTAATTAAGATGAAAACATATATTTTTTCATATTTTAAAAATAAATAATTAAAAAGATATTATCAAAAATATAAAAAATTACAAATTACCCCTCCTTCTCTCCAAAACTATAAATCGTAAAATTTTGAAAAAAAAATAGAAATATAGGGCACCACCTGAAAATAAGGAGAAACCCCTAAAATAAATTTTGGGGAGCAAATTAGCGAATTAAATACAAAATGTAAAATTAAAATTTGCCTTTAACGCAGCATGTAATATATACAATCAATGGACTCCTTATAAAGAAAACAAATATATTTTTTTCATATTTTTAAAACAAAATGTTTAAACGATATTACCAAAGGTATAAGAAATACCTATTCCCCCTTTATTTCCGAAACTATAGGACCAAAAATTTTTTTAAAAAATAGGCGTGTATGTCGTTACATTAATCTTACAGGGCAAAAATAAGAAGAAACCCCTACTATTAATTTTGAGGGGCAAATTATATAACTAAACGGAAACTAAAAAAAAAGTTAAACGCATCACCTAATATATCAGATGGAAGAGCTCCTATTTTTAAAATAAATTCACTCATTCCCTTCTTGTCGGAAACTGGAATATTGGAAAAATATATACTTTGATATACCTGCATTGTTTTAAATCTCAAATGTGGTACGGAAGTCTTACTATGCGAGTCCAACTCGCACTTGACCAAATTATTTTTTCAGCAAGACAGTGTCCCGTCTTCATATTGCTTGTTGCATTATGGACTTTTTCCAACAAGTAGGCGCTGATCTGTTGCCCTGGTCGCACTATGAAACGAATTTAAATCCCATCGACATGTTTGGGATACGAGACTGCCCACCTTGGCCTTCACAGACTCTGGCCCAGTTAATTCACAAAATTCCAGTTGCCTGTAGTTGTAGTTGGAGACTAGTAATAATAGTTGTCAAAATAAAATACATCATTTCCAATAACCTTAAGATCTTCACTATTATTAGCGTGGTATCATCTTTTTTTGTCCACACAATTGTCGAATTTATATATCCACACACGACTGCTAGAACAAATAGTTTAATGTTATCTCAGTAACTTTCGTGTCATAAGTGCTTAGTATCACTTAATAATGGTTTAACTTGATCATTCATTAAAGACATTTTGAGTACATATTCTTTTCCTTATTAGAGAACTCACTATCAAAATCCCTTACGGTTTGGTTAGATTAGTAGCCTATTTTCTACTAAAAGAATGTTCCATTAAACAAATCCAATAAGTAGTTCTGCAAAATAATAGTACTGAGACTTACGGTTCTGTAAATACGAGCACATGCCAGATTTTTACTATGTCAAACGTTTTCCGGCAATAGAATTGAACACGAAATGCTAACAGTTTACGTGTAAATTAATCCATTGCCGTTATGAGTTATATTCCGATTTAAAACAAAATACGTTTAATAAAGTGTTATAAATAGGGTATTTACTGTGTTGTTGTACATGTGTTACAATGGGTAATGTGGGATTAATACCTTATGTGTTCTACTCTCCCACAAATATATTTACATATTACATATTTAAAATTTATTACATCTGGATTATGTGTGCAACTGATTATGAAAACATTAAAAAGAATCATATAGTTTATTCTAAGAAAACTTGATACTAAGAAGTTAAGTGAAGTGGGAACCACTAATGTGTGCCACTATAACGATGTTTATGAAGTAAAGAGTGAAGGATTCTCCTCCATCTAGTAAAAGAAGCGGTTCCATCAATTTTTAAGAACGATGCTGCGTATGGGAGCTCCTCTTACAAGTAATTATTACACATCATAAAGTTACAAATTACGTGTTGCATGAATAGAAATAAGTCGCATAAATTTACCTAATTAAGTTATTCTGTTCCAACAAGACACTGTAACCAACCTAATTTCCCATTGAGTCTCATTTTGGTTAAAAATAAGCAAGTAACACTAATGTTCTATTATTATCAATAACCAGTGGTTTAAATAGAAGTGATGTCACTATATGGTCGGGAAGTCTACTTTACTTAAAGTATGGGACGGTTCGACTACCACTGTTTGGTAGTGTATTTAATTAATTAAAAACATTGGCTAATAGTCTAAGATCCGAACCTAAATCGACCTTCATCGAGCTGATAATAGAATAAAACATATTTTATAATAAATTTAGTATATTAGAAAATATAATGAAAATGAGTTGGCTAAAAAAATCCTGGACAGACTATTTTATTAATTATTTAAAAAAAACAAGTTTTTAATTAAATGGACCGTCATCAAGATAAGGAGAAAATTTTATCCTGAGTAAAAGTATAAAACCTAGAATGTGCAGCCGTTGGGTTGCCTATTATTTACCTGGATGAACTATATACTTGGTTGCCATGTAGAAACAGGTAACATCGCAGTCGCATGTGGTAGGCCCGTCGAATATAAGAAAGTGGGCATGTTCCGTATTCATAAGACAGAGAATGACACCGAATTCTAGTAAACAATGAGTGTTATTTTGGAGTAGCGATGTTGGCTCCTTTATTATTACACGGTACACTTACCTCGGATATCCCTGTCACACATTTCCACTCGCCTTAAAATTGAGATCTTTAAAATTTCTAAACCCGTATTAGGACCGGATTTTTTACAGACAACCCTATATCAACGTATTGGCAAGAAAACAGCGCTTTTTCTATTATCCAATCAAATGAAAGTAACTGGCATCGACATACCTGTTTATACCAGTAGTTCGTCCAGGTAAATAATAGGCAAACCTAAGACTGCACATTCTATGTGTTTTATACTTTAACTCAGGATAACATTTTCTTATTATCTTGTTGATGCAACATTTAATCATTATTGAAAAAATAATTAAAAATAGTCTGTTTAGGATTTTTTTAGCCAACTCATTTTTAATATATTTTCTAATATGTTAAATTAATTATAAAATAGGTTTCATTGTATTATCAGCTCGGTGAAGGTCGATTAAGGTTCGGATCTTCTACTATAAGAATATACAAGCTAAATTGGAGTAGTATGATTTATAATAACTAATTATATTACTGTCCAGAATGCAAGCTACTTTATTATGATTAACCCTTACAGGTCAGAGTATTGTCCCTGTTTCTTAAATAAGACTAAAGGTAACTATAGTCTTCATCAATAAATAACACATATTTCGTTTTCTATAAGTTCCTGCTGCAACTGAAAATGGTAAAACATACAAAATAATACGCTTTTCCGTCTCTGATTTTTGTTTTGAATCTAGTAGAGTAATTTCTTATTTTCAACATTTTCCTTGTGCGTAGCACCAATTTTGTATCACCTTTGTATTCAAATGTTAGTTCTGGACCATATATGTCGTCAATTGATGACACTGGAGGGCCGTCACTAGCCCTTTGTTGGCCTTGGGCAAAAATTTCAAATTAGGCCCTTAAAAAATATTTAAGATAACATAAAATAAAAACATACCATGCATTTGCGTTCGCAAGCTCCTGTCCTCTAATTTTTGTAGTCTTAATAAATGTACACAAAATAATAATTCTTTCAACAGTGTAAGTCCGTAATTTAAATTTTATTTTACATTTTTGAAAAATAATAAATAAACTAAAGCGTTATAAATCTATTTAAATTCTATTTTTCTTGATTTTTTCGCAAATTGTTCAATGAATCATGGAAATCTATTTGTTGTACTATACTATCTTCTATAGATGTAATTGAGAGGGTCAATCTAAGTAATTTTTTTTAACTCCGGTTCACCAAAACCCCACACTCAAAATGACGGGTCGCCATTTGTAGTAAGTATTTTTAACGCAACAATGATGTTCTGGAACGATTACATTAATTCTAAAACGTGTATGGTCTCTAATAAATTTAAGTGGTTGTATCGTTCAGATTTTACATCACTCTACATACTTGAAAAATGAAACTTTCTATGTCACAACTGAATTCATAACTATTTAGATTTATTGAATTATTGTCCAACAAAAGAACTATTTACAGGATAATTTTAATACAAACTAATATCGGTGTATTTATAAGCTAACAAGAAAATTCATGAATGAGTTTATACAGTTAAAAAGAAGTATTTGAATTTAAGTAGATATAAATGTGTAACTCATAAGCAATCTTAAACTAACAACATATTTAAAAAAGTTTTGAATGGATTTATCTAAAATATAGGATAATGAATTATAAATAAAGTGCAACGGAGAGTTAGTAAGGATATTGATTTAACCTGGGAATATGGAAACTGATTTGGTAAAGGAGATTAGAAGCATCAATGACGTTGTGAAGTAACTTATATAGAAATATTATGCCACAATTTATTCAACGAACTTGCAAATAATCTACAGAGACCTGATCTTGGAGGACAGATGGTTCCAATCCCCTCTCAGGGTAGATCCCCGTTGATCTATTTAATATGATTCATATAATAAGGATTCCATACTATCGAAGCATATTCCAATTTGGAACGAACCAAAGCAAGGTAGAAACTGTTTTATGCATCTTCATTAGCAAACGATTTACAATTTTGGAATAATAAAACCAAGAGATTTAGTAGCTTGAGATTTAACATTATTTCAATTTACTACCTCTAGTTAACTTAGTATTATCCATTTGGTAATGAAATAAAATAGGATATGTTTTGTGGCTAAAAGTATATTTAATTCATACTGAAGAAACAGGCAATCCATGTGAGTTTAAATATTCAAGAGAATTTTCAGGTCATCAGGGAACATTAAGTTTCTACACTCCAATGATGTGGAAATGTCATTAATAAACATTAAAAATACTCAGGGTTAGAATTAATTAGAACCCTGTGGGACACCCAATGTAGAGAAATATGTTTTAGAACAATAACCATTATAAGATACATAATCACGTCTGTTGGAACTATATATATATACTTTATTGACAAATCGGCTGCCGCCTTTTAGAATTCTATAACGCCCATTGATTCTAAGGACGGGCTAAAAGGAAAAATATTCAAATGTACTTTTTATTTGTTAGTGTGAAATTTGTAGACAATGTAACTAGTTCATCGAGGTTTCCTTGGACTTCCATCGTTTTGAAATGATTGATCTCACAAGGTTTCAATTGCTTTGGATTTACTATCATCATCAGGTGAATGGTTATCAATTTTAATTTGATTTGCTCACTTAGGTCTTAAATAAATACTCAATATGAAAAAATCAGGCCTACTATATTGGATGGGAACAATAATGCAGTTGATTTAAAATTGTGTTCTGAGTGTCCTATCTGGGCCTTTTCGATCTGGTTCCTGGGCAAGTGTCCCTGTTGCCCCGGACCAGCTACGGCCCTGATACCTGATATCTTTACAGCATATACTAGTGACGACAATAATAAATTATGATTTATGTTTGTGTAGCGTACATTGCAAAGAGTTAGATCATTTGTAAAGGAGATGAAAGAAACTTAAGTGATATTTCAATATCGTTACCAATGATCATATTTCTATTTAATATCTCTATAGTATATGGTTTTAGTTGCAATGATGTAATTAATTATTGAATTAGTCATTAAACGCCTCTACTTTAATTAATTAACAAAGGCGGACATAAGAGATAATTCTTAACAACATTCGTTATTTGCAATAAAACGTCTACTCCTGTTAAGTGTAACAAAATTCGTTGAGTTCGCATTCATCAAAATTATGATCATGTTAGCGACTTTGACAAGGGTAGAATTGTTGCGTATCGAGATGGTGATGGTGGTTTATCCTATCACGAAATTGTTGTTGTTGTTGTTGTTTGTGTTAGTTATACTATGAGGTCGGTAAAGCGCGTGTAATTTGTGTTGATAGAAGAAGGTAGATGAACATGCAGAAGACCATCTAATCAACCAAGGCATATCACAGGAGAGTCAAGATGAGCGCTTCAGACAGTTTAGCTATGACACGTCAAGTCGCTAAAGAAGAAGAAGAAGAAGGTACACCTGTTACTGTGAGTTCCTTTAACTGCAGATCAGTGTCATCAACGTTTGAAATGGTGCAGATAATGTCTGCATTAGCGAGACACAATATCACAATGAGACGTATTGTTAAGAGACATTTCCACAGGACTGTCGAATAATTGTTTGGGGGCTATTGCTCATGGTAGTTGATCACCATTTCTCTATATACGAGGCAGTTTGGCAGCTGCGCTTTATGTTGATGGTGTCTTAGAAAGCATTTTCTGCCGAACATGTGAGGTATCTGAAGGACTGTTCCTGTTGCACCATCATCCACAGGCCCTGACTCAGTTAATTCATTAATTTCAAATTGCTTGTAATGATGTATCAGCAGAAGACGACGCCATGACCTTTTGTCGATATATTAGAGATAATTATGCACATTGCTTTTGCTCATATCCGAAAGAATTGAAAACTAGTTAATTAATACACAAGGACATAGGACATGACTTTTATTAATATAGTTTATTTGCGATAAACTGTCTTACAGGTAAACACAAATTTTGATAAAGTTGTTTCAGTAAACAATAATTTGGTCAAGTGCGAGTTGGACTCTCATACTTAGGGTTCCGTACCACCTTCAAGATTCTAATATTCCAGTTTCAGACAAGCACGGAATGAGTGCAGTTTTCTTATATTTACCCTTATATCTTTTAAAGGAAGCGTTTTAAATTTATAAAAAATATACACTTTGATTTTCCACACATAGACTTTTTATTTTATCTGCTTCAGGATTCGCTTGATTTTTATCAGAATACATATGTATTTAATTTTCTAATTTGGCCCCCAAAAATTAACGTTAGAGTTTTATTTTACTAATAAACTCTCAGAGAAGTCTTTTATATTCTACTCTCTGGGTTTTGACACTCTGTAGATTGGAAGATAGATGATAAAATAGGTCAAATTTTAAACTATAAATTATTAAATCTGTTATTCAAAATATTAAAAAATACAAATAAAATATATTTTTCAAAATTTAAATAGTGTAGTTTCTAAAGTGGGAATTAAGTCGATTTTTAATATTTTTGTTAATATCTTTTAAACAACTGATTTAAAAATATGATATATTTGTAATTCACATAATGAGCCTTTAATCTGATATATTTCATGATGCTTTTGAAAATTGAATCTTTATTTTCCATTTAATTGTATATTTTTTCCCTAAATTGCTATGGGGGTTTTCTAATAATTTATTTTCTGTTTAATTCTATTATTTGGAGGCCAAATAATAGAATTAGGGATTATTTGTGTAATTTTTTAAAATATTTTTATAATATATTTTAAAATATTCATTTTAAAAAAATAAAAAAATAAATTTGTATTCGTCATAATGAGCCCTGTGATTTGATATATCACATGACCCGTTAGAAACAATCTTAGAATGAGACATTTAATTTGATATATCAAATGATGCGTTTGATTTTTTTTTATTTTTAAATTTTTATTTATTTCTATAATTTGCCCCCAAAATTAATATTAATGGTTTCTCCTTATTTTTCCTGTAAAGTTCGGGCAACTTTCTGTATTTTCTATTTTTTTCAAAATTTTAGGCTCTAGTTTCGGAGATCAGGGGGGTAACGGTCGATTTTTTTAGTTTTCCCCCCAGAAGTACCCCTAAATTCAAATTTTTTTCGTTTACGATATGTACTCCTGATCGGGTCACCAAACTATACATTAATGCCAAATTTCAACCTCTTCCGTTCAGTAGTCCAGGAGAAAATTGCTGTGATGTGACAGAGGCAGAAATCCGGAGTGATAATATAAGGGTATCCGTATATTGTATATATGGAACCCTAAAAATGAAATAGTATAAAAGACGTGGACAAAACGTTAATAAAAAAATGATGGATTACACTATGACGTTAAATTTGAACAAAATTATATTATTTTATCACCAAAATTTTAATTTTATGTTTAATAATTCATGATCCTATTCTGTCTTAAACAATAATCAATTACAGAATAAATAAAATATTACGGTTTTTCAGGTAAATCTTCTTTTCAAACAGTATTGTTTCTTACCTGTTTTACATCTTTTTAACAAAAATTCATGGTATGTTGAACAAACTGAAATCATTAAGCTCCATTTTGAAACTTCTCAGCTTATATTTCTTGTTATCATTGTTCTGTGTTTTTCGCTTAAGTACCGAAACCTCATTGTTTTTCATTTTGTAATAAGTACAGAGTTTCATTAAATTCGGGGAGTAAAACATAATTCTGCTGTGCATATTGAAATTACAGCATTATCTTCCAAGTTTGTTGGTAATAATTACCACTTGTGATGAAAGCCGTTCACATTTCCAAAAACTAAACATTTGGAGGCTTATATGAATCCGACTCTCAATATACTCGTAAATACCGTTGATGTTTGCCTTTGTTTTGGTATTTCGCAATATACCGACTTTATATCACGAGTAAAAGTTGTCCAAATGGGAAAAAGTAGTTTTCCTGGGAGGTTGTGGCTAAAGTGACAAACTAAGACATGATACGCCAGTTGTGTTTTCAAAAATGAAAATTCCCATATATCTAAATTCTGGAAACTTTTTAACTTATAATACGACGAAAATCTTCCAAATTATATTGAAGTACATTTGCGATTTAGTTACGGAGAACAAAATCTACTATTCCTAGGTGTGTTAAGTATCTTAATTCTGCTTTAAGCTTATCTTATTTTTGCTAGTGGTATTAGGAAATTACATAAAACGATAAATTGAGTTAAACTTTATTTCAATCAAAAGTAACAAATTCTTTCAAATTTATATACCTATACTTTATTTTTTGGACAATCTCTTCATTTAAGACACTCTTGGCGTTTTCGAAAAATTCTGCATTTCGATATTTTCGACTTTTTGACATTTTTCACATTTTTGTTATGTACCTTGGCGAGGATAGATGTCTCTGTTGTGCTAAATAGGACGAAACCAATGCAAATGTAGAACATGTACAAAAATATAAATTACCCGAAACGTTTGGAAATATTCAAATATATAGCATATGTATGGTGTTATTCCGTAAACATAACTTCAATGACGTTTCGAATTATGAGCCAAAAAGTTGTAAAAGGTAAATAAAATGAAATAAAATTTTAAAAGTGTAATTTTATTGATACCAAGTATAAATGCAAATTTTGTTAATGGTTAACAATCGTAGAGTAGAAGAAGCTATTGAGAAAATAGTTACAATGCATTTATAAAACAATATCCAAAATACGGGATGAAATTCAAAAACTAGACGAAAAACGCCAAGAATTCAAAATTGTTGTTGATATATTATTAATAAAAGAACAACAAAATATAGATTTAGATAAACCACATGAATAATTTAAAATTCTTCAACTCGAACACCACAATTTAGTTAATAAATTTGACCAAAACCGAAAGGAAATGTACAAAGACGACAAAAGGTGGAAATGTTGCAAATAATGAACAAAAGAGAATAGTAACTAATGAAATTGTGAACTTAAATCAAATATAGATCAGTTGAGAACTAAAATTCCCGTAGTAACAAAATGTCAAAATAAAGTTTGATAATATTGAAATTGACACTCCAACAGTCAACGATCTGTTGCCATAATCTATATACTATAATAATAGTATAATAAGATTGTAGTTGTCTGTTTGTTTGTTTGTTTGTAACCTCATCACGTAATAACTACTGAACGGTTTTTGCTGAATCTTTTTTTGTTGCAAAGCTTATAGTTTGGCTTAAAATCTGGTATACATTTTATTTCCCTACATTGACAGAAACTGTAAATATAGGGAAGAAACTACTTACCATGTTCGGTAATACACAATTAGTCAATTGGTTCCACTGCATTCACCAAATATTAGATACCTGCATTAGCTTAGCTTTTATTTAAAATTGGGAATATGCCAATGCAACACGTCTCGCTTTAAAAAAAATCAACTAATATATCAATTGTAATTTTACATGTATATAGATAGGATAGGTAAAACTTGAGTGGAGTAGAATTACATGTATTTAAGAAATCTGAAAAAAAAGGTATATTAGGTGGCGCGTAAAGCTGCATATATAAATGTGGTTGAAATAAGGGGAAGTTATACGGGGTGGTTCGAAAAAGATATATTGAGTGGACCATAAACAGTTGTATATACCAGATAGTTGAAAAACGGGTTGAGTTGAATTATATTTATGCAGGGTGGATAACAAAATATTATATTGTTAGGGTCATAATTAGTTGCATATACAATATGAGTGAACTAACGAGAAAATGGAATTATATTTATACAGGTTGTATAAAAAAATATGTTATGTAAGCAGTTAGGATATTTGAATTGTCTTGAGCTATGAATTATTAAAGTAATGAAATGGGTTGAAAAAAATGTTAGAAGCAGTTGTTTATACTGGGTGGTTGAAATATAAGATGGAGTGGAGCTATACTTTATAGGGTGGTTAAAAAATTGTTTTATATCCACAATTAGTTCACAAATTTTCAAGTAGCATATTATAGGTTGGTTGAAATATGTAGCAGAATGATTACAGCTATACAGGAAGGTTTAAAAAATATTATAAAGGAATGTTATAATCCACAAGCTGTTTTATTTACCGGATAGACGAAATAAAGAGTGGATTAGAATTCTAAATATACAGACTGGTGGAAAATGTTATATTGGGTGGCCCATAAGTAGTTGCATATACAAGGTTGTTGAAATATAGCGTGGAGTAGAATAATATTTATAAAGTGTGGGTAAAAAAAGTTGAAGAATTTTGTTATATAGAATTGGGTAGAGCATTAGCGTTTGCATATATGGAGTACCGGAAATATAGGGCGAAGTCAAGTTATCGTTACACAGTGTGATTCAAACAAGGTTAGAAAAAGTTGCATAGAAGGATCGTTTAAATGAAGATAAATTGTATTTTATACATTGCTTTAAAAAATATGAGGAAAAATGTGAAATAGCGTAGTTCATAATCTATTGCACAGATAGGACATTTGAAATATAGGGAAGAGTATAGTTAAGTGGTTTATTTTTAAAAAATTGTTTCATAAAGTGCTCCATAAGTAGTTGCAGTTTTGGTGAAATTTATTGGGAATTGATGGATTTATATTTATACAAGGTGGTACAAAAAATGTCAAACTGGGTGGCCGATAAGTAGTTGCACATACAAGGTGGTTGAAATCAGAGGGTGGAGTTGAATTATAGTTAAATAGTATGGATAAAAAAAATTGTTATAGTTTTTTTTTTAATATTGAACATGAGCTGTTGCATATATGTAATATCTGAAACATGGGGCGAAGTAAAATTATAGTTATACAGTGTGATTAAAACATGTTTAAAAAAGTTGCATATACGGGGTAGTTGACATATAAGGAGGACACAAATTTTATTTTCCAGGATGATTAGAAAAATATCTCAAAAAATGGTTATTTAGCGTACTTATACAGCATGGTTAAAAAACTGATAGACCAGTAAGTTATAATAGGTGCCTAATTGGCAGCAGTATATACAAGATTGTCTAAATATAGATAAAAGTTATAGCTACAAAAGGCAGTTCTTAAAAATATTAAATAAAATTGTTATGTAGGGTGGCCATCAATAGTTGCTGTTTGGGTGAAATGGGTTGGGGATTGGTGAATTTAGTTATATAGAGTGATACAAAAATTGTTATATTGGGTGGCCCATAAGTAGTTGTAATATATTGTTACGAAATTTACCCAAAGCCGACCCTGTTTCATTTCAGTACGACAACAAACGCTCTAAGAGAAAAAAAAAACGGTTCTCGAAAGGACTCGGCAGCGGAAGGAGTGATGAAGATTTTGACGAGAATTTTCTATGCTGGGGTTATAAAAGAATAACGCCACGATCGCCAAGCAGTGATACCGCGTCGACTAGCGTATATGAGAATGTATTGTGAATCAGCTGTTTTAATGTAAATAAAGTTCTAGAAAAATGAAAGTAAATATTAGTTGTTATAATTCTAAATTGAACCCACGTAGTATATTGCAATTTGGTGATCAGAAGTAAAGGATTAAGTGCAGTGAAAATTGATTTATGGAAACTCGTGGTATGGAAAAGTTAGAGGAAAAAATTGCACAGATTCTAGAAAAACGTGACAAGAAGGAGAAACAACATCAAGAAGAAATTCAACAAAGGTTAGTGAAATCTTTTGATGATAAACTTAAAGTTGAATTAGAAAATCTTGTCACTACGATGAAAAGCGAACAACAAAATCTTGTTTCCACGATGGAAGAAAAACAACAAAATCTTGTTTCCACGATGGAAGAAAAACAACAAAATCTTGTTTCCACGATGGAAGAAAAACAACAAAATTTAATTGAAGGATTATTCTCGAAATTTGAAGAAAAACAAGGCAAAACGGAAGAAAAAAGACAATTGCAATTTGAACAATTAATGCAAATAGTATCGCAAGTTAATGAAACAGTTAATGAAAGAATGCAAATAGTTAAATCAGATATAAAAGAAATAAACGACGACATAAAGATCCTAAAAAATAATGTGGAGACTTTTGAAATTAAAGTAGATGACATCGATTCCGTCCAGAACCAGGTGAAATTTGAAATAAGTGCTATCCAAAACCAGGTAAAAGCTGAAATCAGTTCAATTAAAGACGCAGTACACAGTGAAGTACAAGATAAAGTGGAAACAGCAATTAAAAAATTGCAACAAGATTTGCAGAGAGGAAAATACCAGCACACCGTGAGTACCAAAGGTTCCGTTAGCAAACGACCCACATTTGATGGCAGTTCATCTTGGCCCATGTATAAACGGCAATTTGAGGCTGTGGCTACAGCTAATGGATGTGAAAATCAAGAAAAATCTACTTCTCTGGTAATTTCGTTAAGAGGTCCGGCCCTAGAACTCCTCCAAAGCATTCCAGTCGATGAACAAGGCAATTTCGACAAGATCATCGCCATCCTAGACAAACGATACGACAATCAATCCTTGAGCCAGGTATACCAAGTCCAACTCAGTGGGAAAACGCAAAAATCCGGTGAAAGCCTTCAAGAATTCGAAGCAGAGATTAGACGGTTAGTTCGCTTGTCCTACCCAGACCTGCCAGAGGAAACGAAAGACCAGTTGGCCACACAGAGTTTCATAAACGGCATTAGAGATGTGGAAGTTCAAAGAAATTTAAGACTGAGTGGCGTCAAGAAGAGTAATGAAGCTCTCCTTCGGGCTTTGGAAGTAGAGGCCGTCATGAACATGTCCAAGCCGAGGGTCCGAGCAGTTTCCTTCAACCAGAAAGAGTCAGAGTCACCACTTCAAGCGCTGCTGGCTGGTCTGAACAAAATATTAGACCGGTCACCAAGAACTGGCACCAGAGGGTAATTGTCGAGTGAGGCCACCTGAACGATCACCGACCAGGGGTAACCACCAGAACAGCCACATGTCCAGGGACCGTCAGTCAGCATAGGGGGGCGAATGCTGACTGTCCCTCCACCAGCCCCCAAAACGTTATCCATCCGGGGATTTTGCCGAAATAGCGGCAGCCTAGTCATCAGAGGCACCATCAACGGGCGAGCAGGTACCATCACCATCGGTACCGGCGCCGCTGTGTCCATTGCCAAGTCCAGGGTTTTGAGAGCATCAGAAATTCGGCCAGTTACCAATAACATCCAGCTCAGAACAGTCACCGGCGAGTCCATGTCAATACAGGGTGAGGCAGATGTCGTGCTACAGATAGGGGACAACATGATCCGGCATAGGGTCCTGGTAGCGAATATTGAGGACGATTTTATACTGGGAATGGACCTAATTAGCCAGCATGGATTTATGTTCGACCCGAGATATGATGTTCTTCGGTTCCTAAATGAGGAATTTGTATTGAAACGGCCCGTCAACAGTTCAGTCACCTCCATAAAAATTGTGGCAAAGTCTTCAGCTAGAATTCCAGGTCGAACGGAACAGATTATTCATGGGCAGCTAGACAGCAATCCTGGGAGCTCCGTTGGAATGGTGGAGCCCGTACACTCAGCTCATGACTACTTAGTTGGACGGGCTATAGTTAAAACCGGACGAGATATACCAATCAGAGTCCTGAATTTGTCCAACAACGACATTAGAATTGCCAATGGTCAAGAGATAGCTTGTTTCGAGCCAGTAGAGACCATCATCAATTGCGAAGAAGAGTATCAGACGTTGGTGAAGGAGCCAGGGCCCGATAAAGAGTTTCTACAACAGTTTGCTGACCATTTGACACACTTGACACCAGAGCACCAGAAGAAAGCCAAGCAATTTATCACAAAACACTGGCAAATTTTTAACAGTAAAAATGGAACCACCGGTCGCACCAACATCATCCAGCATCGAATAGATACCGGAAAGGCTCAACCCATCAGAATACCATCTAGACGACTACCATTGGGGCAACAACAGGCAGTCGAGGAAAACATCGAGTTCATGTTACAAAATGGAGTTATTGAGCCATCCATCAGTCCATGGTCTGCTCTCGTCGTGTTAGTTAAAAAGAAGGATGGAACCACCCGATTTTGCGTGGATTACAGAAAGCTGAATGATGTCACGAAGAAAGACAGCTATCCACTACCCCGAATCGATGACACTTTGACCACACTAGCAGGCTCCCGTTGGTTCTCCACACTAGACCTAAAAAGTGGATATTGACAGGTTGGTCTACACGCAAACGACAGAGAGAAGACAGCGTTCTCCACCAGTAAAGGGCTGTTTCAGTTCACGGTCATGCCCTTTGGGTTATGTAATGCACCCGCTACATTTGAGAGGCTAATGGAATATGTACTGAGCGGGTTAACATGGAGGACGTGCTTAGTATACCTCGACGACATTCTAGTCATGGGGCAGACATTCGACGACCATCTGAAGAACCTGGGCGAAGTATTCTCCAGAATTAATAATGCCAACCTGAGACTCAACCCGAAGAAGTGCTCCATGTTCCAAAAAGAAGTAGAGTTTTTGGACCACGTCGTGTCCAAGTCAGGAATCCGCACCAATGAAGACAAGATAGAAGCCATCCGTGATTGGCCAGTCCCCAGAGACAAGCATGAACTCCGAAGCTTCTTGGGCCTCTGTTCATACTACAGGCGATTTGTTGAGGGATTTGCCACCATTGCTGCGCCTCTACATCGGCAGACCACTGAGAAAGAGACCTTCCATTGGAATCAGGATTGCGAAACATCATTCAGGCGACTGAAGGCAGTACTATGTTCCAGCCCAATCCTAGCCTTTCCTACACAGTCCGGCAAGTTCATCTTAGACACCGACGCCAGCAACACCGGTTTGGGGGCCGTCCTATCCCAGGTGCAAGATGGTGAAGAGAGGGTGATCGAGTACTACAGCCGTGGATTCTAGAACCAGAAAGAAATTATTGCGTCACCAGAAAAGAACTTCTTGCAATAATAAGGGCTGTAGACCATTTCCACAAATACCTTTATGGTCGCCATTTCTTAATCCGAACAGATCATGCCGCACTCAAATGGCTGCTGGACATGAAGACACCGGAAGGACAACTGGCCAGATGGATGGAGAAATTACAGCAATACGACTTCAAGGTGGAACACCGTGCCGGCCGGTTGCACAATAAAGCCGATGCCCTATCCAGAACACCCTGTAGAGCGGAATGCAAGCATTGTCTGAAGACGGAACAGCGAGAGGGTATCTCCATCAGGCAGATCCGAGTGGACAACGGAACAGTGCATCCAGGACCAAATGGCTGATCCAGACATCGAACCAATCTTGTCACTCAAAATGAGAGGGGCACCCAGGCCACGATGGGACGAGGTAGCTAGATACTCCGGCGTGCTGAAATCGTTATGGGCTCAGTGGGACTCTCTAAGAGTAGACAATGGAATGCTCAAGCGAGTTTGGGAAAGCGCTGATGGACGAGAAACCAAGTCCCAACTGGTAGTTCTGAAGAAAAAGGTACCAGCCATCCTGACCGAAGTACATGATGGAATTACCGGAGGCCACCTGGGCATGAATAAAACCCTAGACAAAGTTCGCCAGCGGTACTACTGGGTAAACTACTTCGAAGACGTCAGAGCTTGGTGCCGCAAATGTGCCACCTGTGCAGCCAGTAAGGGCCCGAAGACCCGGACCAAGGGCAGAATGCAGCAGTACAATGTGGGCGTCCCATTTGAGAGAATTGCCATCGATGTCGCCGGTCCGTTTCCCGAGTCTGAGAGGGGGAACAAATACATTCTGGTCGCAATGGATTACTTCAGTAAATGGCCTGAGGCATATGCGATACCCAACCAAGAGGCAACCACGGTAGCGACGGTTCTAGTAGAACAACTATTCAGCAGGTTTGGCGCCCCGATGGAATTACATTCAGACCAGGGGCGTAACTTCGAATCGAATGTATTCCAGAAGGTCTGCACGATGTTGGGGATCAGGAAAACGAGAACAACACCATTACACCCACAGTCAGACGGAATGGTGGAAAGATTCAACAGGACCTTGGAACAACACCTATCCAAGGTCGTCAGCAATAACCAGCGTGATTGGGATGAGCATATTCCCCTATTCCTGTTGTCATATCGCTCTGCTGTACATAATAGTACAGGCCTGACCCCAGCCAGGGGTCCTATTCGGAAAGGAGCTTACACCCGCCTGACGTCGTCTACCGGATCCGTCGAAACCCCAAGGCTAAATTGAAGGTGGTTCATTTAGATCGACTCGCTCCTTACCATGGAGGGGATGTTTCTGATCGGGACGATCAGAATTAAAGGGGGGCAGTGTTACGAAATTTACCCAAAGCCCGACCCTGTTTCATTTCAGTACGACAACAAACGCTCTAAGATAAAAAAAACGGTTCTCGAAAGGATTCGGCAGCGGAAGGAGTGATGAAGAATTTGACGAGAATTTTCTATGCTGGGGTTATAAAAGAAGAACGCCACGATCGCCAAGCAGTGATACCGCGTCGACTAGAGTATATGAGAATGTATTGTGAATCAGCTGTTTTAATGTAAATAAGGTTCTAGAAAAATGAAAGTAAATATTAGTTGTTATAATTCTAAATTGAACCCACGAAGTATATTGCAATATGGTGGTTGAGATCGGGGCTTGGTAGAATTATAGTTTTACAGAATGGATTAAAAAATGTTAATAAAATTTTGTTATATAAAGTAGACCAGGAACAGTTGCATGCTGCTATATGAAATACCTGAAATATGTAGCGAAGCAAAATTATATTTATATAATCGTGTTTAACACGATATTAGAAAAAATAGCTTATCAAATAGCTTATCTTACCGGTTAGAATTATAGTTTACGAAGTGGCTCAAAAGTTACAGAAATAATTGTTATATAACGTATAGGGTGGAGTAGAACTATAGTTGGGTAATTAAAAAATCTTAGATTGGGTGACAAATAAACAGTAACATATACAGGATAGTTGCTCTATAGGGTGAAGCAGCGTTACAATTATTCAAGGTGGTTACAAAAAAAATACTGAATGAAATTGTTGTATAATGTAGCCCATAAGCACTTGCAGTTTGGGTGAAATGTATTTGGGATTGGTAGATTTATAGTTATGTTAAGTGGTTTAACAAAGAAGAAATTGTTATATTGGATAGCCCATATGTTTCATAAGCTATTTCTTTTTGCAAAGAATTCTAAATTCCATACGAGGGTGAAACCGCGGGTAACTGTTAGTAGATTCTAAATGTAAAAATCAAATTGAATCTGTCATATACCACACTGAAGATTTGAAAAATTCAGAATTCACTAAGTTAATTATTCACAAAAGATCTCTCACCTAAAACGACCTATTTTTGATAGCAGTTCACCTTGTTCCAGGTCTAAGAGACAATTTGTGGCCATCGCTGTAGCCAATGGATATTAACGGAAGTCACATAATTAGTGCATTCATTAGAACTCTTGGCAGTGGACTTTTACAAAGTATATGCGTAGTGCAAGACGAGGGTTTTAATTTCTGTTCCACATAGAAGATGTGGAAATGAATCGTTAGGTCGCTTTATCAGGTTCAACTTTGTTTCCGAATAAAATCATCTGTAAATAATTTTCAAGAATTTGAGGATTATTCTTCGGTTGAATGTATGAGATATTAACGAAAAAGCTGCAGCGTTATTGATTTCATTTAGAGGCACTACAATTCTTATAAATTATACTAGTACAAAAAGGGAGATTATCAGAAATTATTTCAGTCCTTCTAGTATTGAAATGAAACTTTGAGCTAAGTCATCAGGTTTAACTTGGTACATGAGCCCAAAATTCTGGAGAGAATTCGAATTTAAAATTTGAGAGTTACAACATTTAGCTTACACACCGGCTACTAGAGAATTTGACATTCTGTGATGGCACTAGCGACACAGAAGTTTACAAAACCAAGTGGCATAAGGAAGTGCAATGAACACCTCTCTCTAAGCATTAGAAATATAGAGTTTCGATACACAGACGTAATGAATCTGATGAAAGACATGTCCGTGTGTTTTTGTCTCAGAAAAGGAAGTTATCCGAAAAGGCCGAAACCGAGTAATAACGAGATCAGATCCTCCAGAGTAAAATATTTTCGAAGCATATATACAGGTCAGGTCAAGAATTAAGGTACTACTACAACAACCAACCAGGTTGCCAAGACGGTGGGAGTTAGTCCTTGAGTTACCCACGACTTCTAGTTGTGAACCATCATCGGCAAAACGACGCTGGTACAGTGTGAGACAGAAGTAGAACTGAGATTAGACAAATTAAGCATCTGGTATAATCTCTAGCAGCATATATCGACATCTATTTTGTACTGGGCATGAATTTCACTAGGCAATACGCAATTATGTTTTTGAGTCAAATCACAAAGCACTGTTTTTTTATGGTCAATAATCGCATAGTGTCAGTGAGACTTTCGGCCAAATCATTTCCAGAAAGGAGAGTATCAATTACTCAGAGGTATTTCAGATTAAAGATATGATAAAATACCCTGAGAAGATATAAGCCAGGCCAGGTAGGAGATAAAAATTATGCACCATCACCAAGGATTGTAGAGAAGAATAACAAGCAAAAACTTGTTCTGATCCTAAAGAATGATCAAATGTACATCAAGCTTTGAGATTTTCTAAAATGGTCCAAACAAAATCATTTACTAGTTCTGTTACATTTTACAAAAATGAACTGCTACATTGCTGGGTCGCTTAGATGTCGTCTTAGAATTGTCAAATTAATCAAATTGTGTACAATTTTACATCAAAACAACTAACATGAACGGAAATATTATTTTAAATAAAGATTAAACTTACAATTCTGTTTTTTCTTTGTTGTTACAACACTGGCAATTTTGAATTGCCCAATTTGTTTGTTGTAAACACTTCAATATAGCTAGCCGCTGTCCCTGAGGACGTCTAACCTTGTATTTAAATTCTTGGAGATACATCCCTCCAATAACTCTAGTGTTTGGCAAATTCAGAAAAGGGCACTTTCCAAATGTAGTAATCCCAACATTTTTCGGACCTAGTGCAAGATTCTAAGAATTTCAGTGTACTTAATTGGAATTATCAGCTAAGTTTTTCTAGCACGAATATAAATTACCAGAGTAATTCTTTTTTTGTTATGGCACTCATACGCAAATTACTCACTTCTCTTCTTCTGCAACTACTAAAATCCTCATAGATGGCAACAACTTAACAACATAAATTAAATTAAAAACAAATTTACCTTTAGCCTGACATAAACTAATGCAATTTGTGATAAAAGATAAAATGCTAAATCTACCTTTTTTAACTTTTAGCAGGTTTGAATAAATACACCAAAGTATCAAATATTTATAATAATGTAATAACAGACATTTTTACTATATACAATACCGACTCATCAAAATTTTGAGAGCGCCTATGCTACATTCATAATGTAATTATTCATTTTCCTTGCTATATAATTGCTGGCTTCTGCAGATATTTTTCAGTCTCAACATTCTATGAGTACGTACATTTAATATTTAATAAAATGCACAGCACACCCCCGTTATGATGAAATCTCAAACAATACGTACATATCTATCCACTTGATAAAATGCATTAAAATTATTGATTTTCTATCAATTAAAATTTATTATTTTACATATAATTTATTATTGTTATTATTATACATATAGACTAACAAATATCGCATGACACAATGCATTTAATTCATTTATGTCATAATCTAATATTATTGCATCATTATCCAGAGAAAAAAAACATTCGAGTTGTTAATGAAAGTATGTGCCAATTAATATTATTAAACACTACCGGGTTGATAATCACATTTATAAGTAGTGGAAACATGATTTTTTATAGAATTTTTGGGTCAAGTTATAAAGATAGAATCATGTACATATACTTTATAAATATTTAGTTTAGTGAAATTTGCATATACCCCTAAGCCAGAATAATTTAATCATTTTAGCACATGGATTAAAACAAGTATTTTTAAAAAATGGCTTTCTGTTTTGAACATTATTTGTGCTTTTTGAGGTTAAATTGACATATATTAGAAAATGGTTCAATATTTCAACAAGACTTTTATTATTTTGAATACATTAGGGAAGAATGCAAAAGTCTCTAAATGGGTGTTACAGGCAGTTCTACATTGTTTAGAGTTTTAATAGGTCAAACCCTCTAAAAAAATTGATTGAATCACATAATTATCAAATATTAGAAAGAAAATTCTGTTTTCCGTGTTATTAATCGATTAATGTTAATGCATGATTCCGTTTTCGTATAATTTTTTTGGGATTTTATTCGCTTTAACAAAAAACTGAAACGTTCTCATAACATTTCATTAGCCGCGATGCTTTTTTAAGCCTAAGAGGATTCGCTAGATTCACTGAAGTGTAAAAAGAAATGGAGCGCTTTACCCGGTCATCTACCAGTGCCAAATACTAAGCCCACTTGTGAGAATGGCCAGATGTTTACGATAGGGTGTTTTGTCTGTTGTCGTTCAAGAGTGTTGGTATCTATTTAATCCCACAAAGAAAAATGGAAAAAGAAACGATGTCATGCTTCTGAATTAATTTGTTCAGTTGTGTGAAATTATACAGAGGAATAATTTTGGTTTATACAAAGTTGATTCTGGAAGAGGAAGATATCGACCTTGCACTCAATTTGCGGAAGCTATATGAATAGTATCCAAACTGATTACCGGTACAAGGATGTTCCAAACGAATTGGGAATATCAGCACTTCCGCGATAAGAACCCTATATTAGCAACAATGGAGTCCTTACCACTTTACACGAGTTCAAGGGTTGTTGCCTATGCATTTTGTTCATAGAATATTAAGAAAAATGAGGCTCGATAGAATTATTTAAAAATGAATAATCTTTTAAGGAGTAGGTGTAAATTTTGCAATTTACACGCTACGAGAATCAAAATTTATTCAGAGTAACCAATTCACAATACCAGTTTACTATCAACGTATTATATATCGGTACGTGTTCTGCTTAGTTTCTGATTACCTAATAGTTGAAACTTACGTATGCGTATTCATGTCGACATGTCCGACATTTTCACGTTTGAAAATTCTAGATAACGCATCATTTTTGATTGCGCAGCTGGTTAATATATCGTTGTATGGGTGCTCCGGCAAACCGTCGTATTTTCTGCGTTGGACTTAAGAAATGGTGCCTGTGTGCACTTGGACACTGTTACTACAACATTCACGAACCGATTTTTAAATAATTAACTTAACTTAAAATACCGAAAGTTCTAAATTTCGACATATTGCACCTGTTGAATGCTTTATAGGGCATTACATATTTCCCTTGTGCAACGTTATTAATGTTTAACTAAAATGTGATAAACACGTATTGCACTTTTAAATCGGAATGTTTTCGGGCTGCTGTGCAAAATTTAGTACTATTTAATTGTAATCAGTAGTGAGTTGTCAGAATTGAGTCCTTTACATGCAAGAGGTCGCGTAGTTCCAGAATTATTGGAAAACGTCATATTTTCTATTCGATTTTCGAACTTATCCCATGTAGGTGGTGTTAATTGATACATATTCTTTGGACTGCGATATTTAATGAATACTAACTAAACAAACTTATAAACTAAGGTTTTTAAAGAATTAAACAACAGCACCAAGTTTGTAACCGAGTGCGAAAATCTTTATGCCGTTGGCTATATGCTTTTGATAGTAGTTATTTTGATAATTTTCTTTAGTTCTTAATGTTATACAAAGTAATTGTTGATTACGATTTTCAAAAAATTAATGTTCATGTTTTTTTCAATTGAATTGATTTGTCAAATATAGTATTTAACAATTTTTATCTTGGAAACTAATTATTTCGGAAGTACGATTGTATGAAATTCTTTTGACTATTGGAAGAATAATATCCAGCCGATTGTCGACTCATGGTTTTGTAAGCTACCTGCATTACAGGTTATCATGAGTTATTAAATCTGGGGTCTGCAGGTGTCAACAAAACAAAATAATTACAGATAAATTGGTTTTTACTACAAAGTTGTGTTCTGTAACTACTAGAGTGCGTTTTATGGTTTTAAAAGAAAATGATCTGCTTCTCATGGAAAATAAGGGACACTGTAGTCTTCCCAAAGGAAAATTACTGAAATGTGTTAATCGATTTTGCACTTTCTACAATGCTGATTCAAACAAATAATTAATAAAGGTTCTTTGGCGGATTAATCGATCTAAATGATGTAAATTTGTCGAGTAATAAAGGTCACTACTTACCAGTTAATCACTAATCTTTTGTCAACGCCCTGAAGTTAGTGTATTTTTGGTTCTCCTCTCTTCTGAGACTAGTTTTGATGGTAGCAGGAGTTGCAGAACACGAAACAAACAATTAAAGCGATCCCGTAGAAAAATCAAAAGCGGTATATTATTATGACTGAAGTTAGGTAACTCGCAACATCGTAACAGATAAAAATAACAAGCAAAAATGGTACGAAACCTAAGAAATCAACGAATTAATTAATGAAATTTTTTAAAAATGACAAAAAATCCAAATATGAATGCACCAGACACAAACTGTCCAAAAATGATTATTTTTGTTTCCACTTTTTCACTGTTTGAATGAATTTACTAGTAATTTCTCATAATGTTCTAATTATAAGTATATAAGTGTAGTTTCAATATGCCATTGGATATAATTTATAGCTTCAAGGTTCCTTGCTTTTGTTGAATACTGAGTAGTTGTAGAAATTTATCAATGTACATTATTTAATTTATTTAATAATGTAGTGTTACGGGAATCCATCCGACAGCTGGTGCAATCGGCCATCAACCAGTTCATGGAAGGGACGTTATTCCGATAAATTCTGGGAACCCGAAATGTCTCTCAACCGGCGGACCGCTGCCGTTACTGGGAATTCCCTTAAAGCTTCGAGAACATGATGGAAAATCCCGATGGTTCGTGGACGTACCAGACAATTCCGAGATGAATATATAGAAGGAACAGCTGGCGATAGGAGGCATTCAGTTTTCGTCGGTCGTATTGCATCGTTAAGATAGAATGTAAATAATAGTTTCTGTGAATATAAATTATGTTAAAGTAGTGGAAATAAATTAGAATGAGTTGGACTGTGTTTTTAAATAAATCCAAGAACTGAACTGAACCCGAGTGTGAAAATAAAAACATTACAGTAGGAAAAATACTTAATATATTGAGCTGCAGAAGTTTGACGAAAAGCTTCTAGGCAGTCGGTGCCTAGTTTATATTGGGTTTACCTATTTAGAACTTGGTCAGTTTGGGCCATCGTTACACCTGTGTGTCTGTAGTATTGTCCTATATTATTAGAGGTAGAACGGCTGCTTAGCACATTCATTCCCCGTGGAGGTGTCCTCAAAGGTATTTTATTTCGCAACCGAACGATTTATTTTAATTTTTTAATTTAGCATTAAAGTAGACAGATAGTAAGCTTCAGAAACTTTCAAAGCTTCGTGATCAAGGTCTCATATTTTAATCAACTCGCTATGAGTCACAACTACGCTACTAGGACCGCATTCTTTTTTCTTAATTATTAATTAATACATTGCCATGTAAAATATTATTTCCATTGGATTATATAATTATTTTTAACCTTCTTTTGAAGCTTTCTATATATAGGAGTTTCAAAAACATGCGTCAATGTTCGGTTGTATAAAAATAAGATAAAAGTCTTATATATGCCAAGGGATGCTTAGTTTTCATTGGCCGTAGAGCAGACTGAGCCACAGTATGTTGATTGATAGCTACTGGTTGATTTGCTATATGCGATGGTTAGTAAAATTTCCAATATACAGTAATTCCTGGTGTTAGTCTGAAGCTGGTAGAAAATGTAACTCGTTCCTTGAAGTTTTTTTGGACTTCCATCGTCTTGAAATGAGTGATCTCCCAACGTTTCAATAGCAATAGAATGATCATTCACCTGATGACGATAGCAGATCCAAAGTTATTGAACCGTTGTGAGATCAATCATTTCAAGACGATGGAAGTCCAAAGAAACGTCGAGGAAGTAATTCCTGGGTTTCGTCGCGATAACAATTGCTCTAGCACCAATATTGCTTCCATTTGTACTATACTTGCCGAACTCTGTTGTTTTCAAAGTCTATTTACCGCGTTGTGCAACAAAAGTAATTTTTTTATTTTTTATAGCGTGTTTCTGCTCATATCTTTATTATTCTTATTTGTTTGTCTGTGCAAGTCTGGGCATCGAATTTCATGTACTTCTTTCTTGATTACAGCAGATATACTCAAATTTTTCCTCTTAGGAATCTCAAACGCATGTCAATGAATTTCCCGGGACTCGGATGTTTTTTTTTAGGTTTTGAAAATCCCATTTAATTTGTCTTTTAACGAAATCTCAACTTTTTGCGAGCATTTATTTCATAGTTTGGTCCAGATCTGGTTTGTTTCAGTAAACATTATTTTCCAGTTGAGAAAGGTTGACATGCAGGCATATATAAATCCAATCAAGTTTTTGGAAACGAGACTCCAACATACACCCCCTTTTCAGCTTTTCGTGAAATAGACACTTAGCCTATCATAAAATGGGTCACTTACAAATCCTATTGGGTCGTAGGGGGAGTACAGCTACTCTCAGTTCTAGTAATACTGTCATGTTGTAATTAAACATTGCTCCTTAGTGGCTCCCGTTCTTCATATTTTTTCTTATTTTTACTAGAGGACTTTTTATATATTTCTGACTTTGAATCCTTTTTTGTAGATTGTTCTTTAAATAGCTTATTACAGGAAAATAACACTATCTATTATTACTAATAGAACTCCTGACTAATATGTAAGTTTTTTCAGAAGGTATTTTCTTGGTTTCAGTCAACAACCCGAATTATAAAATTATTAATATTCTTAATTTTTACGTTTCAGTTATTAATTATCCATCATTAGAAAAATATTAGCAATATCAATAATTATATTGTTGGATACATTTATACTATAAAAAAATAAGTTTTCATAACTATTACGACAGATTTCGGTTAAACCAAGCTATTCAAAGATAGATAAACAGCTCCTATTATAATAAATATTTAGATTTCAAAACAGAATTAGAAAATTTAGAAATGCAATGTTAATGTTTTGTACACCATGGGATGCCTTGAATAAAATTGGGAACAAACTCTCTGATAAAAGCAATCAGTTTGCAATTAGTATCATTAAAAGCTCATATATTGAAAATCTAAATTTGATTTCTGGAAATATTAATTTAATATTATGGTTGTGAGAGATCGACGCGAAAGAAAGAAGATTAATACCTCTGTGGATATGCCACACGCAGCAGCGGTAAAACAACTTCATCAGTTTTAGAGCTATTAAGCTATTTTCAAAATCCATTAATCAACACGTTACAATGGTCCGATCATTAAGGAAATTAACCAGAAAAGACGTTTTCCACAATCCAAACCAGCTTCAGTTTCTGGCTTTTGATAAAAGTATTTTGGTTTTTGTTTCAGTGTAATGGATCCATTAGTTTCAGTATTTCTTATGTAGATTTTTTTGTGATAAACCAGCATTTTACCTTCGACTGTCTATAAACATTTAATAGGTGTTTCCACAAGTTACTAGTTTTCTCTAATTGGATTTGCACACTACGTGTTTTTTAAACATATTTTAAAATGTGTTTGGTTTTAAAGTTATAAATTGTCCCGCAAAGTTCATAAATTAAATTAACCCGAAATTGATATCACACAACTGATGAAGGATCTCAGCTAAAACCAATATATTGTTCAACGGATTGCAGAAAAGTAGTTTTCCAGACAGTTATGATTGTGAACCTGAGAAAAACCTTGTTTAGGGAAAATTAGGTCTTCTTGACAGACAACTATAACTGGCATTTCTAGCAAATTTATAATATTTCTTGGTCTTTGACTTGGGGTATATAAGAATTTAATGTATATAAGTTGTGCTGTTTTGTGAATTTTTGACCTGTTGTCGTCGTTAAATAAACTTTCACTAGTTGGAAGACAAGTTTGATTCGAACCTAGTAATACATTAACAATTTAAGCAAAAGTAGACGTAATAATGCAGTTCATTAATTTTGCATATTTAGTAATCTGGAAAACTTGAAACAATTGAACTGTTAGAGAATAACCAAAGATATACCTATATATAAATAGGCAAAGACAAAACGGTTAGATACCATTTTCTTCTCTGTCCTTCAACCGATATATTTGATTCTTGTTTTGTTTAGTGACTATTGACGACCTTCAGTGCAGAAGGCTAAAATATATTTATAATATTGATTCATTCATTAAATAAAATAAAATAAAAAAATCATAATTTACTTCCACAGTGCCGCCAGATTGCGTGGAGAAAAAGTCGGAAGACGGATTGACTCGAACGAGAAAAAGAAACTAAATTAAACGAAAAACTAACAGATTT
Organism: Octodonta nipae; assembly: GCA_034190945.1. Lineage (NCBI taxonomy): Eukaryota > Metazoa > Arthropoda > Insecta > Coleoptera > Chrysomelidae > Octodonta > Octodonta nipae. Next base: position 110,444,710 of record CM067219.1, on the reverse strand, counting down.
TGTTTGGTTCTGAAAGTTATTCTACATTATCACGCTATTGAGAACTCACCCACAAAAATTTATATTATATGATAAAGACAAAATTGTGGAAAAAATCTGAAAAAAGTCATGGGTACGTTTTTGAGATCCCGGAACTCGAATCCGTAGTTTGTTTGAACCTACCACCTCTCCTAGAGCTCATTTAAGATCAGTTTGACGTCATTCGAAGATCAAGTTGCGAAATAACCGTGTTTTTATAACTGACTGTTCAAGTATCTGAATTGAAATCCTAGTTTGCTTAAACTCGCGACCCCTAAGCTCATTTAAAAATATTTCAAGGCTATTTGTAAGTCAAATCGAGAAGTAATCGTAGATAAAATTTGAAAAAAATTATGTGGTTGAACCAGGTTGGCCAAGATATCCGGTTCCTTCTTAACCGGCTAGCTTGCAACTCTATCATACCAATAAGTAGTTTGCTTAAACCTACCTTGGAACCTTGACTTTATTTCTGTGGGGGTGGCATAGCCAGACCCTAACTCTCTTTGGGAACCCAACTGAATTTGCCTTGAGATCGTAGTAATTGGGTACTCGCAAGTTTTTCTAAATATAGTTGGTCAACTAACATCAGAAATTTGTATTGCGTGGCAACTGAACAATGTTTTTCCGATAATATTTTATTATTTTAACATTATACTACTAATTTATATTGTTTCTATTTTAAAGGATAATAGTTTCATACAATTTAACTAAGATTACAAAGCCTATGATATAAATACAAATAGTGATATTGAAGATAAATAGTTAGATCTGACATCATGGCAATTGTTCTAATTTCTTGGCAAGTTCACAGCTAACCTCATTGTAGCAGATTGAATTTCAATTTGACATTTCTTAACAATGTTAGCTGCTAGGTTAAGGTACTTTCTCAATGCAATGAGAAAATTATCAATGTATAATGTTCAAAATTTCAATTTCAATGAATTTACAAAAATTGTCAATAAATAAAGGTATTATTTAATATAAATTAACAAGTAGTGCATTGCATTGTATTTCTCAAATGTTTTGATATAATCTCCCGATGAAAATTTTACGTAAGTAAACTAACTATTGAGAGATTATAAAGCTAATTGATACATTTGATTTCAGATCCTCTCGAATTCAATATGTTTTTTATTTTATGCCATGTGCAAATGAAAATTGAATAACTATTAGTAATATATTGCTGTTTTATTCCATATAAGGTAATCTTTTAATTAATTTCAACCTGTCGTTTAAAATATTGTTAAATGTTTTTTTAACTTATTTATCTAACAATATTATAAATATAATGTTTTTTTATTTATATATATATATCACAGATTATACAATAAAGATAGATGGGTAACTCAATGTTATAAAATGTGTTCACATTTTGTCCCATGCTAGGTTAGAATATGCATAAAAAGCATCTTCCGAACTCCTTCAAGTACTATATTTGACGTTTGTTGAATTTGACAGATCATCACCAACTAAAAAGAAGGAATCTGCAGTTTCTGGTCCCAAATGTCACCAATAGAGGGCTGTACCATCGAATTATTTTTATGCGTTCTTCGGAAATAACACCACAATCGAAACAAAAATCTGTATTTTCAAGGAAAAACCAAACGTCTCCAGGTTTATTCTGACTTCGTTTTTAATGGCTTTACAGCATGTATTGAACATGTAAAATGCAAAATGAAAGTTTGATTAAATGTCATATATCAAACTTTGATTTTGCATGTTATATTTTCAATAAATTTTAAAGCCATTGAAAACGAGGTCAGAATAGACCTGGAAACGTTTGATTTTTCCTTGAATACAGATTTTTGTTTCGATTGTGATGTTATTTCCTAAGAACACATAAAAATAATCAACAATATGCCACAAATAACATTTAGAAGACAACGTACCATCAAAATAAATTAAACTAATATTGAAATTAAATTTATTTATTTACAAAAGATAAATTAACAAATACAGTTGAAAATGGCACTACTTATTTATATATTAAAATGATTCATAGTTAAAATTAACAAAAACAGTATAAATATCAATATTATATGTGAGGGATGTGTTGGTAGAAACAATTACATCATTTTATAAAAAAATGCACAAATGGTTGTAGTTTTCAATTTTTAATTGTGCTTGAGTTGTGACTGTTACAGAAAAACTAATCTTACATTATTGCTTAACACAATTACCAAAATCAATAATTCAAACCATATGATCTTTTGAAAAATTGTAAGTAAGGCCACAACTTAAAGACACTTCATCAAACATTAGAATACAATATTTCTCTTTTTCTGTTTATCAAAAATTTTATTTAAACTTTGGAAGATATGTTCATTATAGCTGCAATTAAAAGGAACAGGACTTACAAGATTAGTAAGATTCTTAGGAGATGGCAAACTAAAAACTTTTGATTAGAAATCTATAACATTTGGCACTTTGTTTATACAGAGATAATGCAAATATTTTATCATCTAATGAAAAACGTCTTCCTTTTGGTTTTAACTTTTGATTCCTCATTTGACTCAAAAAGAAATTTGTAGTTGTGCTATTAACATTATTCAAATACCTTATTTCACATTTCTTCTGATGTAATAGCTGTAAACGATTTTTGGTGTTCATTTTAGTAGCTCTTCTTGCTATTGTCTTCCACTTCAATAGTTGTTTTCTAAGGTTCTGGGCATTGTGGCTATTTGCAGTTGAAGACTTCTTTCTTATCATCCACTTTGTTGGCGTCCTGTCAAATACATCAAAAGTTATAAATTATTAAAGAATCACTAAAAAAATGCTTGTGTACTTGTTTCTTACCAAAGATATTCTATTACTGCTACAAATTATTCAATCCCTTAAAACAATGTATAAATAGTCCAAGAATGGGATTTAATACAAAATTTCACTCGAAATAAGAAAAATTACAGTGCGATTAATGGCTTTACCTTTCACAGACAAAAATCACATTAGTAATGGCCACGGTGTAATAAACAGGTGGTGTAACGCCTATCATATCGCAATGCTACGACTTGGTTAAAAAAGACGTATTACTTGCGCTAATAACCGGCAGGGGCTCTGTGTGTCCGGTCCCATTTGCTCTCTTGTCATTGGTCATTGTGCCATTGTTGTCATCACAAAGCATTGAAAGCATCCTGAATAATTTGTGGTTGTCATTAATTGTGGTCTTTGGATATTTGATAGTATTTTTGGTTGCTTTAGTGCAGTGTTAGTATAATATATTTTGCAGCACATTTTAAAAATGGTTTGGCATTGTGCGGTACCGAATTGTAACATTAGAGAAAAAAATAATCCAGATAAATTAGCGGGCTTTCGTATCCAAAAGACTTAAAAAAAAATATACGGAATTGTGACTTTAAAGGAGCAGTACGCATTTGCGAAAATATTTTTCGCCACTTCATATTCGAAGTGGATGTTATCGTGAATACAATGGTGCGGGCGTTTTAAATGTGAGTATACATGTAATTTTTACATAAAAGTACCTTCACGATTATGTATAATAATATAAAAACGCTTATTTGAACGATGGAACAATCTGAATGACTGAAAATAGATGTATAACTGTATAAGATATATTTTGAGTCTTGAAAAACATTGAAAAGTTGTATAAAGTTCATTAAAATTTTTTTTGTAGGAATAATATGTATTACTAGATTACATTTTGATATTAATTTAAAATGCCACTGAATTATTTCATTGTCAATACAAAAAGAAAAATATTTAAAAAGGAGCACCCAGCTTGTTAAAGTGAGGAAAGCAATGTACAGAATGAAGTCCCACAGGAAATTACTTAAATGCAGCAGTACAGGTGTTGATGTTAGGATGCAAGACAGTATTGAGGTATGTTATTTTATAATCCAATTCACTTCATTCATTCCAAATTCCTGGTGTCATGTAAATGTATTCATATTCCTGCAGCTTTGAATTCATAACAAAATGTACCAAAACCAAATACTCTTTCAATTTAATAGAAACACTAAAGTGACAAAAGATTATTTACACCTAATAGATTAATATTTCATTATTATTTCAGTACTGAAGAAACTTAGGATATGGATGAGAGAGGTTTAGATATTACAGTAATAATTTCCGTCTCACTACTGAAGATATGAGTCAAAGCACTTCAGAAACTAGAGATAATGAACATATGAACTCTGTTAATGAAGAAGATTTATACAAAATTTAAGAACAAATCTTATGGAAGATAGTGCAACTATTGAGTTACCAATATTGCATGGTGTATTAATCGTAATCAAAGTCAGGTGCTCTCCTTGTCTTGTATGCAGATGAACTAACAAATCCTTTTGACGATAATAAGTTAAAGGGTTTTGCAACTAAAATAGTAAGCTTAAAAATATTACATACTAATACAATTTTTGTTGCTTAATGCATTATAGATATTACACTATTTAAATTGTAGGTACAATCAAGAGATGATAAATTAATGTTTGTTCCAAGAGAAAAATCTTCAGCTGGGATGTAATGTAAAACAAAGCCATATTGAAGAATTGGAACGGATCTTGTGCAAAGTAGATACTTACATTATTTGTGCTGGAGGACACCTGTTACTGTATAAGCAGATACAATTGTACATGCTGCTGTTAAGGATAAATATGTTTGGAGACATAGAAAGTGTGCAATTTTCTAGAAAACAGGAATGTGTGCATTGTGTCAAAATATACAGAATTGAAAGGAGTATATTTTTAGTTTGAGGGAAATATGTAAGAAATAAAAAAGAACAATTTGGCTTCTTGCCCTTAAGCCCAAGAGCTAAATCAGCTTTATCAAGATTGAAATCTGAAAATTATAATTAAGGTCGAACACATTATTTATATCAAATCATGAAATCTATTGACTAAATACTATTTCAATATACTTATAGACTGGGACTCATTGTGATTGGTGCCACTCATCTTAAATCTTTACATATTGATTAATTTTTTATGTGACTTTATAGATGTATAAACACAAAGTTTTGTACTTAACACCAAACTTTATTTTTGCACTTGATGTATGTTTCAAGAGTGAAGCTGTCATCATCACCAAGTATTGGTTACTCAATGATGATGACAGCTTGATTTGAATGTTTCCTTATGAAAATAAAGGCAAACAGGATGGCATTTTGAACAAATAATTAAAAAGCTGTCCAAAATTTTTTTTATTTGACTTTGTGGATTCTAATGAGGTTGTAGAAAAATGATTTAGTTTTATATCATCAATTTATTTAATTATGAATAAAATAAACATAAAAACATTACTAGTATCAGGAACACTGTCATTTTCAAACAAACACAAAAAAATTCATGAATGCCAACAAACATTGTGAAACAGACCTGGGGGTCTTAATAGTAGGTACATATTGAATTCTTGGAAGGATTACATAAATATCGGATTTTTGTGTACAAAACTATTGAAATAGAAACAAAGTGAGAAACCAGTAAGAAAATTTATAAATATCATTTTTACTATTAGTTACTTCAAATTTCAAATAGGGTGCTCTTTTGATGCTCAAATTCCGTTTCTTGTAATTTACTACTTAACAAGCAGATAGAGTTTCAAGAGTTCATCCCATTTGAAATTTTTAATTAATTAATCGTCAATGATATATTTAAATTTTCTCAATGGATTTCGCACTTTATTTCTATTTCAATAGTCTTGTACACAAAACTCTGATATTTATGTAATGCTTTCAAGAAATCAACATGTACCTAGTGTTATAGACAAGACCCTCTGGTCTGTTTCAAAATGTTTTGTTGTCATTCATTAATTTGTTAAATGACCAATGGTATGTCGTGTTTGAGTGCCAAATACAAATTTGTTAAAGTGGCTATGTTGGACATATGAGGCTCAGACGATTTCGACGTGATAAGACGAAATTCAGATTTGGCTGTTGTATGGGAAGTAGATCACCTCTCACCTAGGGCAATCTTATGACTGTGCTCAATATGACTGCATAAAAAACCCTGGAGGAGCTACTCATTTTTTTAGATTAATATGCTAATTTGCTTAAAAATTCACTGATTACTACAAATATATTTTTATATAATTCAATAATTTAAGAAATATTTGCTCTTCAACGTCTTGCACGTTTACATTCTCCAATATATATTGCACTCACGACTCTCAATATGGTCTTTTACTTTAGTTCTGCAGAAAATTACATCCATTTATTTGTTGCTCTGAATATTTATTGACCAGAAAACTGGGAATACTTTCTGTTTGGGTATGAAACTCTGAACTATGTGATAAAATAACTACTTACAGAATATCATTTAAACTGTTTTTGTTATTAAAATATTAACTTTCTGAATTCAATTATACACATTTCACTCTTCCGACACACCAATGCTTAACCCCCCTTTGTTAATTTTAATATCTTGCACCAATATCCTGATTAATATTATAAACTTCATCTGCTATTTGAAATGGCTTGAATAAGTATAATATATATATAAATCTTTAAAATATTAAGCAATTCAATCTATACAAAATAATGCTTTAAAACTACTTTCCGCTCTTATTATGAAACTTCATTATATACATTAATTAATAGATCCATGAATTTGAGTTTACATTATGCTAAAATAAATGGACATAAATAAATTATAAATTAACATCGTAAATAAGCGCTGTCAAATTTAGGCATCTGAGCTGACGTGATGTCGCTATTTTTTATCATTTAATGGAAAAATAGTTTTTATACATACTCATACATATTATATGAAGTTATTTTTTTATTTCTTAATATTGTAAACATAAATTTATTAAGAGTCATGTAATACTATTTCAACATGAAAAATTTTGATCCCGGCGTGATTCCGCTGTTGCTAAGGAACGGGACCAGCCAGTTGGAGGCCTCTTGCGGACGTTTAGTTTACTAATGCGACATTCTTAACCACTTCAACTGACTCCGTTGCATCACCTTTTTATTACACCGTGGTAATGGCCGACAAAAACAATTAATCAAGCTTGATTCCTTGCCTTGAAGCTCCGTCGATAAAGAAGATCACATGCTGTCACCTGGATATATTCGATTAGCTGTCAAGAAATAGTACTTGAAGGAGTTCTGAAGGGGGCTACGTTTACAGTTCACCGACAGCTGGACCAACATTGCCTATCTGAGTTACCACCCCCTGATATATATCTTATTATATGTAATTCTCTCAAACTTCACCATGACTGTCGAAATTTCATTTCGGGGTTTTAGCGTCTACAAATCGATTGCTTGGGAAAAATCGTATTACCGAGAAAGAACGAGATTATGACAATACTTATGACAGATAAGTTTTGAAATTACAAGTGTTTCAATACAGGATGATTTGGTAACATACTTGAGGTTGAAACTGTTCTTAAAAACAATAACAATTTTATCGCTATTTAATATTTTTTAAAGTAAAAATTGCTGCTTAGGCGATTTTTGGATGGGTAAAAAGTTATGTGTTCTCATTTTCTAAATTGACTGAGATATAAGGCGTTGTATATTATAATTATACAGGGCGATTCCAGATATGTTAGTAATATTTTTTCGTGGATGGCACATAAGCAGTTGCATATATAGGGTGTTTAAAATATAGAGTAGAGTGCAATTATAACTAATAATATAATTATATAGGGAAGTCCATTAGCAGTTGAATTTACAGGGTTTTTGGAATAGAGGGCGCAGTACAGTTATACAGGGTGGTGCAAAAAATATTATAAAGAGATGCATATAGAAAATTATACGAAAAAAAGACATTATGGTACTTATTTAGGATTCATGACAACTAATTTTTTTACCGGATTTTGATTATCTGGTAAAATATCGAGAATTAAGCCAGTTTGCCAGAATTTTGCCACTAGTTCTAGAATATTACCATGAAAGCTTAACTGCATCTCTGCCATTAAACTAATTCCCGTTACTCTTGCACATTCATTTTTTATAAAATATAATTCAATTATTTTCATTATCTCCTCAATATTTTAAGTCTTTATTGAACCAAACAAATAGAGTACAAATAACTGTATAAGTCGATAATCTAGGAGTAGAAGTAGACTTGTTGAGTGTTCATGCTTATTTTATACTTTAAAAATATTTTTTCTTACACCATTTGAAAAAGAATTTTATATGCCGTTTGAGACGATATCCCACAGCAAAAGTATTCGCGGTTTTCAATCCAAGGGGCTAAAATTATAGCGACGGAATTAATAGCCAAACATGTCCCACTAAAAATAAAAGTGCGATGGTATTCCAAGTTTTCATTTAGAAAATAGCAGAACTGTTTTCATTTCATTGGCCCAATCTGTATATTATTCGCTTTCAGGTAATTCTTTAAAAGATTGAAAATATTCATGTAGGACGGCCATATTAATACAAAACGTTCTAGTGCGACACTCGTTCTCTATTTCTATCTATCCTCTTTATTGGATCGTCCACTTCTCTGTTCGGAACTAATGGAAATTTTTCAATTTAGTTACCGTGCAAGAGGACTTTTTAATTTTAATTGTGAAATTATGAACTTTACACAAACTTTAGTTCCACAGTTTCGGCTACATAGTTTATTAGATTTTCAATAAATTGAAAAAATGTTATCAGGATGATTCTCAATTATCTTGATATGCTTATTTATATGTTAATTTAGAAATGCTTATTGAGAATGTTTAATATATTTTAATACGCCGCCCAGTTTACATCGGCTGATGAAAGGTGATAAACAGCCCAATATGGTATTCGGGACGACAATTTAAAAACCCCGCACCAGTATTTTTTTCAAGTTTACGGAGATGGTCTTTAAAATTATTTATTTTGAAAGGGAAGGTCTTTGTTTACATGACATGTCTTCTCTAAAGGCGTTCTTTAAAATAAGGTTTTATTTCTTAAATTTGAGGTAATATACTTTTTTGTGAAATAATAACTTTCAGTCGACAATTTCAGTTTATCTAGAATATACGTTATTATTGTATTGTATTTTATTACTAATTAATCAAGGGAAAAGTAATTGTATATTTTTTATTACTTTATGTTCTGTGTTTTGAAATTTAGTTGGCACTTTTAATTTACTTACAGAACGTATCGTATTAAGTGGAAGCGACAACCGGTATATTTTTGGCCATCTTTGAGCAAACGTTTCAAAGTTGGTAGCAAACAAGATTGTGATATATTTAAGCAAATTCACGTTTGTCTAGAGCGTTACCATCAGGGTGGCGGACAGCGATAAAGTTGTCAAAACTAGGTGTGAACCTAGTGATCGGCACAAATGGACGCCATTTGCATTAGTTTTTTGTTTACACATAAGAAATCATAATCCAAAAGAGCCTGCAGCTAATTGGAGACGAAGGAACTTAAAATGGGGTAAATTTGACTCACCCTGTGAAGGCTTGTTATGTAAATCGTAGTTGACGAATGACTCTATACTATATATAAATAAAAAGTTCATTCCTTCGATTGAATGCCCTTACTCATATATTTTTTAAAATTTGTGCACCTGTTCTGTGTTAAGGCATTAGAAATCATAATCGAAAAATGCTGGCGACCTTGAAATGAGATAAATTTAAGTCACCCATTATCGTGAAAATAGATGCCTTTTGTCGTTTATACGTATATAATCTAAAAGAGAGGATAACTAACTGCTGGCAAAGGACCTTCAGTTCCGGTAATTTTGAATCACCCAGTTAACGCTCCTTATTGAGAAAATTAAACCTATTTTTACTAGTTAATTGGGTATTAGTAAGAAATTATAATTAGAAAAGGCAGAGACAGTTTAGTACTATCCGTTAGCACTAAGCTAAGGGATCTCAAACGGGTTAAAATAAGTACCAAGTTCAGTTACTTACGTGACACTCCGGCTACAGATAAATAATGTAAATTTCGTCCTTTAAACTAGGATTGTTTTCATTTTAAGCAGGCTTACTAATAAGAAACTAAAGAAAATTCCCAAGGATTTAGCTTAGATGGAGTATCAGAACGATTTTTTTATAAACGATCATCTTACACTAACAACAAATTACTCTACAAGGCAGCCAGATAATCTACAAAGAAAAACATTTTAAATACACCTGTACAAGAAACTGTAACATCTTTGTACGCAAAGATGATACCAACAAAGTTATCGCTATTCGCAGCTCTGAAGATCTAAATAAGATTCAAAGCCCGTAACAAGCTATAATTGTAAGTGCCTATTTACTGTTTATTTCTTATCCATATGAGTTTAACTGTCTATTACCAAAATGTTCGCGGACCACGATCCAAAACTAGTGAAGTTCAAGTCAACTTAACAACATCGATGCGATTTATACTTTTTAACTGAAACATTTAAATGATGGTATAACCAGTGGCGAACTCTTAAAACTCAGGGCATTTATAACATCGAGGACATAGAGGCTGTCAGAAATAGATAAATATTACATCTTTAGTGAATAGAAGAATACAATCTGGCCTACTAGTTCTCTACAAAGTAGTTCTTAATTATTTGACTGTCCAGTACTGTTATCATCATTGTCTTTTTTATATACCTCAAAAACTACAAGAAATAACAATTTGTTCATTGTCGAATTTTCTAGAACAAATGTAGGTTTTAATTCGCCCCTTATCAGAATTTGTATGTTACACAATCCTTTTGTAAAAATTTGATACATTTAACACCACTTTCACGTCTTTAAAAAACAAATTAAAGAAATTCGCTCAAATTAACAAATTCTAATTATCAAGTTTTTATTATTTTTCTTTGTGATTATAAGTCTTGTATAAACTTTAATTATTTTATAATATGCAACCAGTTAATTGTACTAGAGTAAGTTGTAGATGCTGAATTGCTGTCGTAAATTGCTAAATAAATAAATAACGTTATATCACCCTATTTATTTAATACTAATATTTAATTTTATAAAAATAATAGTTGAATATTGAAAGAATTAATAAAGATTTAATTCCTGAAATATACTTATAAAAGCATAATTTATTTTTAAGATTCCAATGGTAGCCAAAATTTTTATATCAAATTTTTATAATTCAGTTTACTATTTTATTGATTTCTAACAATTTATCGATATTAATTTAAAATAATTTAAGTCGAATATAAATAGTAAAATATCAGGAGGAGAAATAGTAACTTGAGGACATTTAGAATAACCACTGATTATTTAAATATTTAGAGACTGTTTTTATTTGATCAATATTATATAAATTTGAAAAAATTTCAAATAAATTATTATACATAAATGTAAGAAGTAATTTAAGCATAAATTCTAATGAAATATTATAAAATTATAAAAACATTTACATATCGTGTTCATACAATAATTATATTCTTCATTACCACTTTCATAAACTTGACCGACTATAACCAAATTTGGTGAGCTATTTCTAGACCTTATGAAGAAAATTTCGGTCCGATATAAAGGTTCTAGAATTTAATTCTTTTTTTAGCAAGACAATATATATATATATATATATATATATATATATATATATATATATTATATATGAAAAGTATTCTCCCCGTAGAGATTCACTATATTTGTTTTTAAGTTTTCGCGACTATATATATAGATATATATATATATATATATATATATATATAGTCCGTGGTTCAATTTAAAATTATAAAACTAATATTCACTTTCACTTTTCTAGAACTTTATTTACATTAAAACAGCTGATTCAAATATCACAATAACATTCCCATATACGCTAGTCGTCGCGGTATAACTGAACTCTCCATCGTGGTTGCTTCCTTTGTAAGACCAGAATAGAAAATTCTCGCAAAATCAATCATCACTCCTACCGCTGCCGAGTCTTTTCGAGAACCATTTTTATCTTAAAGCGATTGTTGTCGGCTTTGGGTAAATTTCGTAACACTGCCCCCCCTTTAATTCTCATCGTCCCGATCAGAAACATCCTCTTCATGATAGGGAGCGAGTCGATCTAAATTAAGCCTCACCCAGGCGGGTGTAAGCTTTGGGGATTTACCCTTGCTCCGTTGGGGGTTGTACAGCCAGATTTTGTCCCTCTCCTGGAACCCGACTGAATTGGCCTTGAGGTCGTATCGCGTCTTCATCCGGTCACTGGTGGCCAACATCTGCGTTCGGGCTAATTCGTGTATTGCCAGCATGTTATGTTGGAGCTGGTCGGCATAATCATGTCTTGGGGAGTCTTCGGGGGAGCCAAATGCCAAATCGCAGGGTAATCGCAGCTCCTTTCTGAATAGGACCCTGGCTGGGGTCAGGCCTGTACTATTAGGTACGGCAGAGCGATATGCCAACAGGAATAGGGGAATATGCTCATCCCAATCACGCTGGATATTGCTGACGACCTTGGATAGGTGTTGTTCCAAGGTCCTGTTGAATCTTTCCACCATTCCGTCTGACTGTGCGCGTAATGGTGTTGTTCTCGTTTTCCTGATCCCCAACATCGTGCAGATCTTCTGGAATACATTCGATTCGAAGTTACGCTCCTGGTCTGAATGTAATTCCATCGGCGCCAACCTGCTGAATAGTTGTTCTACTAGCACCGTCGCTACCGTGGTTGCCTCTTGGTTGGGTATCGCATATGCCTCAGGCCATTTGCTGAAGTAATCCATTGCGACCAGAATGTATTTGTTCCCTCTCTCAGACTCGGGAAACGGACCGGCGACATCGATGGCGATACTCTCAAATGGGACGCCCACATTGTACTGCTGCATTCTGCCCTTGATCCGGGTCTTCGGGCCCTTACTGGCTGCACAGGTGGCACATTTGCGGCACCAAGTTCTGACGTCTTCGAAGTAATTCACCCAGTAGCACCGCTGGCGAACTTTGTCTAGGGTTTTATTCATGCCCAGGTGGCCTCCGGTAATCCCATCATGTATTTCGGTCAGGATGGCTGGTACCTTTTTCTTCGGCACTACCAGTTGGGACTTGGTTTCTCGTCCATCAGCGCTTTCCCAAACTCGCTTGAGCATTCCATTATCTACTCTTAGAGAGTCCCATTGAGCCCATAACGATTTCAGTACGCCGGAGTATCTAGCTACTTCGTCCCATCGTGACCTGGGTGCCCCTCTCGTTTTTAATGACAAGATTGGTTCAATGTCTAGATCAGCCATTTGGTCCTGGATGCACTGTTCCGTTGTCCAGTCTTCATTGGCCTGCACTTGAATCTGCCTGATGGAGATACCCTCTCGCTGTTCCGTCTTCCGTCTTCTGGATAGGGCATCGGCATTATTGTGCAAACGGCCGGCACGGTGTTCCACCTTGAAGTCGTATTGCTGTAATTTCTCCATCCATCTGACCAGTTGTCCTTCCGGTGTCTTCATGTCCAGCAGCCATTTGAGTGCGGCATGATCTGTTCGGATTAAGAAATGACGACCATAGAGGTATTTGTGGAAATTGTCTACAGCCCTTATTGCAAGAAGTTCTTTTCTGGTGACGCAATAATTTTCTTTCTGGTTTCGAGAATCTACGGCTGTAGTACTCGATCACCCTTTCTTCACCATCTTGCACCTGGGATAGGACGGCCCCCAAACCGGAGTTGCTGGCGTCGGTGTCTAAGATGAACTTGCCGGACTGTGTAGGAAAGGCTAGGATTGGGCTGGAACATAGTGCTGCCTTCAGTCGTCTGAAAGATGTTTCGCAATCCTGATTCCAACGGAAGGTCTCCTTCTCTGTGGTCTGCCGATGTAGAGGGGCGGCAATGGTGGCAAATCCCTCAACAAAACGCCGGTAGTATGAACAGAGGCCCAAGAAGCTTCGGAGTTCATGCTTGTCTCTCGGGACTGGCCAATCACGGATCGCTTCTATCTTGTCCTCGTTGGTGCGGATTCCTGACTCAACGACGTGGCCCAAAAACTCTACTTCTTTTTGGAACAAGGAACACTTCTTCGGGTTGAGTCTCAGGTTGGCGTTATTAATTCTGGAGAATTCTTCGCCCAGGTTCTTCAGATGGTCGTCGAATGTCTGATCCATGACTAGAATGTCGTCGAGGTATACTAAGCATGTCCTCAATGTTAACCCTCTCAGTACATACTCCATTAGCCTCTCAAATATAGCGGGTGCATTACCATAACCCAAAGGGCATGACCGTGAACTGAAACAGCCCTTTACTGGTGGAGAAAACTGTCTTCTCTCTGTCGTTTGCGTGTAGACCAACCTGCCAATATCCACTTTTTAGGTCTAGTGTGGAGAACCAACGGGAGCCTGCTAGTGTGGTCAAAGTGTCATCGATTCGGGGTAGTGGATAGCTGTCTTTCTTCGTGACATCATTCAACTTTCTGTAATCCACGCAAAATCGGGTGGTTCCATCCTTCTTTTTAACTAGCACGGGAGCAGACCATGGGCTGTTGGATGGCTCAATAACTTCATTTTGTAACATGGACTCGATGTTTTCCTCGACTGCCTGTTGTTGCCCCAATGATAGTCGTCTAGGTGGTATTCTGATGGGTTTCGCCTTTCTGGTATCTATTCGATGCTGGATGATGTTGGTGCGACCGGTGGTTCCATCTTGACTGTTAAAAATTTGCCAGTGCTTTGTGATAAATTGCTTGGCTTTCTTCTGGTTCTCTGGTGTCAGGTGTGTCAAATGGTCAGCAAACTGTTGTAGGAACTCTTTACTGGGCCCTGTCTCCTTCACCGACGTCTGGTACTCTTCTTCGCAATTGACGATGGTCTCTACTGGCTCGTAACAAGCTATCTCTTGACCATTGGTAATTCTGATGTCGTTGTTGGACAAATTCAGGACTATGGTTGGTATATCTCGTCCGGTTTTAACTATAGCCCGTCCAACTAAGTAGTCATGAGTTGAGTGTACGGGCTCTACCATTCCAACGCAGCTCCCAGGATTGCTGTCTAGCTGCCCATGGATAATCTGTCCCGTTCGACCGGAAATTCTAGCTGAAGACTTCGCCACAATTTTTATGGGGGTGACTGATGTGTTGACGGGCCGTGTCAATACAAATTCCTCATTTAGGAACCGAAGAACATTATATCTCGGGTCGAACATAAATCTATGCTGGCTTATTAGGTCCATTCCCAGTATAAAATCGTCCTCAATATTCGCTACCAGGACCCTATGCCGGATCATGTTGTCCCCTATCTGTAGCACGACATCTGCCTCACCCTGTATTGACATGGACTCGCCGGTGACTGTTCTGAGCTGGATGTTATTGGTAACTGGCCGAATTTCTGATGCTCTCAAAACCCTGGACTTGGCAATGGACACAGCGGCGCCCGTATCGATTGTGATGGTAACTGCTCGCCCATTGATGGTGCCTCTGATGACTAGGCTGCCGCTATCTCGGCAAAATTTCAGGATGGATAACGTTTTGGGGGCTGTTGGAGGGTTAGTCAGCATTCGCCCCCTTATGCTGACTGGCTGACGGTCCCTGGACATGTGGCTGCCCTGTTGGTTACCCCTGGTCGGTGATCGTTCAGGTGGCCTCACTCGACAATCTTGTTGGAAGTGTCCTATCCGTCCGCAGCGGTAACGTGCCCCTTTGGTGCCAGTTCTTTGTGACCGTTCTAATATTTTGTTCAGACCAGCCAGCTGCGCTTCAAATGGTGACTCTGACTCTTCCTGGTTAAAGGAAACTGCTCGGACCCTCGGCTTGGACATGTTCATGACGGCCTCTACTTCCAAAGCCCGAAGTAGAGCTTCATTACTTTTCTTGACGCCACACAGTCTTAAATTTCTTTGTACTTCCACATCTCTTATGCCGTTTATGAAACTCTGTGTGGCCAACTGGTCTTTCGTTCCCTCTGGCAGGTCTGGGTAGGACTAACCGTCTAATCTCTGCTTAGAATTTTTGGAGGCTTTCACCGGATTTTTGCGTTTTTCCACTCAGTTGGACTTGGTATACCTGGCTCAAGGATTGATTGTCGTAACGTTTGTCCAGGATAGCGATAATCTTGTCGAAATTGCTTTGTTTATCGACTGGAATGCTTTGGAGGAGTTCTAGGGTCGGATCTCTTAACGAAATTACCAGAGACGTGGATTTTTCTTGGTTATCTCATCCATTAGCTGTAGCCACGGCTTCAAATTGCCGTTTATACATGGGCCAAGATGAGCTGCCATCAAATGTGGGTGGTTTACTAACGGAACCTTTGGTACTCACGGTGTGCTGGTATTTTCCTCGCTGTAAGTCCTGTTGCATTTTTTTTGATATCTGTTTCTACCTTGTTTTGGATGGCACTGATTTTATCTTGTACTTCACTTACTTCACTTTGAACTGTCTTTTTAATGGAACTAATTTCAAATTTCACCTGACTCTGGATGGAATCGATGTCATCTACTTTGATTTCAAGAGTCTCCACATTACTTTTTAGGATTTTTATGTCGTCGTTTATTTCTTTTATGTCCGATTCAACTATTTGCATTCTTTCATTAACTGTTTCATTAACTTGCGATACTGTTTGCATTAGTTGTTCAAATTGCAGTTGTCTTTTCTCTTCCGTTTTGCATTGTTTTTCTTCAGATATTTTAAAATCATTTTGTCTCTGTTCATCCAATTTCTAGAATAATTCCTCAATTAAATTATGTTGTTTTTCTTCCATCGTGGAAACAACATTTTGTTGTGCGGTTTTCATCGTAGTGACAAGATTTTCTAATTCTATTTTACGTTTTTCATCAAAAGATTTTACTAACCTTTGTTGCATTTCTTCTGGAAGTTGTTTTTCCTTCTTGTCACATTTTTCTAGGATCTGGACTATTTTTTCTTCTAGTCCCTCTGTAACTTGCTTGACTGTTTTTTGGTAGTTTCGTCCATTTTTTCCATTCTTCGGGTTTCCATAAATCAAATTACGATTTTAACTGCACTTAATCCCACTTCTGACACCAAATTGTAATATAGTCCGTGGGTTCAATTTAAAATTATAAAACTAATATTCACTTTCACTTTTCTAGAACTTTATTTACATTAAAACAGCTGATTCAAATATCACAATAACATTCCCATATACGCTAGTCGTCGCGGTATAACTGAACTCTCCATCCTGGCTGCTTCCTTTATAAGACCAGCATGGAAAATTCTCGCAAAATCAATCATCACTCCTACCGCTGCCGGGTCTTTTCGAGAACCATTTTTTATCTTAAAGCGATTGTTGTCATACTGAAATGAAACAGGGTCGGCTTTGGTGAATTTCGTTACACTATATATATATATATATATATATATATATATATATATATATATATATATAATATATACTGTTTCGTGTTGAGAACCTTCATTAGTTGCGCTTCCCAGAAGAGAAAATTGTTAAATATGTAGACGCAAGATGTAATGATGTGCTAGTTTCCCCGAAAATGCTACATGTCGATCATTACATTTCGTGTCTACATAAAGCCGTTTGACACTTTAAAATCGTTAGTGTCACACAGTTGTCCTATTGTGATATCGTCCTTCTTTCTTGAAAACAGGCTATTAATAAATTCCCCTTTTTGTTCATCCTTACAGCTTCCTCATGTAGTGTGACCATGAAATCTTCTTTTTTCGCTACCGGACTGGCAGCTATTAGCTTATACTCCACGAGCATTTTAACGCCACTTAAGTTTATTTGTACTTTTGTTATTCTTTCACCTATACGACCCCAAGATTCGGCTATGATTTCTCTGGTTTGAGTGTTCCATTCTTCAATATTCCACGTACCTATCTTGTGTCCGCGTTGTTTTTTTTTTCTGTTTTAATTGTTCTTAGTTTCTTTTGTTATGTTCTAATTGATTATCAATAATTATCTTTTATTATTTATGTATTTTGGGTTGTTCATAGCTAAACCTTACAGCCCTCCTATTGGAGGACCTTCTAATTTGGATAGTACCCTATTGTAGCCACTAACGAGAAATTTCATGCTATTGTTCTAATATGTTTTAGTCCGTCTGATGAGAGAATAATAACTCCTTACTGATTATTTCTATATAACTTTTAATGATAGCTTTTCAGTTTACCCGAATGACAGAATAACTTGCTTGTAATATTGAACGCAAAATCAATAAGAAAAACCTACTTAAACTTGCATAAAGACTTTAAGGGATATAATTTTCCTGCAAACCATTTCAGTTCCAGATGACAAATATTGGTACATCAAAATCGAGAAATACCATAAACTTCTTATACGTAGATGCTGTCATAAAATTACTTAATTTGTTTTATTTCACTCCATGATGGAATATTATATTTTTTGCCTATAGGTATTCCAAGAGCTACAAAGTTTATGAGCATTGTCGATATCAAATAATTTTTATCAAATTTAACTGAAGCTCGCTGGAATTGTTCCTCGCAGTAAACCTAAGCTTCATTGAAAAATATAAAAGCAATAAGATGGTATTATTACCTGGATTTAATATATTTCTAAGTGGACAAAAGAGCGATAGAAGTTGGAATTGATAGCCATGATGAGCACAATCGAAATTACACTCTCTTGACTTCTGGAATTATTCGGGTAGATAACTCGATCTACTTGTGCCAGAAGTTATATAATTAATATTGAGTTCAAAGAGATCTTCTGCAAGTTAGGAGGTAATTTGAAGTTTCTCATTATTGAGGGCGCGTTTATTAAGTTTGGGTTGTTACAGATTTTGGCGGAAATGCTGATAATCATATTATAACCCTCTGTTATGGTCTTTAAAGAGATGCCTATGACAACTTTTAAACTAACCTATATAAGTGTATAATTTAAGTTATCTAGTTTAGGAAAGTAGTGGATGTTTTTAAAGCTTACAATTTATATTAGCTGTTACTCTGCTACACAACAAGTTTTCTTTAATTTGACAATATATGTTTCTAATTGAAAGTTAATCTGTTGTATATCAATTAGTTGTGAGTTGTATCATGTTGTTTGTAATATGTAGAGTATTTATTAAAAGGAATTGATACTTTTAAAAGCACCAACTTTCGTCAAACGTCAAGTTCTGACAGAAGAGCACCTTCCACTGACATCAATGCAACAAAATTTCTCATATATTTTAACTGGAGATAATAAATTGGTTAGTTTAATTAAATATAATAAACTAGTTACCCTCTCCATCTTTGCACGCTGAATATAGCTCTAAGTAGCCTTATATGTTACAACTTACTTGTTTTACTAAAATAAAAAAAGGACTACAAAGTGTTGTCTTAACAATAAATAATTTGTTGTCGACTATTAAAATAAAATTATATAAAGTATACAGCGGTGGCCAGGCTTGCAAAATCGATTGGCAATGTTGTTTCTGAAATTAATTAATGGGAGATTTTAGCTTTCAGGGAACAGTCGAAAATATTGGAATCATAAATATGTTCAAATCTGGCATAATTTAGGTATTATTTCTGGAAAATAATTAATATCATTTTATTGCCCCGTCTCAAAAAGCGAGTGTGATATATACTTACAGAAAACGAAAAGGGAACACCCAGTTGGAGAGGTTTAAATTTAATATTGTTTTGGTAAAACATAGATGCTATAGTAAGGTGTAAATGATAAAAGTTTGGTAAAGTTTGGTGAATGTTTGTTCATGTAGACTTTTTTGTCAATTAATATTATAGTGGTTTTTGTATTTCAAGAAACAAACTGTTCGGTGGAATCCACAATAGATGTTTAGTAATATTAAAATGCTTAGAGTACGTGTACGCCGAATGTATCACCAGCTAAGTGAATTTGAAACACGTCGGATTATTGGTTTACGGGAGGCGGGTTTTTCATTTCGATAAATCGCTAACCACACGAACAGGGTTCCAAGTACTGTTATGAGATGACGACGAAGGGGCTTAAATCTAGTTCTAAACTGATATCTAAGACTTATGGCCGTTAGAGATCGATTATTGACAACTCGAAATTTGACTGATGAGTGGTTAGGAGAACGAGATTATCTTGTAAGTGTCCGCACGGTTTACCACCTTATAATGTCTGCAGTACAAGCAGCATTATCGACCTCATCTTGTGCTACCTCTGACCGCTAAGCATCGATGACAATGATTACAGTCGTGCAGAGATCAACAACATCCTCTGATGAATCTCGACTGTGCTTTGGTCAACATGATGACCGGGTTAGATGCCGTCGAGAAAAAAGTGGTCAACCTCAATTCGATGTTGAGCGACATTTACACGGAACAGTAGACGTTATAGTATGGAGTGCTATTGCACATGGAAGTAGGTCATCTTTAGTCTTAGTTCGAGGCAAAATAACAGCGCATCGTTATCTTCAGGAAGTCGTGAAGCCGGATGTACTGCCTTACCTTAATCGGTTCATGGATCCCATATTTCAACAAGATAATGCTCAGACTCATGTTGCTCCAGTTAGTTTAAATTATTATCCCATGGCTAACCATATCTCCCGATTTTCGCCCATAGAACATGTTTGGGATATGAAATACATTTAACTTAAAATAGTGTGTTTTTTAAAAAGAAGTAGACCACCTTATTAAATCAATGACAAGACATGTTGGGGAGTGTATAGATAACCGCGGTGAAACAAACACACTATTAACAAAGTTAATAAAAAAACAACTCCTTGTTATTTTTTATTCAAATGTTAATCATTTACTCCTTACTATAGCATCTATGTCTTACCAGAACAATATTAAACTTTAACATCTCCTTCAGAGTCTGTCAATGAGTACCCTCCCCTTAAGGGACTCCCAGGATATGAAAAACTTTTTAGAGTAGAAACGAAAAATGTGACTGAATAACTAAATCTAGAAATAATCTATGTGACTTTTTACCAGGTCCACATGCTTTAGGGGCAAGACGTTAAAAAATTTAACTGTCGCCTACTAACGAGTGTTACAGTTCACAGTGTATAATCGCGTAATATCCGAGAATAATTGTCCCTGTCTGGACAACTATTAAACTAGTTGTTGTCGTTTTAAATCGTTACATTAAATGTGGAATCATAACGAGTTATAGCTATTGAAGCCTGCCTCCAAAACTGTTATCGTAAAACTACAAAATAACTATTTTTTTTGGATATTTACATAAGGTCTATTGTTGTATCTCGGCTGCCTATGTACATAAAGGCGCATTTCTGATTCTACATCATATTTCCTTGTGAAACTTTTTTCTGGTTCCCAAGAATATCAATTCCGGTTTTTTTTTATTTAGTTCTTCTTAAGTTGAGCTTTTGACTCTTTTGAAGTTCCCCTTGGGTTCTAATTTGGGGTAATTTCTTCGTGTTGTATTTCCTTCATAACCAATAAAGTAATGCATTACAATATGTTTGTGCAAAGTTGAGCTTTTGACTCTTTTGAAGTTCCCCTTGGGTCCTAATTTGGGGTAATTTCTTCGTGTTGTATTTTCTTCATAACCAATATAGTAATGCATTACAATATGTTTGTGCAAATTGACGATTCTGAGTTTTCACATGTCTCGTTCAGATCCTATATTATCATGCTAACAGCTATATGTTAATTTTTTTTAGAAATATTAAAATGGACCCGAACAGTGCAATAATGTAGAAAATTATATTCAATTGACACGTATGTTTTATCAGCCAATCTACATCTATTGGTTGTTCATAAGAAATTATTTTGTATAACCACAAAGTATTGTAATCCAACCCCAAATAATTATTTTTGTACCCAACGCCGTTTCAACAGCTAAGCGTTATCCCCAAGGAGTAAACTGAAACTGAGTACAAGAAATAAAGGTTTGGGGTTAGAGCACAAAACTTTGTTTTTATACATCTATGGCATATCCAAGGTTCCACAATTTTTCCACCTGTTGTGTTTTGTTTAGTGTAATGCAAATTATTGTTTCAGGAATTTTATCTATTTGGTAAACTTAACTTTACATCATTTCAGGTAAGTTATTTTCGACGTCATCTTTTATAAACCTTCTATTGTACCTAATTAGATTGTAAAAATTGCCTTAAAAAATGATGCTATATAAGCTAACTGAAACAAAATAAAAACAAATTATGCAAATGTTGTAAATAGTCTTTGCGAAAGTCAAATGAGTATAATGGACGTTAACATTATTGGGCTGATAAGAATGAGGGCATCGTGGCAACTATGTTGGAAATTGATCATCTGACTGACTCTGACTCTGAAGCGGGCCTTGTGGTGGATGTTCTTTGGCTTTGAAACGATAGTTCTTGTAACTGATTTGCTGAAATGATCCATACCTGTCTGCGTTTGTATAAGGCTGCTGACGGACGACCCTACACCAATTCCGGTACCCACATCTTTTGGTAAAATTCAGCCTCCACGACTCTCCACAAGTTACATATCCTAATCATTTATCTATAAGTTAATATCATACTAACCTCCGAGGCAGTAAATACCTAGGTGTTTTCAACGCTGTATTAAGGCCTCAGTGCGCTTACTCAATAAACTTTCGTCCCAGTGTCTCTCTTACTACCGCTTTGGGAGGCTTACTGCGTGCACATAAACCCCCTTTACAAAATTCTTGTTAACATATCTTGCCCACTCTCTTACGTGGTGAAATCTCCTGGCAATTCCCCGTTCGAATTCATGCTGCTTGTCGATTTCACCCGTTACTCCTGCAACTATTATTATACCAACTGTGCTTCCTCCAATCTTATTAACTGGTTGCCCCGGCTAAGGCCTGTTTAAATTTCACTCTCCGTTTAACAACCTTTCTATATATTGGGCACCGATTCCAAGCGGAGCTTTACCTTGGATATAAGATTGGTTCATTGGCGGGAAAGAAATTCGTGCTAACTTTCTTTTTACCTACCTAATATATTACACATTTTTTGAAATTTCATGTTTAAAAAAATCCAGGCGTCAGTGAATCTCGTTCCTTTATAATTACTGAGAACTAAATTTCATTTCAAATTGGGTGAAGCCCCTAAGCACATTTTTTTCGGAGGGCGGGGGCTACGATCGTTATAACAATTTTCTTTGAATATTAATAAAGACTGTCTAATTTTTACATGTTTAATCATGTAGGTCAATATAAAAAATTATATAAAATTTTTATGAAAAAAAAATGGTTTGTTAAAATTGAGTCTTCTAGCCCCTTAACCCCTTCCGCTGGATACGGCTTTAAGCCGAGTACCCCATATGGGAGTTCGAATTCGTCCGTTTGGTGTGCAAAAGGGGGTGATGGAGTTAGTTTGTAGGGCAACAGCTGAGGCTTTTTTAGAAGTTTTCCTAAGTTTATTTGCAAGAATCAATCGGATATCATTTCTACACTTAGAATGTATGATTTCAAGTTTACTTTACATATCTACAACATTTGGATGATCCCGCCCAATACTTGACATTTTTTTAAAGTGCAAACGTTTTCCAGACAAGAAAAGTCAACATCGCCAGAAACGATTAATTTACTTCTACTAACTTTAGCACTGTAATTTTTTTATTTGGTTTCTACAGTATTTTAGTTCATCGAAGTGTGACTGTGCATAAAAATGTTCACATTAAGCGCAAAAACTAATTTCGTTGAAGTTCAACCTCAAGATCAGTTTAAAATGTAATGAGGTTTCGTTCATTGGCTCTGTCTAACTCGTGAGCTAACGATGAGATTTCGAGAACATTTCGTGTATACATTTTAGCGAGAGAGCAATTTTAATTAAAATCAATTTAAGTCTTGAAAATATTTCGTTATTTCTGCATCGGTATGTTTTGAATATACAGCGTATAATTAAATCTAATGGGATAATTATGTTAGAAGCTATAATTCCTAACCAATTACTTTCCAAGTAATTTTTGTTTGGTCATCTTGATTGACTGTAATATTATTCGAATATCTGATTTAATAAAGATTTAAGGAAGGAGAGTTAGTACTAATTTTATATACAGTGGCTGTGTTGTACGTTATCAATTATTGGGTGCAAATATGTGCCACCCATTAATTTGACAAGAAAACGTGGAGGGTATTCATTACAAAGGGATACAGTGACTTATCTTTTATCTAGGTTGTTTCTTTACTTGGTATTTTTCTTCTTATATTGATTTCTCAATAATAGATAGTTTCCACAAATTGCCCTCAAGCCAAATTAGTTCAAAGTGCCCTTAACGATAATTAATCCTCTAGGGGGACTAACTGAAATAATTTGGTCAAGTGCGAGTTGGACTCGCATACTTAGGGTTCCGTATCACCTTCAAGATTCGAATATTCCAGTTTCAGACAAGCAGGGAATGAGAGAATTTTCTTATACTTACCCTTATATCTTTTAAAGGAAGCGTTTTAAATTTATAAAAAATATACACTTTGATTTTCCAAAAATAGACTTTTTATTTTATCTGCTTTAGGATTCGCTTGATTTTTATCACAATACATATGTATTAAATTTTCTAATTTGGCCCCCAAAAAGTAACATTAGAGTTTTATTTTACTAATAAACTTTCGGAAATGCCTTTTATAATCTACTGTCTGAGTTTTGAGGCTCTGTAGATTGGAAGAAAAACGGCAAAATAGGTCAAAGTTTAAATTATAAATTATTAAATCTGTTATTCAAATTATTTAAAACTTAAATAAAATATATTTTTCAAATTTTAAATAGTGTAGTTTCTAAAGTGGGAATTAAGTCGATGTTTAATTTTTTAATATCTTTTATACAAATGATTTAAAAATATGTTATATTTGTAATTCCATTAATGAGGCTTTTATCTGATGCGTTTGAAAATTGAATCTTTATTTTCCATTTAATTGTATAATTTTTCCCTAAAATTACTATGGGGGTTTTCTAGTAATTTATTTTCCGTTTAATTCTATTATTTGGCCAAATAATAGAATTAGGGATTTTTTTCATATTTTTCCTATAAACAAAAAAATGAGGTCTTAGAGTTTGGGGAATAACGGGGAGAAAGGGTAATTCTTTTAAAATATTTTTAATATATTTTAAAATATTCATTTAAAATATATATATATATATATATATATATATATATATATATATATATATATATATATATTTGTACCTATTCGTCATAATGAGCCCTTGGATTGGATATATTACATGACACGTTAGAAACAATTATAATTTTTTATTTCCATTTAATTCTATAATTTGCCCCCCAAAATGAATATTTGGGGTTTCTTCTTATTTTTCCAGTAAAGTTTAGGTGAGGGGCTATACTTTCAGTTTATGGTTTCGGAGATAAGGGGGGGAATGGGTAAATTTTTATATTTTTGTTAATATCTTTTAATTTTATAAATATGGAAAAAATATATTTGTTTTCTTCATCATGAGCCCTTTTATTTGATATATAACATGCTGGATTAGAAACAATTTTAATTTTATATTTTCCATTCAATTCTATAATTTGCCCCCCAAAAAATATTAGGGGTTTTCCTTATTTTTCCAGTAAAGTTCAGGTGAGGGGCTATACCTCCATTTTTTTCAAAATTTTCCAGCTTATGGTTTCGGCGATGGGGGGGATGTGTAAAATTTTTTATATTTTTGTTAATATCTTTTAATTAATTTATTTTAAAAATATGAAAAAAATATATTTGTTTTCGTCATAATGAGCCCTTTCATTTGATATATAACATGATGGTTTAAAAAATTTTAATTTAAATTTTCCATTTAATTCTATAATTTCCCCCCCCCAAATAAATATTAGGGGTTTCTCCTTAATTTTCCAGTAAAGTTCAGGTGGGGGGCTATGCCACCATTTTTTGTCAAAATTTTCCAGCTTATGGTTTCGGAGATAAAGGGGGGAATGGGTAAAATTTTTTATATTTTTGTTAATATCTTTTAATCAGTTTATTTTAAAAATATGAAAAAAATATATTTGTTTTCGTCATAATGAGCCCGTTTATTTGATATATAACATGATGGGTTAGAAACAATTTTAATTTTAATTTTCCATTTAATTCTATAATTTGCCCCCCCAAAATTAATATTAATGGTGTTTCCTTAATTTTCCTGTAAAGTTCGCGCAACGTTCCTATTTTTTTCAAAATCTTTGGCTTAGTAGTTTCGGAGATCAGGGAGGGAACTGTCGATTTTTTTATATTTTTGTTAATATCTTTTAATTTATTTATTTTAAAATTTTGAAAAAAATATATTTGATTTCGTCGTAATGAGCCCTCTCATTTGGTATATAACATGGTGGGTTAGAACCAATTTTAATTTTATATTTTCCGTTTAATTCTGTAATTGGCCCCCCAAAATTAAAAGTAGAGGTTTCTCCTTGTTTTTCCAGTAAACTTCAGGTCAGAACCTATAAATCTATTTTTTTTCAAAGCTTTACGGTTTATAGTTTTGGAGATAAGGGGGGGGGAATGGGTAAATTTGGTATACTTTCGTTAATATCTTTATAAATAATTTTTTTAATATGAAAAAAATATATTTGTGTTCCTCAGAATCAGACCTTTCACTTGATATATTACATGATGCGTTTGAAATTTTTTTATTTTTAAATTTTTATTTAATTCTATAATTTGCCCCCCAAAATTAATATTAATTGTTTCTCCTTAATTTTCCTGTAAAGTTCGGGCAACGCTCTATATTTCCTAGTTTTTTCAAAAATTTTAGGCTCAGTAGTTTCGGAGATCAGGTGGAGGGGAACCGTCGATTTTTTTAGTTTTTCCCCCCAGAAGTACCCCTAAAATCCATTTTTTTTTCTTTAACGATATGTACTCCTGATCGGGTCACCAAACTATACATTGATACCAAATTTCAACCTCTTCCGTCCAGTAGTTTAGGAGAAAATGGCTGTGATGTGACAGAGGCAGAAATCCTGAGTGATATTATAAGGGTATCCGTATATTGTATATACGGAACCCTAAAAAGTAGGTATATGGATTTCTAATCTAGTTCTCCTGTATAAAATGTTTTAATGCATATTGCAATGGGGATGTGAAAAATTGATTCCTCTTCTCGAATTGTTTTTACTTTTTCAAAATTTTCGCTCAATATTGAAAATTGAAAAAAATATCAGGCGAAGAGATATCACAAATTTCTTCATAAAACTCTGAAAGTAAAACAATGTTCAAGAGCAATTCCTGAGAAATAATCCAAACATCTCATTACACCGAAAACCATTGTCAAATTCATAGACCTATTTGATCTCTTTAATACTGTGACAGGGTATTTCTTTGATAAAATTTTCAAAATTTATAATTTGTTTTTTGAATACATAGTTAACATAAATGTCATATGAGATTTCTAATTAATATTCCAATATGAGATTAAATAAAATATCAGAAATACTAAATGGAAATGCCATACACCACCTATCTAAACAGTGCATTTTTGATAATATAAATATGAATAAGAAATAGAGGATCAATTTAAAGGACGTAAAAAGTATTTTTAGTATATGAACTGAATTTAATCAAGTCTTATGGGAAAACTCACATTATAAAACTTAAAATGTAATAGTTGATCATCGATCCTCAAATGTATGCATTGTAGTAAACACTTAAATTTTAACACCCTCCGAAGTTTCAGATGAGTACGTAATTTGCAGATTAGAAGAAACATTAGATATGTAGAATTTTACACTAAACTTTCAACCTTACCTGGTAGGTGAAGTCGGAAAAGCGTTTTGCAACAGTCCTCTCCTAGTTTCATAAGATTTGTACGATTCTTGTCTTTCATATACTCGATAAGAATTCTAGATAGTAGAATTCAAAATTTGTTAAAGTTTGATTATTTATTTTCTCCAGGCATATTTGAAACATTTCCATAGTCTTACATTTTCTAGATTTTCGAATTAATCTAAATAAAGAGTGTGAGGTCCAGTTTAAAGTAGTTAGTTGATTGTAACATAACAATGTGATAAATGTTTCAAGTAGTTTTTCAATTTTACGTAAATGGTTTTATATTATATTAATGTCATTTAACGCGAGTCATTAGTTCTTTTAAACATTGATCAAAGAGTATTGATCTATTATAAGTTTTATGTTGAAAATTTTTAGTGTTTACTGTCCATTTTTGAATTTTTGCATTTAGTTGTTTTTTAATTCTGTTGTCGGACTTATTTCGTCTAACCTAGAAATCAGCTGTTTGTTGGTTGTTAATCATAAGTTTTCGTAGAGTTCAGTTGTTTTTATATCTAATTGTAAAATTAGTTGTAAACCACACGACTCAGGCAGAGCCTCATATTAATTGTAAATTCCGGTGTGCATTTTATTCACTCATTACCTATATTATTATATAGTGAGCTTTACAATTTCAAGACTCGTAATAAACTTCCGTGATTTTAACTCATTTCTATTTCTGAGAACAAGTATAGTGAATTAATCTTTGTACGAGTAGGTATAAAATTCTCCTACTTAAAGCTGAACTAAATATTAACTTTAATAAGCTCACTTAACATAAAAATCTAAGGTATATGTTTTAATTTTAGGCTGTAGCTTTATTAATGACTTTCTTCATGCATGACGGATCAAAATCCTATGATTCAATTATGTTTCTGTACATATATGATAAAAAACAGACAAACAAATTCCAACTAGACATACATTTTATAATTATGCAGTCACATAGGCTGAAAAACAGGGTAAACTTCGGAGATAGGTGGGCTATAAACTTGTATAAACCTTCTGTTTTGGCAAAAATGTTTATAGAGTACCCCAAACAGTAGTTTTAGTTACACCATGAAGATTGCGGCTTTGTTGTAGAAACGGTGTGGAGTGTAAAAATACAGCGTATAAAACTTTGTTTTTATACATCTGTGATACACTGGAGGTTCCACAATTTTCCCAGTAGAAGTTTAATTATTAATTGAAATTTGGTTTCAATCATATACGTTAGTAATTATATTTATGGAAAGCTTATTTAATACCCACATTTTTTTATATAAACTTTGTCCTTAAAATCAGTCTGGATCAAGATATTTACAATCAAACTTCTACCTCTGTGTAACTTTGTATTTTTCCTTAATTAAAGCAACATACACTACCTCTCTATTCTCTACAACAAAAGTTATTCATTCAGACATGAATTAAAATACTCAGATAATAGGTTTATTTTGTCAACTTCTTATTTAATTAACAAAAAAGATGTCCTAGAGTGGACAAATCGAAAAAAATTTGTCGTAGAAAGAGGAACAATTCAGAAAATTTTTTGACCCAGGGGGAGCAAGTCAGTAAATTTATGTAAAGGTTTAATGGCTCATGGCAGGTTTTTCAGGGCCAGGGAGGGGAGGGGGGGGGGCAGCTGCTACTCAGTACGCCCATGTATTTTAGCTCTTACTATTTCTGTCCTTCATTTCTTTTAATATTAAATTAAGCATTTTTCAAGCAAAAGATTTTATTAATTATTACTAATTTCTTTGACTCATTTATGTACTTTGATTGCAGGATTACTCATTTCATTGATTTTGACAATAATAATTTTTCTAAGTTGCGATAACTTTTATTTTGTACTTTATGAAGTTACTTATTACTTTTGGGCATTTGGTAAACACCATTCTGCCTTTTCTTGGTGCTTATTATTTGATATTGGAAAATTTTTTATTTAACAAACTGATTTATAAATAAAAAACTATTTCATTATTGCTAATCAAGAAAAAGTATTAGCTCTTCCTGATATCCTTTGCACAATTGCAACTCTTTAATGAAGACAATTAACTTTCAGTAAGTTTTAGTTTTAACATATTATTCAGTTTGTTCCAATTTAACAAAGAGGTAAAGAAATTTTAATGCCTCAAAACATATGAGGAAACGGGCATTGGAGGAAGTATGAAACGAAAATGGATTTGTTTTTCGTATAGGTGCACTTTAACTGATTATCCGTATGTTCGAGAGCATTGATCTTCGGTAGAAAGCGCTTATGTGTGTCAAACCATGATTAATGATTCTCTGCTGGAGAACTTCTAAAATAAGTATAGTTAGTCGTCCTGAGGTAGATTTGATATTTGCATAGTTTGACTAAATCCTAATAGCCTTTATATGTAAGAAGATCAATAAATTCGGAAGTATGCTTTCTGTAATTTGCTAGTTGATTATCAACAACAATACCAATAATTGTTACAGGGAAGAAGTAATAATCTAACGCGTTAATGTTTAAGTAGCCAATTTCCCACATTCAGTGTAAATGTTATAATCGGTGGTCAATAACGGATTATCAGGGATGACATTGAGTTTGAAAAAAATTCTAGAAATTTTCATCTGTCTTTATTAACTGTAACCTTTCGACAATAATTTTAAATAGTATATAAGAAAAAGACCCTTTAACATATTGCTGGGCCTGCTCAGCATAGAATATGATATTTGAGATAGTACTAAGAAGTAATACATTGTTTTAAGTTATTTAATATCTAAAAAAGTGTTGACATATTTAAACTTAGGTGATCTTAATTTTGTAGTTACGTTTTTCCTTTTGAAACTCTCCATCATACATTATTCCAGCGATACCAAACTACCGAATATAAGTTTTTTTAATGGATGCCTGTATGATGGCAATCTTAATTAAAAGTGAACTTATTATATGTGGTTTGTGGTTGGTCTATATGGAGGTTGTAATGAAATAGGTTTTGGTAAAATGTCTAATTAAGAGATTGGAAATGGAAAATGAAATTATGACAACAAAAGCGGTTTTTACCATAAACTCTCAATACCAACCAAGATCTTTTTATATAAAATATTGCTCTATCACCTGCAACCGTTATTATTTTACCACCAGTTTGTATTTTACAGCAGTCATTAATATCAAGTCTAAGACGTATGGGATCTAACAGAGTATGCTGGGGCACCCCAAATTGATTAGTTTTATTCGAATCACAAACATCACCAGCTTCAACACGTTGTTTCCTATTATCTAATACTTGTACCCTTAAACCTCAATTGTCAACAGTAAGTAAGTTCGCATGACTAACGGACACGAGTGCCGTTGCTAAATTAACGAAGTTTGAAATTAATTTCTCACATTTATTGATTTATTTATTTAATATCATACGAATATACTTCTCCCAATTCTTTTCATCTTGTTACGGTCTTTGGGCTGTTATGATTGATTCGTCGCCACTTAGTATATCATCGAGTTAAAGGACGACCTTTACTTCGTTTTTCTTCATGTTGAGATTCAGCTATTGAAACTATGTGCCCTATCCATCTCCATTTTGCTTTCATAAATATTTCACTAGCATCTTCCAATTCTGTTTGTGGTCTTATCCATTCTTGCGATGCTTTTTTGGGTTACTTGAAATTTATTTAGTCATTTTGCCGGAAATGCCTTTGTTTCTGTGTAATTTTCTGTTCCTTAGTATGCAATTTAATTTACAAAAGGCACAACTAGATTCAGATATTTTTGTGCAAATTCGCTGTTTGTAATTCTTTACCTGCCTTGATTGTTTGTCCCAGATGTTCTATTTGTTCTAATGATTGACCATCTAAGTTTATATTTGTGTTTTTTGTTGGATCTCATTTCTAATATTAATTTTGCCTCTCACTTGTTAATTGTGTCTTCCCTTTATTGTAGTCAACACACGCCTCTAATTTCTTGTACTGTTATTTCGGGAATTTAATCGTACCGCACGTTTTGTATTATTCTGCTAGTTTCTAATTGTGAAACTTGGATTTCTATGTTGTGATGTGCACACATTTTAATGGTAGTCTTTGTTATTTATAATAATTCTGCTTGGTCTCATGTTAAATTCCGTCAACGGGATTTATTACTCTTTTGATATGACTTAGTTATTTCTTGAGTAATTTAAGATTCCTATTTTCTTGCATATTATTATCTTACTTATATATAATCTTATTTTCTTCCTGATCAGCATAATGACTTCCGTGTTTTCTACCGTCCTTCTTTGCACTTTCTTAACCAGTTTTTTTTTTTCCATACTAAATTCTATTACCCTAAGTTTTTTCACAGTTGATTTTGAAATTAATCTGTGTGTTCTTTAAGCCTTTCTCAATCTATTGCTATGTTATTTTTTATGTATCATTTTCGTTCTTACTATTTTTGTGTCGAGGTATACAATGATGTTCGCTTGGAGGAAATTGTGAAGTCGATTTCGTTTTTTAGTGTCTGTTTGAACTTGTTATAAGTATTAGCGGTTTTCTACTTCCTTAAAAAAGCGTTCATAACGTATGTATTTTAGCTTTCAACAAAACTGATTAACATCTGCCCACTGGGTTTTCGATTACCTATTCCAAAGTTACCAACAAATCTCTTACATTTATTTACTGCATTTTAGATTTCCTATCTAAAGTCAGATACAACATCCTCAGGTGATTTAGCCTCACGGATACATATGGAATAGTAGATTTCTTCTTTACACCATTCAACACCAGCGAATTTTCAGTTTAATATATTATTCACATATATCCAATTTTCTTTACACTCATATGTAGGGGGAAATGTTAGTTATATGGACTGTATAAGTCGATAATAAACAATACACTAGATTTTACGCAAAATAGAAAATAACTTGCCACCTTATATAACATGGATAACACATGACTATATCCCTAACAAAAATAAATTATATTGCGTTCATTTGAATAACCTAATTATGGAAGCAGTCCATCAAAGTTTACTGAAATTTTAATAGTTATATAATTAGTCGCAACCAGTATACAATCTATTTGCTTCAAATTCGCAGTTTGAAAAGTTATATGTGCAGCTATACACGGTACAAACCAGTTGAAAACTACGTGTTATAACAATTATAAATTTACAATGTATTTTAAACAAACACATTCATCCCCTAGCTTTCCGACTACCAAGTTTTCTGCTTTTAAAGTCACGGAACAAATTTCTGTCATTTTACGTATACATTGTGTTTCCGGAAATTCGCTCACCGGAAACACAGTATTCATTCACAGTTTGAGTAATGAATTTCGGTTCGCCTTCATTGTGCAGGACTTTTACGTTAATAACTTCAACTGACACTAATTTAAACCTGTTATTACGACATGTTTAATGCACCTATAGGTCACAAACAGTTGGAAAATGCATGTTTACTCAAATTAGTAACGAATTATTTCAATGAGTGACGTACCAAGTTGCATAGAAAGTTTTATTTAATTACATCTAGTTCCACAGTTTAGATGACAACATTAACTTTGATTTTTAGTGACATACGTTAAAGTTTTAATTTAGTTTCACCTGTCCCGATGTTTGTCTGTAATCAATTCTTGCAAGTTAAATTTGATCCACTTCCCATTTACTGTTTGAGCTGAAAGTTTGCATGCGTGTGTAAATCGGATGCAAAATTGCTGTAAGGTGGAACTGATATGATAATCCAATCGGAAGGAAGCCATAGGAGCTCGACTGTGAACTCATTTGATCCGTCTTGACGAGTACTTTGGGGCTAGATGGTTACCAGTGTGTGATTATGGAGCTGGAAGATGGCCATATGAACTCTGTAATTAAACGATAAAACTCCATCGAGTTTGGGCTCGTCTTATGCTTTCTGTAATTTGCTAGTTGATTATCAACAACAATACCAATAATTGTTACAGGGAAGAAGTAATAATCTAACGCGTTAATGTTTAAGTAGCCAATTTCCCACATTCAGTGTAAATGTTATAATCGGTGGTCAATAACGGATTATCAGGGATGATCTAACGAGTTTTTTGGTGCTAGATGGTAACCAGGGTTTGATGATGGAGCTGGTAAGTGGGCAAATAAACTCAGTAATTAAGCGATACAACACCGTCGCGTTTCATTCGTTTTGACGGGTGGACCGTTTTGGATGGGTGGTTAGTTGTGGTCGTTTGGGGGACGTTTGTTACGAATGTGGATTCTGTCTTTGATTACATGGATTAGACGGTTGACCCAATGGCAAAGTCATCCCGTGCCGAGGGCTGAATTGTATGATTATCCATAGACATGTCATATCGCTAACGTTGCGCCTCAGGATACCAGGGCGAACCGTTTTTGTCCTATATTCGTGGGAACGACATGTACAAAACAGAAACTACTACACAAAGAATGAGATGTTTAGAGAAGCCGAAATTGAAGCGACAGAAGATTGTTAATGAAAGAGATGCCCACAAGCGACAACCTTTAGCAGTAGCTAAACATAGAGATCAACGCACCAATAGGCAAGATATCCATAGAATACAGACACTAGAGAGAAGGGAAAATGAATCACCTGAACAATGTGCTCTCAGGATAGATAAACGTTAGAATACGTAAACAACAGAAGAAAAAATGAATTATAAGTTGAACTCTTCTCCAGGATCGAAAGGAACAGAATGCTTAGACAAGCAGGTCACTTAACACAAACGGCAGAGGAACGCATTGTAACACCAGAGCATGCACTGCAGAAAAAGTCTAATCAGAGGAATATGCAACGTGGTAGCGAAGTGTGTAATATTTGCACGAAAAGATGGTTGGGCTTATACCTGACGTTATACTACGATTGTCGCAAACTGAAATTTCTCGAAAAATACCATTTTTAAAATTAAACTTAATAGCTTATTTGGACGATATAGATTTTGTGGCAAAGCAGTACTTTTTGCCAAAGATCTTTTCGAGGTAACTGCAAAACTGCTACCTGTGTTGTCTAGATCTGTAGATAACTGTGGAATAGTGATTGTTAGTGAGCATTTGGAGAATTTTAATATTACTCGTGAGTTTTCAGTATCTCGCGATAATCTGTTCGAAGCTTTGAGATGTTGAGTGGCTATTAATCCCTTCTTCAAAACATAATGCGGCCGTTCTCGAACATTTTAGGAAGAAAAAAGATACACAGATGTCCAAATTAACAGTCCAACATAAATTAATTGATGAAAAAAAAAAAGAATGAACATATTGATATTAATACTATATTACACTTGGACATTAACAAAACACGACGTCTTACAAAGGAACGAGACAATTTTGTTGGTGCTTATGTCATGCTGTAACTGGAGCGATAGGTCACATTGCTGAAATTATATGGACATATTACAGAAATGCTCAACTGTATCATAGCGATATTCCATAGATTCTCGTAGACTTTGGTAAACCACGGCACAACCGAAAGAGGAATGCTCCCGATTGTCTTATCTTGGACTTCAACTGTGCACAAAATGCAGGGAACTACTGTAAATCATGCTGTTATTTATCTTGGTTCAAAATTGTTTTTTGCAGGTCAAGCTTATATGGCTTTAAGCCGAGTTTGGTCTTTAGCGGGTCTTCAAATCGAAGAACTTGACTACTTCAAGTTGACTTCGATGAAACCTTGTAATATTGACGCATTAAATGAAATGGTTAGAATGATAAATATTATCAACAACTAACCAGTAATTACATAACTGATAGATATGTAAATTTAATAAAATATAAAATACATTCAGCTTTAAGTGCTCATAACAATACATTGTGAGCGTACTACGGGCTATATCAGGGAAAACTACTGCTATGGGCTCCAAACCACGCCTTAGTCAATTTTGCACCAAAAATACTAAAAAGTTTTTAAAAACAAGCTTTTATTAATTTTAATTTGTTAATAAAAAGAAATAAAAGTTAAAAATATTTATTTTTAAATTTAAACCTCATAAGAAAATTACCATTATCTACCTACATTGCAACCTTAAACAATGATTAACCTTCTTCCTCTACGTCATAATAATCCCATATCCTACATACCTAATTATATATTTTTATTAAACCCTAAAAGTTTACAGTTTGTATTAAGTCTTTGCGTTTATATGCCAGATCCAATTCTTTATAAATAAAAGCGTGTTACAATGTGATTGCAAAAGAAAAGTAATGTTCCATCAAAATGTAACACGCTTTTATTTATAAAGAATTGGATCTGTGATAAAAACGCAAAAATTTAATACAAACTATAAAGTTTTAAGGTTTAACAAAAATATATAATTAGGTATGAACGATATGGGATTATTGTGATGTAGACGAAGAAGGTTAATTATCGTTAAAGGTTGCAATGTAGGTACCTACATAATGGTAAATTTCTTATAAGATTTAAATTATTTTTAACTATTTAGTTATTTTTATTAACAAGTATTAAAAGTTTGTTTTTAAACAGTTTTTTTTTAATTTTATTTTAATCGAGCTATTATAACTATGGGAATAAAACTGAAAAAGTGTCTAGCGGATGCTTTCAAATAAGAAGTTCAATAAATGGCCAGAATGGCGCAAGTGTGACCTCAGGGCATGTTATGAAGTTAGCATAAATCAACGAATTGAGATGCACAAATAGATTTAGAAGTGAAGTGGCTAAACAAGTGAGAAAAATGATTTAATTATTCGTAAATATAACCTAGAAAATCTATTATGTGAACTTCTCCTTGTAAACGGTTGTCTCTGCTTTGTTTAAAATAACAACACTCTAAATGTCTTGAAAGATTTGTTCAGACTCTGGCTTATTTTTGTATGGACTAAACTTCAAAATGATCATGTAGTACTTGAATTAAACATAAAAAATGGTATTTAGAAAACAACCAAATTTCTAGTATAAATCTAAATTAAGGCAAAATACTTTTTAAGAGTCATCTTAAACATTTTTTTCAGATTCAATATAGGTGATAAATAGATAGATTTTTAAAACAGATAATAAAAAAATTAAAATTTTATTTGATACTTTTCATTAATGTATGGAAAAACTCAACAAATATTATAGTGAAACTAATGGCTTTCTAATTATTTGTAACAAGTACATAAATTATTTGTTTTACATTGACAGTTTGAAAAGTCATTTATGCAAGCTATACAAAGAACAGGAAAATTGAGTGTTATAAGAAACATACATTTACAAAATACTGTAAACAAACACATGCATTCCCTAGCTTTCGACATCAAAGTTTTCTGCTTTTAAAGTCACGGAACGAATTTCCGTCATTTTATGTATACATTGTGTTTCCGGAAATTCGCTCACCGGAAACAGACCATTCATTCACTGTTTGAGTAATGAATTTCGGTTGACCTTCATTCTGCAGGACTTTTACCTTGATAGCTTGAACTGACACCAATTAAAACGAGTTTTATTTAACATATAAATTACAAACAATCGAAAAAAACGTGATTACTCTAATTACTAAAGGTTCATTTAAATGATTATAGAAATGATACATATAACGTAAATACAGGCATTTCTTTTAATATAACTAAAAGGAGCCTTCTATTTTTAAGGATTTCTCTAAAGAATCTAAAAGAAAATATTGATGAATTAGTTAATATAGATTTGGGAACTTTAACTATTAATTTGTACTCAAATAATACTGTTATTGTTATTATTCTATTATAGCCTATATTGTCACTAGCTGACCACCCTGGCTACACACGAGTTAGATTTGTAGGTAACCTCCAGAAGTATATCCTCTAAGAGTTTGAATAGCTCAGTGGAATGGGGACAGAACTGTACCAGAGAACATAATAGTATTAAGTTTTCAATTACTGAAGATTTTGTTCTGTTTTTGAATTTTCCATCTCATTTTTTCTTAGAGCTTACACCTTCTGGAGGTAGCCCGCACAAATATCGGGCCAAGGATAGAGACAGAGGGCAATAGAATTCTCTCGATTGGGAACTGCATCCAATGATCTCATTGGCTGCATCTAACAATCGAGTGAAATAGTCTCTTACTCTCTCTATTGCCCTCTCTTTCTAGGTTTGGCACGATATTTATGTACTGCGGGCAATCTCTAGGAAGTAGATGCTTTAAGCATTTTCTGGCTATTTTTATGTTTTATGTTTTGTTACGTTTTTAATTACAGCTATTTGAGTGGACTAGTAATAGCACGAGATAGATTACCTAATTTTAACACAACAATTAGGGCACAGAAGGCAAAATGGAGGGTGGCTAGAACATAGAAGTAATACCTAAAGATAAAATTCGTAAGGTATGGGCGTCTGTACAAGAGGAATCGTCGTAAATACATTCAAGAAATCCGAAAAAAATTTATTCGAATTTATCGAAGCTGTTGAAATCGTGCTTAGAAACGGGTTAAAACTCATAAACTTCTTGAAATCATTAGTGGCGTTTGAACTAATTTCGAACTGAGCGTGGTTGCACAAATGGTGTCCGGTGACTAAAAAATGGTATAACTAACCGCTATTATTTTTGGTTAAAAAGGTTTATCTATACGTGTGAACCAGGAACGGGCCAGCTGATGAAAAATAATGAAAATTAAGAAACTCACAATGACAAAACATGTTTAAGGAAGTGTTTCAGGTCAGGAGAATAAGTTGGCCAAAGATATAAAACCTGAGGTAATTTCTAATTTGTCAATATGGACACCAGTTGAACTGCCGAACGTTCTGGGGCGATAGGACAGTTTTTTATCATCATGTTAGCTTAGTATGATATTTGACATATTCTGTGCATCGTTCATTCATTCATTGTCGTCTAATATGACTACCATAATCTCTGTCACCTATTTCAAACCTTTTGTAAACTATTACTAAGCAAAGTGACATTGTTGGACAACACTGGAAACTATTCAGTATGCTTCAGATAGATTGTCTAATTCTTTGATTTGTTATAAAATGCCGGTCGATTACTGCAAGCGGTGACATCAAAGAAGGATCTGCTTGCTTTCAGTTGACTTACGGCACATCAAACTATGTCATCAAGAGGGAAAATATAATATTTATGCCAAAGGTTTGCCTTGTTTTTCTAAAGCTATAGAGCTATAGAGTTGTTTTAGAAGAAACGTAGTAGCCTGTATGAAGTTAGTATTACACCTAAGGTACATCAACTGCACAAGACAACTCAATTTGCCAATAAATTCGTCAAATCGACACATTTTTTTAAATTAGCTAAAATAAGTTAAAAGCTAAAAGTGTTAGATCAGTTCAGATAAACTTAACAAATTTTAAGAGTTGGGTACTACCGGTGTACAGAGAGTCAGCGAGAAAATAAAAACACATTAAACACGCACGAGCGAAATAGCATCATCACAATATATCTGAATCGGTCTAACTATTCGGTCGATTTTCAGTTATTACGGTACATTAAGGCTACGGTCAGAGTAGCTCCGGTATCGGCAGAATTTTTAACTCTGCCGTACACTACCGAGTCGGTCAAAAATCAAAACAGTGTTACTGGATAGAGGTGGTCACAGTAACACCGTTATACACTGCCGTATCTGCCGACGATCGAACGAAAACAAATAAATTTGTTTTTTTCGGCCGAGTACGCCAGTCTAATAGCGGATAGTTGGAATTTCTTTCAATTTCTTTAGGTGATATGCACTTTCTATAGTCTTTATTATTTAATACAGAGCTTTCATTTCATAACTAGCCACCAAAATAACTTTTAAAATATCTTTACAAAAAAAAGACAAAAATACCCTTAATTTATATTTACGTATTTGTATTTCACGTATCGGTCACCCTGCAGTTTCAACCCCTAAGGGGGAGAATATCGCTTGTAAAAGTTTAAATACAAAGGAGTATCATGTGATACCTCTTTTTAAAGATTTCTTTCTTGCTAGTCTTTTGACACATCATTTTTTTTAATCAGATTATTTTTTACAGACCAATTACCTACAAATCGTGAAAAATTAAATTTATGAAAATAGTTGCCAATTAATCAAAATCCATTTTGTCTAACGACATGGTTTATCCGATTTTACTAGAAAACGGAATGAGTCTGACCACAACACTCGAATGAGCGTATTCGGCCGTATACGCCAGAGTAAAAATTCTGCCGATGCCGGAGCCGCTCTGAATGCAGCCTATAACACAGTACCAATATCCAAATCGCTCTGACAGTTCTGCCGATTTTCATTTTTATTCTGCTGTTTTGCGCATAGAGTAATAACTTTCTAGCTAGCCAAATAATTGACCAACTGGAATATACTAAATGCCAACACTTTTTGTTTATTAACAAAAGTGTTTGAGCATTCTCATGTTGTAAAAAGCTAGCAACAATATCTTATGAACCTATCAACACTTCTAATGGGTTCCACTTTGATATCAAGTTTAAGAAAATTGGCAAAAATTACTAACAAATTTATATAAATTATAAAATTGTGCCTATTTTGTGATGCAGTCTGGAAGAGGTCCAAAACTTCTTTAGGGTCCATTGGCGTTTATATTCTGACTCCATATTGGGGTATACGACTTTTTGGGGCACAAATTGTAAATTGTTGCAACTAGTTGCCGCTATAACGAAAATGTTTGAAAATTTAAAATATGTTTCTGTTTAATAGTATCTGACTGAAAATGACTTCGGACATTTGTGTAATAATATATTTTACGAAAAAATGGGTATGTTGGATTAAAAAAGGTTGCCAGTCCCGGTTCAGGCGAGTTTTTTTGAAAAAAAAACATCAACGTTTTTAACGCGTTTCGAACAAACCCTTATGTACCCCGTATAAAGGTAAAGTGTACATATGAATTTTCTGCAGACCCGATTTTTACAAAATACCTTAAATGTACAAAGTTTACTTTAGCATATTCTCTCAAGCTCCTCCTTTACGGACGATTGGATTTTATGTTTTTTTTAACAAAGAAATGAGAACAAAAAGTATAAGGTACGGAACGGTATACATCCGCCCTTTTCAAGAAATATGTTCTAGTTTTATCGACATATTCGTTGATCCAACAAAGTGAAATTTTCCGTTATTTCCCCTAATATAGAAGAAGTTTAAGAAAAAAGTTATGCTATTACTACGAGCGAAATGTAAGGACAATGAAATTCTATAGCTTTGTTTTAAATTGCCGCAGTCACATAAATATCTGGACTAACGTTAATACAAAAAGTTTCTCAAACCATTAAAGCGCAAGAATACAGTGTGTGAAACCCATGG
Source organism: Octodonta nipae (assembly GCA_034190945.1). Classification (NCBI taxonomy): domain Eukaryota; kingdom Metazoa; phylum Arthropoda; class Insecta; order Coleoptera; family Chrysomelidae; genus Octodonta; species Octodonta nipae. Next base: position 110,404,200 of record CM067219.1, on the reverse strand, counting down.
ATGGTGTTGGTTAAACTTCTTTAAGGGAAAATTATGGGTCCAGTGCCGATGCGGCCTTATATGACTGACGATTTAAAATTGGAATGTTTCGTCTTGTTCTAAAATTAATAAAATTTAATTCTAAGAGAGACAGAATGGGAAAAATACAATGCATAAAAATGACATTATTTCTTTACAGAAAAACACAATATTGCTTATTTGTGGACAATCAATTTTTAACCAATTTACATTTACACATAATATTGAATAAGATTTGATTTGACACTGGGAACATTACCTTTTTTTTTCCTAAATTTCGGACAAGTTTGTCGCGTATTTTATCAATATTCCAATCTATCATCTCTAATAGCAGTTGTTGCACAGCAACCTGATGAACACAGCGATATTTGATAGAAGTCAAACTTCTAGGTATTTATGAATTTATTAAATTCAGGACAAACTTCTCTTTTTTGTCTCTATTTATGAGCATATATTATATGTGCAAAAAGCTTGCTTTTAACCAAACTGAAGAAGCTGTTGATTGATAAGCTGCTTTCATCCTTTGCTCATCTTATAGACCGTAATTTTTAAAGTTGTGGTTTTAGTACATCAATGATGCCTTAATAAAAGCACAAACGTTTTGAGTCGCATACTTTGCGGTGCGAATTTTAAACTATTCTACTAGGAATATGTATTGTTTTGGTCCTGTATAAAGGTCAGCTACTACGCTTCAAGTAATGCCGCTTTTATTTCAGTCTGTTACAATATTCAGACTGTTGGTATGTTTAGTTCGTTTTCAGTATTTCTTAACAGTCATCACAAGTTCGCGAAGACAAGGATTCGTGGACACCAGCTCCCGATTTATATTTTAATATAAATGTTTATTCTAAACCTGAATGTTATAGTTCATATAGAAATATATGGATCTTTATTAATAGATTTGCCTTTAAATGATCCAAATCGATTATCCCATTTTATAAAAAATTCGATTAACATTCTTTAAACGAATATGGTCTTTATTTCTAATAATGAAAACCGACTTGATCTTACAACTAGTGTTGATCTCAGAGGGAGTTCTGGCCCATTGAAAAAAAAACCGTTCTACAGGCAGATATAGAATTTCTCTCCTATTTGTCCTAGAAATTTACAGGGAAT